>JAEQBH010000541.1:0-600000 GCA_016808115.1 Tetrastigma voinierianum | reverse complement strand
TGACCGAGGTGGAGAGTATTATGGCGCATGGCGATGCCAGCTGATACTTAAGCGTACTATTCGCCAAATACTTTAGAGGACTCGGGATAAGCAAGTAATGGGGCTTACTTACGCTCAGTCCCGAGCGTATCGGTATAGCCGAAAGGCGCAATCGCACTTTATGGAAATGGCAAGGAGTATGATTAGTATAATAAATTTAATTCGCTGGTGAAGCTTTTGAAATGGGCTTTCACATTTTGAATCGGCGGTAATCTACAAAAAGTCGCTCCATTAAATTCTTTTGAGTTATGGACCTGGCGTGGTTAGCTTAAAACCATCTTAAGGTTTGTGTGGATGTCCTCGCAGAAGTGCTCCAGATAATCCAACATTAAGTAAGTCAGACTCAAGAACCACCATGTTACTTTATCTCATCTTGAACATTCGAAGGGATATCGTCTATAATCCCAATGGAGGCACAAGAATTGTGGAATCACAGATACCTAAGTTTTGAGCCTGATGTGCACAAGAAAGTGATCACGCACCATCGAGGATGATAGTACCTGGGGTAATGTAATCTATATCCTCCCATACAGATAATTGTGGAAACTCCCACACACATCATTGAACCTCGTTGAGACTCCTGATCCTTATGTTAGACAAATTCCCCATGAAGTTCATCAAGGCTCTCAAAGTATGGATGTGACTATTGGATACTCCAAGAAGGAGATCCACTCAGGAGTGACGATCAGGGCAATACCACCGCACTATTTAGTCTATATAGGAGAGCAAGACTACGATATCGGCTCAGAATCGACCAATAACTTATGAGGAAGTCGCTTTTGTCCTCGAATCGTGGTTGATGCAATGAGAGATGAAATTCAATTCCACAGGCATGGGGCCGGAGTTTGGGAACTTATCACCACCGGCTGTCATGCACTCCATTGGTCGCAGAAATGGGTGTTAAGACTAAAAGGACTCTAGCGAAAGATTTGAGAAGCTTAAAGCCATCGGTAGCCAGCGTTTCACTCAGAGAGAAGGAGTGAGACTCAAGAACCTTTCCCTCCGGTCTTTAAAGGATTCTTTCAAAGTGATCATGGTATTAGTTGCTCATTTCGATAATGAGTTACACCTCGGGGAGGATGTTAAAATCGCTCTTCAATGGAGACCTAATGAAGAAGTCTATATGATGCAACCCGAAGGTTTTGTGGCAAATGATTCAGGTAAACTTGTATGTAGACTGAAAAAGTCTATTTATGGTCTCAAGCAAGCTTCTGCACAATACTTAAAGTTTCATAGTGTCAGTTGTCATATGGTTTCACTGAACAAAGTGTATCAACGATATACCGCATATTGTGCGTGGGATAAATTCATTTTCCTAATACTTATGTGGATGATATCTCGCTGCGTGCTGACCTTGGTTTACCGCATGAGACAAAGCGGATGTTGTCAAAGAACTTTGATATGAAGGACCTCGGTGAGGCGTTTCAGGCCGGGTATCAGATTCGCGTGAATCGCTCTCGCAGACTATCGGGTTTATCTCGCAGGGCATATGTTGATCGGGATTTTAGAAAAAGAAGATCTCAACATGCAACAATGTAAGTCAAGAATTGCTCCGGCCCCCAGAAGGTGATAAGCTGAGTCTGGTCACAACGTCCTCATTCGTATATCGGCAGCCCCAAATGAAGAATGTACCTTACGCTACGCACTTGGGAGTATTACGTATGCCCGCATTTAATTAGGCCATATTGCCTTTGTAATAGGACTCTAGGCGTATATCAACAAATCCAGACACGATCATTGTCGCTAAGAAGGTTATGAGGTACTTAAAGAGGACAAAAGACTATATGTTGATTTACAAACATGAACTGTGATACCTAGTCGGGTATTCGATTCGACTTTGTTGCCGTGATGAAAAGAAGTCAACAACAAAGCTACACTTGTTAGCAGAGAGGTGCAAGATTTGCTGAAAAGTGAGAAACAAAATCAATTGTATCCTCTACCATGCATGAGTTTGTAGAAGATGCTTTTGGGGTTAGCTGGCAACATGTTTCTTCTTCTTTCTTCTCTTGTTCTTCCTGGTCTTCAAACTTCACATGGTTAACCGTGCTTGATTTTGACAGCCTACGCTGTATTCAGACAATAACTCGAAGGTGCTGCTGTTTATTAACAACAACAGAGTCCCCAAGTGGGTTCAAGTATTACTGGAGGCCGGCACACGGCAAAGGAAAAAGTTCAAACCGTGATGCTGGCAAAGGGGCGTGGCTATCGTATGATATGATTGCAGATCCGCTTAACTAAAGGCCTTCGCCTTCGCGATCGATCGACATGTCATTACCACGTGGCTTAGGAATATCATGGATACTGTAAATTAGTGGGAGCTATTAAGTTTTATGTTGCTTTTATGAAGGTTGAATCCACTCTATTACATTTTGTAATAATTTTGAATTTATAAACTCTTTGCATTCAATAAGGTATTTCGTGGAATGCAGTTTATCGAAGTCGAAGTACAAATAATTGTTGAAAATTCCCGAGGCATTAGGAAACCTTGAGTAATAAAGCATGGAGGCATTTTACATTAGCCTTAATAAAGATGTTTTGTTACACATAAAGTAAAGTTACCTATCAAGGTAATACATATAAGAAACTGCTGGAACCATGATGGATATTCTCCATGACACACTAGGTTTCCTCAGACACTAAGGAGAGAGAATTTGACTACCAAAAACAAGATAATACATAAGATAACTCCATGGCGAGGTATTGTCCATTTAAACACCACCATATTGAACCATATCAAGAAAGTTGAAAGAATTTCAGACCATGGAAGGGCTTGCATGAGTACACGCAATGCACGCTATGATCAGTGGTTTCAGATCATGGATCCATCAATTATTGAATAATCTCTGCATTCAATATAAAGCACACAGCTTTGTTTCACTAATGATCGCGGGAGAATGTAAGATTTTCATTAAGTGGGCTTTATTAACTGAATGAACTGATTATTCAACAATTAATCGATTATAAGGTTTAATAATCAAGATGTCGGGTAAGTGTAATGAGTACTACCAACTGAACAGAGAGGGCCTGTGGGTCGAACTCAATAATAGCGCTCAAGTCCTCCCAAACCTCAAGATACACAATTACTTTCACACATGTATTATAGAACATTTTTTCTCTAACCAAAGAGAGGCATTCTATTGCCGCTTTCACTGCTGGGCTACTTGGGAGAAGATTCGAGATTCGAGATCGTTCTTTGCGTTTTTATTGATTCCGCATCAGTTTACATGGATTCCAAATCAGGTATGCAATTTCAGTTTTTCTCCATTATTATTATGCTTTGTGTTCTAACATGGTAATCTAGGTTGATTTAAACGTATCCTACAACCTTCACCAAGTACTTGCTAGATGTTTTGCTGAAGTTCTTGGTGGTACCAATCTATTGCAATTCTCTTTGTCGATTTGTGGTTTCTCCGAAGGAAGAAAAGCTCCAGATATTTAATCACCGAATGGAGGGTTGAAGGTATGTGAGTTTCTAGTTTTCCTCTCGAACTGTGTTATATAGAGTGGTTTTCTCCGACGGGGATATTTTTTTCCACTTTTCGCTTTTTTCTAAATGGCCAGATTCTTCTCGCTTTTCGATCTATTCATTTCATTTATCTATTTTTGGCACAAGTTTGTTGAGTTTAGATTTGTGAACTATGCAGGTGACCATGTGACTTACCTAAGTATGCAAAGGATTTTCTCAAACGTAAATCTTTCATTAGCGGTGCTACAAGAACCCCATAAATTACCTAAACGTGAGTATCCATGTTTTAAAATGCCTTAGCAATTTAAGAAATGAGTACTTATTTGTAACAAAATCAGATTTGTTAGATTTGTCATTTGAATTGTTATTGCAACAATTTTCCGTTAAAAGTTATTGAAATTAGAGAACTCGTAAGAATAGCACAACGACAAGTATAGTCTTAAAATCTCACAAAGGATGGAGGTAATATAAGGCAACATATTTCGATTTACTCCGAGAGAGCAAATTTTAATGTTATTCTTCCTTGTGGAGGTTATTCATGTTTACTCTCTTGATTGGTCATTTATTTATTGAGCCCGGCCTTTTACTTGCGTACATAAAGATGGAATAGATGTGTTGCTAATTGCGAATACTTTTCAGTTTTCTCCTTCCCATATTAACTGAAACATTTACAAATATATACTATAGCCGATAGTAAAGTTATGTTATGAAATTCTTTCATCTGATATATTATGTTTTTCATTTACCATGAATAAGGATTTACATGACAAAATGAAAGAAAAGAGGGCATGAACATAGAGGAGATTTTGTTTTCTCTCCATTCAATGCATCACGACCATTTTCTTATCGATGTCAAGGAAGGAGTTTATATAGAAGGTGCACTTAAAGTTACACATTAGTCTCTCCTATAATTGCTTTAGTTACAGTATTAGCCTCTATATAATTAAGCAATCACCAATCAATCTAACTATAATCTAGGAATACAAAAGGAAAACTGTTATACAAGGAAAATCATATAATAAAATACATCTTCTGTTAAACTAAGATTTCTTTCTATATGTTAATTTCCCTAACACTTCGTCAGAGAGTGATGTCCTGTACTCCTAACTTGCAAATCATAGGAAGTAAAGACATCTTTCCTGCGCAGCTTGAAGACATCTGCCAATTGATGTGCAGAGTTCACGAATCTTGTAGCAACGGATCCATCTTGAATCTTATCTCGGATGTAATGACAATCCATTTCAATGTGTCTGGTCCGCTCATGAAAGACTAGGTTTGCTGCAATATGCAATGCGTGCCTTGTTGTCACAAAGATAACAATGTGCTCTGATGGCCACTTCCCAAATCTCCGAGAAGGTATCTCAAATGGTTAACTCACAACAAGCACCTATCATAGCGACGATATTCTGTCAGTTCAAGAAAGCGATAATCGTTTTCTCAAGTTTCAACCCATGAGACTAATGAGGGGCCAAGGAAGACACAGTAACCTGTGGTTGATCTTCTAGTGATTGGACATCCTGCCCAATCTGAATCACAATAGGCTCGCAACCTGAAATCACTATTTGAGGAGAAGAACAATCCTTGGCCAAGTGCGTTCTTAAGATAGCGCACAACACGAAGTGCTGCCTCCATGTGAAGCTTACAAGGCTGATGCATAAACCTGCTTAGTACATGTACAGAATATGTAATATCCGGCCTTGAGACAGTAAGATATATCAATCTACCAACCAACCTTCTATAATGACTGATCTTGAGTAAATCACCTTTATCGCATTAATTTCAAACCTCGCTCCATAGGAGTACCACAGGTGCCGCACCTAACAATCCGCAGATCCTTAATGATTTCTAAAGCATACTTACGTTGGGAAATGAAAATCCCATTCTTAGAAGAAGATACTTCAATGCCAAGGAAATACTTTAAATCACCAAGATCTTTAAGATGAAATTGACTATGCAGGAATTTCTTGATTGCAGCAATACTCATAGGATAATTTCCAGTAATCAAAATATCATCAACATATATCAAGAGGGTAGTGAAGGACTTGCCTTGTATTCTGGTGAATAAAGAGTATTTCAGCCTGATTGAATATACCTCGCAGATTTCGAATAGCTTCCGAGAATTTTGAGAACCATCACGAGATGCTTTGCTTCAAGCCATACAGCTGACTTATGTAATCGATTAATACCAAGTCAGTCTCTCCCCTATCTTAGAAGCTCGCGACTATGGGACATGTGTGCTCTTCATGAAGATCGCGTGGAATAAGGCATTGTTACACCAATCAGAAGAGACCACTGAAAGCAAAAGTAGCTTAAGGCAATGAGACAAACGAATGGTGATGATTTTGCAAAGGAGAGAAAGTATTTGATAATCTACACCTCCAAGTGTGTGTGTGAACCTCGAAAACTAATCGGCCAGATCACCAATCGATCCACGTAATCTGCTTAATCTTATGTAATCCATCGACAATCCATTCGACATCTTCCCTAATGGAAGAGATGGTGAGAGTCAAGTACCATTAGACCGAGGGCCTACACTGACTGCACGCTCCCGCCATTCAAGACGGAGACGACTTCTCACACCTCGGGGCCTCGGGTGGACTTGACCGATCTGGGAACAAAAGAGCGGCGTGCAGGCCGGTAGCGTTGATAGTGGGAAATATAACAGCCATGATACGTACCTTTATTCGAACCCGAAGGCATGAGGATTGATCGAGCAAGCTGAGTGAGGTGAGGGAGTATTACATAATCCTCGTAGTTTCGTGGCGATTAGCATATGAGCGACGATACTGGTCAAGCACAGGGCGTAGTCAGTAGAGTCAGATGGGCCTGTGAGGGAGTGGATGAATAAGGAAGTAAGGACGGGATGAAGGAAGGATGATGGTGCTCGGAATGGCTAGCGGGTGAAGGCAGCACTGGGGCACGAGTGTAGGTTTCAGGAGCCGCAATGGATGCTCATTAGCCGTCATCACTGGGAGGGAGGGAGATTGCAATCATGGGGAAGAGATTCGTATGACTTTAAGTGGGAGGGAGGGAGATAAGGAAAGGATTTCATGAAAATGTACATCCTGTCGCGGAATATTTTTCATGGGATAGATTGAACAATTTATAAGCTTTTGTCCAAACCGGATAACCAATGTGAATATTACGGTGTAATGCACTGGATCAAACTTACGGGAAAACATTGACATTGCAGATAAGCGAGACAACCAAACACACCTGAGGTGAGGAGTAAGAGGGTGGTTTTAGTAAAGGCGTCAATGGTGTTTTGAAAGAGAGAATGGTGGAAGGTAAGCTGCTGATACATGGATCTGATAAAAGATTCTCCCCAAAATTGATTTAGAGCTGAGCTTTAATTTTCAAGGTTCGCAACTTGTAAATGTGGCGGTGTTCATGCTCCACCACCCATTTTGTTGGGGCGTGTAAACACAAGGAAGGCCGAAAAGAACACCATTATCTTGAAAAAGGATCGATGAAAGAAATTCTCCACCATTGTCACTTCAAATTTTGATATGAGATTCAACTTGAGGGAAACATAACCAAAGAAACGTTTTTTTATAAGAGGTCAGGTCACCTTATGTTTCCATCGGAAAATCCAAGTGAAGCGCATGTAAATCATCATAGTAAGGAAATACCACCGTAAAGTGAAGAAATATTTAACTAATTTGCAATGTCGCAATGAATAAGATCAAATGTTTTTGACAGATTTCACTAGTACCAAAAGGTAAACAATGTTTCTTTGCCAAAGGACAAATAGGGCAAGCGTTATTAGACTGAATTGAAAATTTTAAAAAGTTCTTAGCAATAAAACTTAGACGAGAATGGGAAATATGCCCTAAACGACTATGCCATAGATCAAAGATGAGGTGGGTGAGGTTGCAGTTGGTCAGCGTCAGTGATGAACGAAGTGGTCCCGATTTTGTCGTTAACGCCATCATAATACAATCCATCACACCGCTTACCTTAAACCAATGATCCTCCTTGTAGCCGCATCCCTGAAACACACCAATGAGGTGCCGTCATTGAACAATTGTGTCTCGTCGACTAACTCACATTAAACAATTTTGAATGTAGGTACATAATATAGACATGCATATTACAGAGTTTAGAGGCAAGGATCCTCAAGGACAATGTTAGCCTTTTTCCACTAGGTACAATACGAGGCAATGAAATATTTTATCTTCATGCAAGAACAACTTGAGATGAAGAGATATGATCCTGGGTCGTACCACTATCAATGATCCTGATATGAAGAAATTTTAGACAAACTCCATGTTACACCGATTTTAGTCAGAACTTGTACCTTCATCTTGTCATTTAAAGCGACAAGAGTCACAGTTGCTTCCAGATTCACTACCATCGATTTCATAATCTTGTTTGCATCGTCGAACTGATTAGCCATGAAAAAAAAAAGCGTGGGTAAAAGTAAAAGTACTTTGTGGCAAGTAAATGGAACATGTTCTCGCTTGGGGTGTCTCGGAGGATATCGCAAAATGATAACATTTCTCAACAAAGTGTCCCGCTGTCCCTACAATAGGCACACCGAGACGCCTAAAGATCCCTGAATCAAGGCTATTTTGATCAAACCTTCTGGTCTTGTGAACCACCGTAGAAGCAAGCTTCGAACGATCCGACCTCAGATTCCCAAATAATTGTTCATCCGATTGCTCCTTACGCTGCAGGCAAAGGTCGAATTAGAATCTACACCGTGTGGGTGTCTTACCTTAGGTTTCCTGGTTTTTATTCCTCGCACACGCAGAACATGATTGAATCACAGAACAAAGTTATATCACAGAAGTCTCGCCACTAATCAAGGCCAGAAGATCCATTCAACCCATTAGAAATCGACCACCTGCGGATTCGGCTAGGTAATTCGCTGACGATCATTGTACGGCCAGTTCATCCCACAAGCCATTGGGCTTTGTGTGTTAAATCGAGATAGAAAGTCGCTTCATTATATAGCACTCTCACTGGATCTCAAATATGCGAGGTGCATTACTTTAGAGAATCGCTTCTAAGATCTTCTCCCAAACCTCGAGTAGTTGTATAATAGATTACGTGAGTCCTAAATTTGATTTGAGATGTTAACGATCCAGAATGCACCACATCATTGCAGCGTGACCAAGTTGCATAGTCATCAGACGAAAAGCTATTGACAAAACCTAACTATTCGGCATTTAAAGCCAGGTCATTGCTCTCAGCTGCCGAGTAGTTATCTCCATTCGCAGGTTTGGAAATCAAAACCAAACCTCAATATCCGAGTGGTGAGGAAATAAGGGGTTTGAGAGATCAGACTTCGACGCGCTCTGATTTTGATGTTCCGGTAATCATTCACGTATTTAAGGATGAGAGATCGCTGCACGGTAGCGTAGAGGCCGCCAAATGGAGTCGGATTTAGTTCTTGCCTGATAAAGACAGAAAAGGAAAAAGAGAATTAATACCATTTTCATTGATGTCATGAAGGATTATATGGAAGGTGTAGAATTTAGGTTACACATGGTCTTCCTATACTGCTTTAGGTTACATTAGTCTTCACTAAGCAATCAACAATCAATCTAATTTACAATCTAGGAATACAAAGGAAAATCATATATAAGGAAACTATGCATGTAATACGTCTTCTATAAATGGAAGATTTTCTATGTTAATTTCCTAACAAGTTATACGATCAACCTAAAAAGAGATGCCAGGAAGTGGCCCATTAGTGAGAAAGAACTAGTTGGATATTCACATTAAACTTCTTGACAACTGATGGCCAGCAAAACAGAACCATCTTTTGGTTGTTGGACAACTATTTCAACCCTGATGTCTCTTGTGCATATCCCGATACTTTATTTTTACTAGAGACTCTATAGTTAGAGGCGCTCTCTCGATTTATGATCAACTGCCAACAAGCTGGTTGGAATTCTACGAGCCCTTTTATTTGCACAGAGCCATATCTTAGTCTCATGTCATGGAGAAGGAAGACTAGAGACTGTAAGAATTAGCAAAGAAGTCTTCACTTTCTAAAGCACATCCAATTTAGAATGATGGCTTTTATAGGCCTTGCATTAATTTTTTTGTGTATGTCAAGTATTCATCCATAAACCCTGAAAGCTACCCAATCCCCTTTCCCCTCCCACCCACCCCCCCAAAAAAAAAGAAAGGCATGTTTAAGTGCTTTCATCTTCTTTACATACTCGGTATCAGGTTGAGATGCAAGCCAGGTTCGATCAAAAACATTATCCATGTTTTTTTTTCTTCTCCTTCGAATTTTCCTATTTTATTTCATAATCTATCATCAAAGGTGTACCAAGTTCTCATTTATTTCATTAGTCTATCCTCAAAGTTGGATCAATTCAATAATACTTCTCATCATGGAAATTGAATGCTTCAGAAGCATTAGATATCTATTAGGTCATACCTTTGTAAACTGCTCTATCACGCTTGCAGAACTTTATAACAAGTTTAACCGTAATTTTTCACAGATCCATGAAACTAATCGTAAATAAAATATAACCCAAATGACTGGTAAATTGGAAGCCTCAGATGTGCTAGTGCAGTTCGCCCATGCAATAAGAATCGTGATCATTTTTCTCTCGAGGCTTCTTTTCCCCGTGGGAAACCCGAAAAACGTATTTTTTTTCTTTTTTCTGAAAATGAGCGAATCAAGAATTCTACCCGAACGACATGCATAAACCCTAGATCTTCTCTAGACCTCGAATGATGAAACTGATCACGCTGCTAGAATCATCTCGCGAACTAGCTTGAACCAAAAAATCAATCGTTTAATCTGCAGACTGTCGATTTTGCACGTATTTTCGAGACGGAACGGCCAATCATGGTGCCATGTGGCACTTCAGATGGGAGACACTTGGCACATGGTGGGCCATGTCATGTCTTAGGATTGCATGAGTTGGGTGGGGCCAATGTCAAGCCACCCTCATGTAATGCTACGAAAGTGTCAATTAAGATGGGAGAACACTTGGTCTTGAGTTGACCAAGTGTCAAAAGAATTTGTGTTAGGTGTACTCCACCTAGGTCAAACCAACTTTGGAGTTGGAGGAGAGATTCCAAACAATTCGTAGAGAAGATGATAAGAAAGAAAAGAGAGAAAGAAAGAAAGAAAGAAAGAAAAAAAAGGAAGAAAAAGAGGAGGAAGCTTTTCCCCCATTGTTTTGAGATTTGGGTGGATCAAGAACTGGTCCTACACACTTCAAGAGGTGAGGGATCTTTCCTCTTGGCTTCTTGTTTGGGGCCATGAAAATGGCCTTTGGTTGAGTTTGCTACAGATTGTTTTGAATGAATACGTGCACTTCCCGGGCTTATGCATGACTAAGATGTAAATCTCGGGTTTTTAGATCAAAGAAAACTCAGTTTGAGGTATTATTGCATGCATGAAAACATGCAGAATTTTCTAGGGCTTCCAAGTACGACTAACATGCACGTTTTGGGTGTTGTGATCAAAGAAAAACTCGCTTATGTATTATTGTATGCGAACAATATGCACGTTCGGGTTTTTGATCTAAGAAATCCAGTTTGGTGTATTATTGTATGAATGAAACCATGCAGAATTTCCTAGGCTTTCACATGACTAGCATGTGAATCTTTCGGGTTTTTAGATCAAAGAAAACTGGGCCAGGGTATTATCAGATGCATGAAAACATGCGCACTTTTACTTCCACGACGTACCAACATGCACGTTGGGGTGTTTAGATCAAAGAAAACTCGCTTTGGTGTATTATTGTATGCATGACTAACATGCGTAATGTTCTGTTTTTAGACCAAGAAATTCACTTTGGTGTATTATCGTATGAATGAAAAACATTTGCACTTCTCAAGCCATGAATGACTAACATGTAGAATCTGGGTTTTAGATCAAAGAAAACTCAGTTTGGGGTATTATTGTATGCATGAAAAACATGCACTTTTCGCTTCCTATGCATGACTAACATGCACGTTTCCTGGGTGTTTAGATCAAAGAAAACTCAGCCAGGTATTATTGTAATGCATGACTAACATGCACGTTCTCATTTTAGACTCAAGAAATTCAATGGTAGACATTAGAAGGAATGAAAACATGCCGAATTTCCCCGGGCTTTCATGCATGACTAACATGTAGAATCTTGGTTTTTAGACTGGTGAGCTCCAATGGTGTATTATTGTATGCATGAAAAACTTGCACTTTGGCTTCCATGCATGATTAACATGCGTATCGTTTCGCATTACTTACCTATAATGGAATTATGTTAATACATGCTTCAAGATGTGTTGATATGAATGAACCGAATTATAGAAAAGATGTAGTGCATGCTATGATGTACTGATTTAATGTGTGGAATATTAATACGACCGCATGTTTGCTGATGTCGAACTCGAATATATGAAATGTCAGATGCATTAGACATGAGTGTTCATAGCACACACATAGTACTGCAGAAATGTCCATGTAGAGGTCTTCTTGCTACATTGGTCATGGGTTTGGAGTAAAGTAGACACAAATTGCATTGCATTGCGTGCGTAACACCATTATATGAGAGTGCGTACATGGTACCGATTTGGCACTCGCATTGCGTTGAATCGCAGGGCTGGGAATGGATGAAGTCCAATCGAGTTCCACAGTTGTTAAATGAAAATGGAAAATGAAATGTGTCTGCATAGCAAGTAGGGATAGATACTCCCCCCGTGTGAAAAACCCGAAACCGGGTTAGACAACAGATCCACCGGCGAAAGTCCGAAAAATACCGAGGGTGTAAGAGACCCAAGGTGAGACCTCGAAAAGTTCTGCTGCGGGGTTCCAAAAGACACGAATGATTAAATAAATATCACATAGATCACGGGTTGTGATGGGAGCTCGGATCGACTTAGTATTGATTTCATTGAACTTGCATCGATGGTGGCCTGGAGGTCGACTTTGCAGATTGGGGCATGTAGAGGTCGTCTCATACATGCATGTAGATTTTCCATGGATAGATAACATGTAATGCACGGGATTGGTTGTTGTCGGGTTTGACTATGAAAATGATCATTTGCATGTGCACCTAGGTGGGGAATAGCCTTGTAGGATTTATCTCTACTAGGCGTTAGCTCACCCCGTCGTGGACTCCCTTTCGTGCAGCGATGTATGTGCGCATAGCCGCCTTAGAGGTCGATTGCGAAGCGGGCCGGATCAGCCTTAATTTGCTTTATGTATATATTAGAATGAACTAGTGTTAATATATATTATTAAGAGCGATGTAATAACTTTTGGATCTATAGAAATGTATGGTCTTGTAAACTGTATGGGATCTAGTATGGATGATGGGCCCTATCAGTCATTTTACTCAAGTAATGGTCTCAAGGATATGAGACACAAGCCTTCCGCAGTCGACGGTCAACCACCCCGGGCTTCTGGGGGTGTCACAAATTGGCATCGTAGCTAGTATACAAACACCTAGCCTGGGGCAGGGGGCATGGGTCTGTGACATGTCAGTTAATATGTAGAAACATCACAACTGGTATAGCCTGCGTTGGAGCTTGAATTGTGAGTTACTCAGTGCTTGAAAATTGATATCCAAATCATAGTTTTTTTTATCCAGGTCTAGGTAGGAGGTTACCTAGGAGTCCACGGAAGACAGATTAGATCACAACATGCATTGTGTGTTTTCTTGTTTATAAAGCCATCAGAGTGTGCATAATCAGGAGTAAATTACGGAATTATATACGTGGTAGGATGTATATAGGAAATGCGAACACTAGGGTTGAGAAACGAACCTAGGAGTTCGAAACAAACGGATGGTTCAGATATTAAGATATTATTGGTCGGTATGTGCTAACAAGCTTGACACGAAAATGATTCTAAACTCGCTTGTTCGATCGCTGTAAATGGCAAGTAGAGGATCAGGGCGAGAGGTCGTCCATCTGGCGATGGTCGACCACCACCTGCTTAATCAAACAGCCTCTCATAGAGGCCATGGGTGCCGAGATAGCCACAAATCTTCACAGCCGATGCAGCCTAGAGGTCGTGAGGTGCCAAAGAACTCCGCAGGTTCAAGGCACACCATCCTCCGACGCTCACGGAGGAGTGGACCCGACGGCAAATTCACTATCGTTCCATCGTGATCGAGAGGATTCTCCAAGCATGCGAGATCACCCCGATACTACTGATTATACCGCTTCATTCCAATTTCGAGGGTGAGTCCTGATCCGTGGGAGTGGGTCACGGCTCTGTGACTGGAGACTATGACATGGGATGATTTTCGCATCATTCATGGGGAAGTACTTTCCATCGCTGTATTACGCGAAGGCCCAGAGTTCTCGAGCCGAGACAGGACGAAGGATCAGATTTCTGAGCACGTAGCCGCATTCACAGAGTCGCACGCTTCTGGGGGTGATTATGTGGCCACTGATGCGGCCAAGGTCAGGAAGTTTGAGGATGGGTTGAAGTTGTCCATCCGGGTAAGATCAGAGACATAACCTGAAGGCGATAATGGACTCGATGGTTAAGATAACCTTGATTATCGAAAGCAGAGGTAGAGGACGTCGTAGGCATCCGAGATGCGGTGCTAGTAATAAGAAGAGGGAGAGCCAAGCTTCTTCTTCGTGCTCGAAAGAAACAGAGTAATTTCTCTGCTCCACGAGGGTTTTCAGGGCTGGCCGTGAGCAACAAGGCCAAGGCTGTGCACTGCCACTAAATAAGCCTGAAGATGACATGTTTCACCGCCATCACCGACACAAGGAGGCGAATCAGCCCTCGTGATACGGTTTCCAGGATCGTGGGGACACCACAATTCCGACACGTGACATGAGCAGATCTAAGATAGCCCTCCTACTCCTAAAGACGAGCCGTGGAATGTATCGGGCCTCAAAGGAGCACGAGCATCGAGTGTTTCATGTGACAGCCGTGCGGGGGGCGTAGGCGGGTCAAGGCTGAGGCGCAGGCTGTGCCTGAACTTTCGGGGCTCGTGGGCGGTTCACGCCAGCATTTCGCGCATCGAGGCAGCGCAGACCGCCAATGATTCAGTGGTACGCTTTCTACTTTTCGCTCGTGGGCAAGGGTGTTATTTCACCTGTGCACTGATCTCTTTATCACAAGATCCCTGTAAGAGTATTAGCCAGAGGTTGAGACCTTAGACGAGCCATCGCATGTGAGTTCTCCTAGGGACTAAGGCGAGAATGATCTGATATGCTCTGTGGATGTGGAGTTAGAGATCTCCACGGATTCTAGTCTACTGTGGACCTTCAAGCATGGACATGTTGAGTTCGAGGTCATCCTCGGATGACCGGTCGACGGCACACCCGGCCGTCATAGATCAGATCGTATGAGAGTTACCGCCACACACTGCATTTCCGCATTCTCGTGCTGTGTTTCAGGGAATAGGTAATGATGTTTCACCCCAGCATCGTGTACGATTCACGATGGCACTCCGGGCAGCTGATGGGTCAAGCACAAATTTTTACTCGAGGACGAGGGCGAGACAAGATATTGAGTTCACTCCTGTGGTTTGCGAGCACGAGATGCTCTTCCACGAGCCACCGGATTACCTCCACCGAGAGATGTAGACTTCCGCATTGAGTCAGATTCCCCGGACGCGCCATTTCTATGACTCCGCATAGGATGGCACGGCCGAAAGCCATGTGAGCTCACGTCCCGCATACGTGGAGTTAATGGGCAAGGGTTTATTGCACTAAGTACTTCACTACGGGGTGCTCCTGTCTATTTGTGAAGAAGAAGGATAAGACCCTTCAACTATGCATCGACATAAAGGCGCTGAATAGTGGTTACAATCAATAATCGTATCCATTATCGATGATTGATGATTTATTTGATCAACTGGAGGCTGCAAGTCTACTCCAAGATGTGACTTCGCATCGTTACCACGCTGAGAGTTGCCAGGATGCACATCCCAAGACAGCTGCTCGTGACGCGGTATGGGCACTTGAGTTTACTATGATGCCTTGGGATTGACGAATGCACTACGGCATTCATGGGCTCTATGAATGGGTGGTGTTCCAAACTTTATTTAGACTAATTTGTGGTGGTATTTGTTGATGACATCCTGATCTACTCCCAATCGGAGGTGGAGCATGAGGATCACTTGAGAATTGTACTACAACTTTTGAGGGATCATCAGTTGTATGCCAAGTTCAATAAGTGCGAGTTTTGGCTTGCTGAGGTGGGTTTCTTGGGACACGTGGTGTCGCTTCAGGATCACAGCCGGGATCCGGAAGGCTTCGAGGCTGCACGAGCCGAGAGACCAAGTCGCCCGAGATACGTAGTTTCTCGATTGGCAGGTATTACTGTGAGGTTTATAGAAGATTTCTCCCGGTTAGCAGCGCCTATGACAAGATTAACCCAGAAGGAGGTCAAGTTTGTGCGGATGACTATGTGGCAGCGCTTCCAGAATTGAAGAGAGGCTACTTCAGCCTTATTCTAATAGTCCTAAAGGGATGTGAGGTACATAGTGTACCGCGACGTCAAGGACTACTAGGTGTGTTGCTCCCGATGCGCCCGGGAAGGTTGTGGCTTATGGTTCCTGCACTAGAAGAATCACGCTGCACTACCCCGCGCATGACACGGAGCTTGGTCGCCGTATTCGCCCGAAGATTTGGCGCACTACTATACGGTGAGTACTGAAAGCCGCACCACAAAAGTCCGAAATACATCTTCACGTGAGAGACCCCAACATGAGGCGAGGTGGATGGATTTTTCAAGATTAGCGTAATTTTGACTTTACTACCATCCCTAAGGCAAATGTAGGCCAAGGACCTTATCCGAAAGTCACAAAGAGTACTCGCCAGTATAGCTTCCCGAGTGGCGGATGCTCGAGATAGTGCAGTTCGACCAGAAAATGCATGAGCAGCTCAGGTACCTTTGGGAAGTATGATGGCTACGCCTGCATTCAAGCAGAGTGATAGAGTCCCAGGTGTAGGACGTAGAACTAGTAATCCATCAAAAATGAAGTATGAAGTAGGGCAAATGATCTAAGGTCGGTTAACCATTACGCATGGTAGTCTTCGTGATAGGGACGGGTCGCGGGTCCCTAGTCGACGGATTTGAGGAAGGAGATCCTCAAGGAGTTCCATTGCTCCTGATTCGCTGTGCATCCAGGTGGCACGAAGATGTATCACGATCTTCGGCCGCCGTGACATCGAGCGACGAAGAGATGCCGGATTTTTGGTCCGACTGTCTTTACATGCCAGCAGGTCAAGGCCGAAAGCACCGAGGCCAGAGGAATATCTAAACATCGGAGATAGCGGAGTGGAAGTGTGGGAGCACATCAATGCATGGACTTGATGACTCACTTGCCACTATATCGGAAGCATGATGCAATATGGGTTATAAAGTGGACCGACTCTACCAAGTCGGCACATTTTCCGCCGCTACGATGACCTTCACACTGTGAGGAATTCCGCAAAGTTGTATATACTGAGATAAGACGGGCCGCATGGAGTTCCTAATTTCCGCGTATCGATCGATCCCTACACGCCCGGCTCCGAAGAGTTTCCGTATGCCATTAGGACGCAGCCGATGAGTACTCGCTTCATCCTCGACGATGGTCAATCGAGCAACTATTCAGATTTGTGAGGATACGCTATGAGCATGTCCCGGATCTCAAGGGTAGCCGGGAGGAGCACTTACCCCAGAGTTCCCACTACAATAACAAATGATTAAGCGAGTATCTCGGGGATGAGACCCCATGAGGCTTCCTACGGAGGCCACAAGGATCACCGATATGTTGGATGAGGGGAGAGAGCTCCATCACTAGTCCGTGATTTGATTAGACACCGTGAGAAGTGGTATGATCCGTAAGTCGCCTCCCCATCGCTTCGAGCCGGCAAAAAGAGTTACTTAATATACGACGACGAATTTAGAGTTCGGGAGAGGTGGGTGATCATGTCTTCAAGGTGATGCCTAAGAGAGGAGTGATCGATTCGGAATGAGGTGCCTGCCGCCGAGGTACATCGACCCTTCGAGGTACTCGAGAGGGTGGGCGCGGTTATGTGACGGTTGGCGTTTGCCACCGAGTTTGTTAAGCCGCCCATGAGGTGTTTCACGTATCTATGTCTTCTAAGTACACCCGATCCAACTCACATGCTGGATCGGGAGAGCTCGGTTGCCGGCGCCGACGTGGACCTTCGAGGAGTGGACCAAAGGCGTATCATGGATAAATGAGAGCAGGTTTTGCGGGCAAGACCGTGAGGCTTGAGCGTAAGCCAGGGCAGCACCGAGGAGTCGAGGAGGCTACACTGTGAGGCAGACAATCGCAGGCGCGCCAACTATCCCTTCGCTTGATGTGAAGGTGCGCTTTCATTAATGTTTTAAATGACTCAGGCGCATGTGTTTCACGTGTATATATGTGGGAATGTCGACGAATTCCTTTAAGGGGAAGAATGTGAAACCCGAAAACGTTTTTTTTCCGAAATGAGTTAACTGCACTCTTACCCTGAATCCGCACGCACAAAACCCCAGATCTTTCTTCTGCACCGGGATGATCGAAACTGATCATGCCGTTAGAATCATTCATGGAAATCTAGTTGAACCAAACGAATCAAGGCCGACCCGGTGACTACTTAGCTTTACAAGTATTTCGAGACGAACTGGCAAATCCACTGGAAAGCAGGGTGACTCTAGATGGGAGACACTCAAGCACATGGCTGGCTATGTCATGCCCTAGATCGCATGAGTCGGGTAGCCAATGTCAAGCAACCCTCATGGCCAGATACGGAAAGTGGGTTAAATTGTAGATGAGGAACACTGGTCTTGAGTTGACCAAGTGTCAAACAAATTTGCGGTTGGGGGTACTCAATTAAAGGTCAAAACCAACTTTGAGTCGGAGGAGAGATTCCAAACAATTCAGAGAAGAGAGAAGAAAGAAAAGAGAGAAAGAAAGAAATAAAGAAAGAAAAAAAGGAATAGTGCTGAGGAGGAAGCTTTTCCCCATTGTTTTGAGATTTGAATGATCAAGAACCGGTCCTACACACTTCGCGCGAGGATCTTTCCTCGTTATTTCCTTGTTCGGGGCCATGGAAATGGGTATTTGGGTTGAGTTTTGTTATGATTGTTTGGAATTGAATAACATGCAAATTTCTTGGGCTTTTCATGTGCATGACTAATATGTAGAATCTTAATTTGGGTTTTTAGATCAAAGAAAACTCAGCTGGGGTATTATTGTATGCATGAAAACATAGAATTTTTCTCGGGCTTCCATGCATGACTAACATGTACATTGTTTTGGGTATTTAGGATCAAAGAAAACTCAGTTTGGTGTATTATTGTATGCATGACTAACATGCATAATGTTCTCGTTTTTAGACTCAAGAAATTGAAGTTTATATTATTGTATGAATGAAACCACGCACTTCCCGGCTTTCATGATGACTAACACAAGAATCTTTTCGGGGCTTTTAGATCAAAGAAAACCCAGCTTGGGGTATTATTGTATGCATGAAAAATATGCGTAATTTTCGCGACTAACATTAATGTTTTGGGTAGTTAGATCAAAGAAAACTCGCTTGCAGATATTATTGTAGCATGACTAACATGCAGAATGTTCCGGGTTTTTAGATTGAAGAAATTCAGCCAGTGTATTATCAGATGAATGAAACCATGCACTTCTGGCTTAGCGCATGACTAACATGTAGAATCTTGGTTTTTAGATCAAAGAAACTCGCTTTGGGGGTATTATTGTATACATGAAAACATGCAGAATTTTCGGCTTCCATGGCTGACTAACATGCAGAATAAGCTTTAGTGCTTAGATCAAAGAAGACTCCGGGCCAGGTATTATCAGATGCATGACTAATACGCAGATCGTTCGGTTTTTAGACTCGAAGAAATCAACTGTGTATTGGCTAAGAATGAAACATGCACTTCTGGTTTCATGATGACTAATATGTAGGATCTGGTTTTTAGATCAAAGAAAACTCATTAGGGTATTATTGTATGCATGAAAACATGCACTTTTCGTATTTCCATGCATGACTAACATGCAGAATGTTTTGGGTGTTTAGATCAAAGAAAACTCGCTTTTGAGTTGTATGCATTTAATTAACATGCGTAATGTTCCTCGCTTAGTACTGAAGAAATTCAGCTCTGGTATTATTGTATGAATGAAAAACATGCCGACTTCCTGGCTTTCTTATGCATGACTAAATATGTAGAATCTTTCGGGTTTTTAGATCAAAGAAAACTCGCTTATATTATTGTATGCTGAAAAACTTGCAGAATTTTTTGGGCTTCCATGCATGACTAATACGCAGAATGTTTCCAGGCATTACTCATTTCAAGTAATGGTGGGAATTATGTTAATACATGCTTGAAGATGTGTTGGATATGAATGAACTGAATGATAGAAAAGATGTAAGGTATGCTTATGTGATGTACTGATTTGAATGTGTGGAATATTAACATGATTGCATTGTTTGTTGATAAGCCGAATCGACCATATGAAATGTTGTATGCATTAGACATGAGTGTTCATAGCACACACATAGTGTAATGCGTGTAATGTCCATGCAGAGGTCTTCATACATTGGTCATAATGAGTATAAAGGACATTGCATCATTGCATTGGAGGTGCGGCACAACTACATTACATGAGAGTGCGCATATGGTACCCCATTTGACATCGTATTTGGAAAGAACAGGGCTCGGGAATGGGACGGTCCAATTGAGTTCCACAAGAGCAATGAAATGGAAATGAAATGTGTCGGGCGAGTAAGTAGGGGATAGATACCCTCAGGTGAAAACCCGGGAAACTGCTAGATAAACAGATTCACCGTAGAAAGCCCGAAATGCTCTGAGGGTGTAAGAGACTCCGGTGAGACCCCTGGGGCAGTTATGTTGCCTAAAAAGACACGAACGGATTAAATAAATATCACATAGACTGCTGGTTGTGAGATGGAGCCGAGATTGACTTAGTATTGATTCTCCATTGAACTTGCAGATTACGGTGGGTCTAGAGGTTGACCCAGATTTGGGGCATGTAGAGGTCGCCTACATGCATGTAGATTTTTCCATGATAGGACAACATGGGCGTAATGTATTGATTGTCGGGTTTGACTATGAAATGATCATTTACATGTGCACCTAGCGGGGAATAGCCTCAGATTTTATCTCTATCAAGGCACACCCTGCCGTGGGACCCTTTCGCAGGCTGTGTACAAAGGTGATAGCGCCTCCTCTTAGAGGCCTGGATTACGGCGGGTCGGACTGTGGCCTTGATTCTTGTTTTATGTATATTAGAATGAACTAGTTTTAATATATGTTTTGTATTAAGAGTGATGTAATAACTCTTGGATCTATAGAAATGTATGGTCTTGTAATCGTATGACGAAAGATGGATGATGGCCCTATTAAATATTTTATCAGTTACGAGGCCCACGATATAGACACATGTTTCGTTAAGTCGACGTGGTCAACGGGACCCCCGGGTTTTGGGGTGTCACATTTCCTCATTCATCAGCTCTTTCAATTCATAATATTGCATTCGGTACATCAAAAACTGTTTTGTTAACCACTATATGCTAGGCTGGTTAAAAATTTCTGCCATTCAATTCTTCAGGTAGTAAGGAAGGCAGTCACTGCTGGGTTCTTTGCAAATGCTTGCTGTTTAGAAGTGAGTAATTCCTTAAAATTGAAAATGTATCATATTCTCATTTTAAGGGTATAGGTGATTTACAAATTTCCTATTGGTATTTGGAGAACTTCAGTAAAACAAAACCATGAGTGTCATTTTCTGAGAAAATCTTCATTGAGTTAATCTTGTGTTAAATTTGTACTGTTTATCTTGTCAAAAGGTACATAGTCAAGGTGGAATGTACAAGACCATTAGAAGTGGCCAAGAAATTTATATTCATCCATCATCAGTATTATTCAGGTTAGTACAGAAATTTGACTTGATTTTGAAAATTTGGCATTATTTAATTCTTTTATGATTATAGAACTTCAAGGCAGCTAGTGGATCCATATATTATTCATAAGATTCTGGATAGTATATTACAGAAAGAGAGAGGTTAAAGTGCCTGTTAGGACATGCACTTCACCTTTCATGCAAATTGTTTTCTTGTTTGCATGACTGACACTGGCAAATTTGTTGAAATGCTAATTTCTTCAATTTATGTTCTTGACCTGGCTTCTGCAGAGTTAATCCAAAGTGGTTATATACAATTCTCTTGTCTCAACTGATCGACAATACATGCGCGATGCCATTTCCATGGACCTTCTTATTTAGAGGCTCCTCCGCATTTTTACCAGCAGCGTCAACACAACTTGGCTGTTTCTTGACTGCACTTTATAAAGGTCTTCTTTTCAAATGAAAAAAAGCAAAAAGGAGGCCAGGCAATCAGAGGAATCTTGTACAGTGTATGGTAAGAAAATTCAATTTGTGTAACTTTTCGTATTGGAGAGAGGTTACAGCTTATGTATCATAGATTTGATTATTGCATAGAAAGCATAAATGCAAGGAATGAGTATCTGATTGGGAAGGCAAACTCCCGATCCAAGTTGAAATGGGCTGGACCTTCAGTTCAGAGGATCTGTTTGTATTCATTATTCAGAATATATCAGCTAAAAATTGGTTGATTTCATCTTGAGTTCATGTTCTATATTCCAATCTTTTCTCTATTCATTTCTGAGTTGATGATTTATGATTTGACTGTTGGTCAGCCTTTTCATGTGTTAGAGAAATATGATGTGGGCTTACTGTGGTTAATGATTAGAAAGGGTTCTCTATTCCTTCTCATTACAATAAGAAAAGTAAAGAAAATTGCTAAGCATGCTGACTTTCCCTTGGAACACATCAAAGAAATTGATAAGGGCTTGCTTACTTTCAGGATCGGTAGTCATGCTTTTAATTAACACTAATTTGGGGGTTGTTCTTGCATAGCCTATCGAGTATTGGCAGCCCATAACCTTACAATTGAAAAAAATAATAGACCATCTGATTTAACCGATTGACTATGCGTGCATTGTGATCTTCACTCTCCATAAATGTTGCATGTGGCTTTTGAACTCCTATGTGGCTGAAGCTCAACCTTCAAAATGCGCCGTAGTCAGGCTAGCCGATTCTGGGTTTCAGGCACTGGCATCAAGCCAACCTCGCTTCAATTTAAAGCTATTCGAATCCCTTGACCCCACTCCTAGAAAGGAGTACAACGCTGATCGGTTGCACGCCCTAGGCTGCTCATCTCTTGGTTTACAAACCGTCTGAAGCCATTCTTTGCTACCCTCAAGGGGGCCAACCGGGCCGGGTGGAATGAGGAATGTGACGAGGCCCTCACATCTATCAAATAGTATCTCGTAGAACCTCTAGTTCTTGCTAGCCCAAACGCTGGTGAAACTCTGTGGTAACTAGTCAAGCTTCGTATGTCTCAACAGTGCAGCCTGCCTGCTGAGTGATGAGAACAAAAGCAGAGGCCAATATTTTTGTCAGCAAGTCCTTAGCCGACGCAGGCCCTGGTGGTATAGCCACCTCAGTTGGCGTGATAGTTTCGTGTAGCAACAAAGAAGCTCACTCATACTTCGGCGACACCTCATTAGTTGTATTAATCCAACCTTCCTTCATAAGACTACCCAGCAAGCCCGACTTGTAATGGAGGGGACGGCTCAGCTGGCGATTGAATCATTTAATTTGTATTTAATACAAACCAAGGTTGGTTAAAAGGATAGTGGTTCCGCATATTTTCAGCAAACTTCTTATCCGAGGAGTACCGCAGCACTTGAACTGGTGGATCCTTAACGTGATTCGGCATCTCTAAGAAACCGTACAAGCATCGGGTTTGCAACTTAAATCTTCGGCCGGGGAGAGAATTGAGCAAGTTATTCGTTTAGACTTCAGCGCCTCCAACAACGAATTAGAATATGAGTCCATACTAGTAGGAATTGAACTAGTTAGCTATTAGGCTCACGACAAAGCCGATTCAAGTGATTCACGCTTGGTCAGGCAGTAAACGAAGAATATGAGTCGTGAGGACCCTCGTATGGCAAAGTATGTATCCTTGGTTAAACAACGCTTGGACAACTTTTTAGCTTGGAGGCTTGAACACATCACTAGAGACTGCAATGAGAAAGCGAACACCTTAGCCGCGGTTACGGCTTCACTTCCAATAACAGAAACAATGTTTCTGCCCATCTATTAGCAGTCGGATTCGTCAATTGTCACTACCCAGATAAGCCAAGTGGACGAAATCTCCCCTTCTTGGATGGAATCCATAATGCAGTATATCACCCCGGGAGAACTCCTAGACGATAGAAGAATAGCTCACAAGATCCAAATCCATTCAGCTAGGTTCTCTCTGATCAATGGACAGTTATTTAAGCGGTCACTAGACGGGCCTTACTTAAAGTGCCTAACTACCAAACAGGGACATTATGTATTAGTCGAATTACATGAAGGGATATGTGATAATCATCCAAGCGACAGAACATTGGCACACAGAGCCCACACTCGGGGATATTATTGGCCAACCATGAGATATGACGCCGTTGACTACGTACGAAAGTGTGATTGATGCAAGAAACTAGGCCCTGTCTTGAGATCACCCGCTCATGATTTAATTTCCATTATGAGTCCTTGGCCTTTCACCCAATGGGGAATTGACATAGTCGGACCGCTTCCTACTGCCTTGGCTCAGAAGAAACTATTGCTAGTAGCGATTGATTATTTCAGCAAGTGGATAGAGGCTAAGGTTTTCGCATCAATCAAGGATAAGGACGCCACTACCATTCGAAGAATATCGTCAGCTCGTTTCCTAGATACTCCCGATCACCGTGTAAGATAAACGGGCCTCAATTTGACAAACCGGGCATACAGAACTCGCTAGAATTGAAGATAAAGAATCTATACTCCCCTCCGTAGTATCCGCAGAGCAATGGCCAAGCCAAAGCCTTAAATAAGACCCTATTAACCGCCTTAAAGAAGTGATTAAATTCAGCTAAAGGCAAGTGGGTGGATGAACTCCCCGGGGTGCTATAGGCCTATTGAACGATAGCTTTTCAGCCAACCGACATATCCCCCTTCGCGCTCACTTATAAGATGGAGGCTATAGTCCCAACAAAAATCGACATGCCCACGCTCCGAAGTGATTTACCCGAGCTGTCAAATGTTGAAAGTGTGGTCAAGGATCTAGACACGGTAGATGAACCATGCGAAGCAGCAGTCGTGCGAATAGCATCATACCACAACAGACTAGCAAACCTTTACAACAGGTGCATGCAACCCTGTACGTTTCAACCGGGGGACTTGGTCCTAAGAAAATTTTTCGAAAATACAATGACTATTAATCAGACAAGACTCAAACAATTAGAGGGACTATATATTATAACACGAGTCGCTAATCCGATCAGATGATTAGATAAACTAGATGGGACGCCCAGACTTAGAATGGGATGTTATGCAACTAAAAGGTACTATCAATAAAGAATGATTAAATTTGGGCCTTGTTCCCGTCTTCAAATGTTCATTACCAAGTCCGGTAAGGCTTGGGATGTTCTACCGCTCCGCATGGTCGATGCCCAACCCGGGTTCATTACTAAGTCCGAGTAAGGTTGATGTCCTCCCAACCTAGTGTGGTTGATGTCCAACTGGTTCATTACCAAGTTTGGGTAAGGTTGATGTCCTACCGGCCTAATGTGGTTGATGCCCAGTTGGATCATTGCCAAGTCCGGGTAAGGTTGATGTCCTACCGGCCTAGTATGGTTGATGCCTAGCTGGTTCATTGCCCAGTCCGGGTAAGGTTGATGCCTTACTACTTAGTATGGTTAAAGCCTAACTACTACGTCACGATGCCAGGATAAGGAAGCGGTAGAAAAAGAGTCGGTGAACCTTGCCAACCGGATTGTCCATCCAGAGTTAATCTATGTCCTACTCAAGGTACATCATTTCTTGCCCGACTAACTTAACTCAATAAAGGTAAAGCACCCACAACAGAATAGTAAACAACACATGCTCTATTATTAATAACGTATGCTTCATCATTGAACTTGGTTTCAAAACAACAAAAACCGGAGCGGCAAAACATGCGTACAGAAACAAAGCTTAATGAGCAACCATGGTGCTAGACTTCTCACTCTCCCTAGTTACTCTGGGCGAGGAAAGCATGCTCTTTACTTGGCCTAACCTAGCGAGAGGGAGTGCTCACCTACCTCGCCAGATCTCTGTCTCAAGAATCGCATCAGAGCCTTCTTCCTGGTGGCGTCATTATTTCAATTAATAAACACCATGCCTCAATGGACAGCTCGGGGCATCGGGGCGAATAAACAACTCGAGTTAATCGGCTTAGACGTTGTCCGCATCCTGTCTCGAACCTCCGCTGACTCCACAAATGTTGCGTGCAAAAAGCACGCTGTTCATACCCATAATCAAGAAGCTTGAAGAGGCTTCAAGCGTGCTTTCGATGATCTTTAATTACGGTTATGGCTGTTGTGCCTTCACACACAACATTTGTGAAAGTGAGCCAGTGATCCCAAATGGGATGCCAGACACGTCAAAGTCGCTACCTCCCGAGTTCTTCATCAATCCCCAATGCCCCCTGGGTGCTGCCCCAAGGGCTCCTACCACCGATCCAAATGCAGGTGTTAGAGAGGCGGGCAAGAGTCTTCCAGCCGTCGAGGTTGGGCTATGTTAAGACCAAATGTTATATACAAATTTTAAAACACCATCATCAAAGGATTATTATCTAATCCCAGGCAACGGCGCTAAAAACTTGTTAAGACCATAAGTTGTATGCTCATAAGAAGAATTGTTTTGTCACTGAACTCATTTAAAGATTTAGTTAGGTCTTAAAAACTGCAAGTGCACATGTCGTACAAGTAATAGAGTGGATCTATAAGTTCGGATATGGTTCCCACAGAGATTGAAAAGAATTTAAACTTCAACTATCTCAACTACTCAATTTCTACACTATTTGAACGTCCAGTTTAGAGAAAATTTAGTAACCTAATAAGAATTTTAATAACTGGAATCCTACATATAAAATAAAGGAAAAAAAATGAATCCTAAATAATAACTACACTAAACCAGATTATTGTTGGAAGTAGACACTGGGATTTCATTGCTGTGAAATTATCAATTCATGCATCATAATTTCATTCTATTTTCCCCTGAGTTGGAATATGAATTTTTCAATAGGCAAGGTAGTATACTTTGGATTCCTCTTCTAACCATACTTTTCATTGAGTAGAGATTCATGTTCATTCCTAAAACATGATTCTAATCAATTACTTGTAATTAGAATTTCTCTGTAAGATCTCGGGTGGTTTTTCTTTTCCAATACTATACCCATTTCTGCTGACGCATATTTATCAAGCTCTACGATGTGGCAATTGCTAGATCTCTACAAAATGAATGATGTCTCATCCTTAAGATCCGAAAGAGTTTTCTCTTTCCTTGATTAGATCTTATGCTAACACGGGATTAAGATCATTCTTCTAGACCAAAGAGAGATCTTTAATTGATTAAATTGATATATCACTTAACCCATTCTCAAACCATGAGCAAATTGAGGATTTATCTAAATAACCTTTCAAAGCTCATTAGTTCATCAATATTAGTCTAACATACCCTCAAGTAACTAATCTAGGCTCTCAGGAATCTCCATCTCCGTGTCACTCAGAGGGCCTCCTGGAAATCAAAGCAAGACAATAGTCCTTTCATGGGTATAAGCTACTAAAATTGGGAACAATTAATTTCAAGAATAACACCATTCAAAGAAATTTAACATTCAACTCAGAAAATTTTCTTCTCATCATGCAAAAAAGACCATAACTAACATCAGATCTTTCCCAGCAGAAGTTGCATTCTCGAAAATTGGATTACGTAATACAATCGAAATACTCACTGGTACTTCTAACGCAAACGCAATCAATCAAGAAATGATTTCACTGTTTCAGAGTTCATTGAATTCAAATAAAGAATTTAAAATGAATTTTAGCATCTAAATTTCAACTAAAACTTTTGAACAAATTATCAAGCCATCTGCAAGAACCAATCAAAATCCTATGCTAAATCTGACCCACGGAAGAAAGAAAATATAAGGCAAAGAGTCCTAAATTTCGTGTACTGTTCGTCACGCCGACTGACGCCGCTCCGCAATCGCTTTCTATTTATAGAACCCTAAAAGCCGAGGTCCTAACTCCAATGCTTTTTATGAATCCCTAAATTTTAAGCCTGTGATTGTCTTCGCCGTGGATCAAAGTTCGTCGATAGTTGAATCTTTATCGCAGCTAGCACATGTCGCGACTGCTTCCGGCGTTCTTCCTGATTTCACGCGAAAAGTGTTTTCTTATCACGAATGTTGATGCTGATGTTGCTTCTTCACATTAGTGTCGCGACTCCAGCCTTTCTCTTGTCGCAACATTTCCGCTCGTTCTATCAGAATAATCGTCTCGATTATCGCTTATCTCGATCACGAATTCAAAAAGTCTACCGTGATGCAGTTCCTCACGCACTTATCCCGTTTCCTTGTTGCAACTTCATTTTTGATGTTGCGACCTGGACTTTTGTGTTGGGAATGTTTTGCATGTCGTGACCCCAATATGTTATGTCGCGACAGTACTTTTCTACATGCAACATATTTTCCTGTCGCGACCTAATTTTTTCTTGTCACGACATAACTTTTCTACCTTCAGCATGTCTTCATGTCGCGACCCATATTTCCTGTTGCAACAGGACTTTTCTGTGTTCAACTAATTTCTATGTCGTACCTGAAGATGTCTGTCACGACATCAAAACACCTTTTTAGCTTGAAGTATGTCGCAACATTGACTCTCATTTTTGCAACCAGGTTAGTTCATCCATTAAGCACCCTCACGCGAATTCCAGTTTTCTTGTCGCATTTCTAAACTTTCTTCAGCATCTTTCTTTCAACAAATCCTTCCATGTTGGGTGTATCGCGGTCGCGACAGCATGAGGGTTCCGTGACAGATATTCTGCATTTAGTTCAGCATTATGTCGCAACACAAACTATCTTGTTCCTAGCTGACTTGCATATGTTTTTCCCATTATTTATCGTGACTTGCTATCTTCTGTCGCGACCTAGCTCAATTGTCAACAATCAAATTATGGTGTTGCGACACAGGAAATGTCGTTGCGACATGGTTTCTTAAGTAATTTCTTAGAAGTTTGTCACGACACACAAATTCTAGCTTAAGTATATGTACCGTAATTGCTCTTTTCTCTTTCTTTCTTGCATCGAAATCTCTCATTTTTGAATTAACTCCTATAAAACACAAAGTTTGTAAATATTCCATAACTGAATTAAATACTCAAAATACTAAAACAAAACTCAAAATGGATTAAAAATACGAGTTTAATACTCATCAAATTCCCCAAACTTAAAGTTTTGCTTGTCCCTGCCAAAGAAAAGAAGATTTTGTTTGTCCTCAAACAATTTAGCTTTATTTTAAGGACATTTTATGTTTTGTAATCGAAAATCAAGAATTTGAATTGAAATTAGTTAGCTGCGCCTAATTTCAAATTTAGTTTTTAGTTCGACTTTATGAAAATTTTCTAATTATTGTCACAACAAACTAATGAATGCCGAAATGCAAAATAATTCACAATTAATTTCGATCCGTGAGTGTGTGATGGTTTTTTCCTTTCTCCTTGACAGATTAACTAATCTTTGGGATTCTGCACAAAGGACTATACTTTCTTTTAATCTTCAATGTCCCATATGCTTGTTTTTCATACACTCTCTACTAATGTAGCAAGTACCACCTTCAAGATCAATTGTGCCCTTGTGCTTGTAGAGTTTGGTTTGGGTAATTGGGTAGATATGGAAAATTGATGTACTTACCTACCTTCCACTTCAAGTGTGTATCTTTGCCTCTATCCCGTGATTCTTTCTTTCTACTAATCCAAAAAATATATTCCCCCAAACTTGTCCTTTGATATCATACCGCACATTCTCAAATTTCTGCATCTTGAGAGAGAGAAGTATCTCTTTGCTTTTCTTTTACTTGTCAAATATTTTGGGCATTAGGTGCAATGTCTTGTTGTGACGCCCTAATTCCCTGAAACCGCTTGACAACCCATCAACTCAAGGAATACTCGGGATGTCGTAACCCGACACCACTCACGAAAATCGCAGTCCCTTTGTATGGGGAGCTCTACCCAATGTACAAAACCTGTCCCAAATAATTAACAACACCACACGGCCCATGGGGCGAGTAAAATGGCCACTAGCCCATGCATCAATACTCACAAAATGGCATCAACTATTTACCAATAGTCTAAGAGTTATTACAATATTTTAACCAAACATATATCAAATTTAAAGTTTTAATACATGTTCTATAAAACGAATACCAAAGCCACAACCAGCTTTCTTCTAAAACACGGCCTCTAGTGAATGCCGTCATCCCGTACACTCTCAGACTCGAAATAGTGATCTCATTGCAGTGAGCAATGCCCAAGAGGTGATAATTTCCTACATGGGTTACTCCCACCTGGGCGCACACTGCCATGGAAAAACAATCATACTCAAGAAAAATACATGATCCTACTTGAATGTCTACATGTCCAATCCCATGTCTCGAAACCTCACTGACTCTCACACATGCCTAAGCCAAATGCGAGTAAAATACGCTTCAAACAAAAGCTTGTTTGAAAACTTACTACCGAAGTTTCGTAAAATTCTATCGAGCAACCCTCCGAGGAATATGCCGATAACCCTCCGAAACACCCATGGGCCCCTCCGACGTGAATTGTTAGACAATCTCCCAACACAGCTCCGGAAAATCTTCCATCAAAATCTTACAAACATTTTCGCTTTTGTTTTCTTTCATGTCATGCACTCACACCTAATATTCCCAGTTGCTCAAAGGCTTATGGAATGGCCATACAATTCCAAAATATTCATGCTAGTATATTTTTCATGTATATATTAACATAAACAAATTTACACAATTCATGTCATTCAAATTACAACAATAACATCAAAATTAGCTCACATGGGCTAATTAACCAATCAAGCAATTAACTTTGAATCATCCAAACCACACAAAATCACGTGAACAAAGGAAACTCTGGGTCAAGACTGCTCATGGCCACACACAGTGATTTTCTCCACTGCCCAATGTTTTGAGATCGAAATCACTTCGCTAAGTCAAGCCTCGTATCATCCCTAAACCATTCACATGGCTCTTAGTCAAAGAATAAATACAAGTAGGAGAAGACTCCTACCTTTGGAGCTTGTCGAAACTCCACCAAATCGGTGTCCACCGCAGCTCCTCGCCGCAGACCGACTTTGCTTCTGCTCCGCCGAGAATTGGATGTACCGAACAACGGAAAATTCAGAGAGAGAAGTCACACACTTTCTCTCAAATCAGATCACTTCTCACGCACGTTTTGCTCTTTCCTTTTAGAGAAGAAAACTATTCATTTTGTCTTATACCATTTAACTTTCCAATAATCTCCATCCATGTCCCTTAAGTTTTGATTTGACACTTGGTTTAATCTAAGCCATTCATTTCCATCATCTCACTAATTCATGCAATATGTGTTACATGAGTACATGCAATAGGTGACTTTGTGTCACATCACATGTCTCTCATTGCCGTTTTACTGGCAAGATCCACACCCTAAGTGCTCAGAAACTAAATGCCGACGCCTCAAATTCGACGAAATCGACGCAGAGGGCTAGATTTGCGACGATTCCAAATCCAGGAACCGCTTCATCATCCGAGATCTAGAAAAACTCTGGATTTTGACCGAAATTATCGTTTTACCCTTTAAAAATTCAATTTTCCCGAAGCCTACATTCTCCTCTTAAAAAGCAGAATTCTCGTCCCAAAATTCTGTACAATCTCAACGAATCACATGCATATGCAACGTGCACTATACCATGCATGTAAACTAGTCATTTAAGTATTAAACGACTAAACCACGTACCTTCATCCCTAAATAAGAAGGGATAGGTGGCCGGCATCGTGTCCTCGCACTCCCACATTGACTCCTCCACTCCATGGTGCTGCCATAGAACCCCTCACTAAATTTCACGGTCTTGGCGCTTCAGTGGTCCCGATCCCGGCCATCCATAATGCACATTGGTCCTCCGAAGATCACATCCGTGTCAACCTCAATCTCTCCCCAATCCACTACATGAGCTGGATTTGGAGTGTACCTCCGGAGCATGGAGACGTGAAATAGCTCATGGACACCTGACATGCTTGGCGGTAAAGCCAACCGGAACACTACAGTGCCTACCCTCTCGAGTATCTCGAAGGGCCTAATAAACATCGGCGATAGCTTCCTGCGCTTGCTGAACTGATGACCTCAGACCAAAACACATATACGAATTTAGTTGCACAATTACCAAAGGAATATTATCTAACTCTCGCAACGGCGCCAGCAACTGTTGATCGAACCAAACACATGGAATACCACCCGACGCACCCATGCCAGCGACTATTAACTTAATCCCCATGAACGCGCCATAAACTGATGACCTCAAAAGTCTCCTAGAGTTAATCATTTCAATTTTGCCTTTGGCCTGACATAATCGCAAGTGCACAAATGACAAGCAATAAAATGGATATAAGTCCGCATATCGATCCCACGTAGATCTCAAGAATTTTTAAATCAACTACCTCACCACTCAAGCTCCATAACTATTCGGGACTATAAATGATAGTGGATCCGGAAATTTTAAGGTGCCGAAATTATACTAGCACAGTAAAATAAATGAACAATCAAATAAACTAATATGTTAATAAAAACAAAGCACATTTAAGAAAATAAATGGACATCGACAATTATCTTTCGTAGAACACTATCAAGTATACTATAGTGAAGTACCAATTCGTAGTTGACACCGACAAATTTGAATATTTCGTGCCTTAAATCTCCCTAAGGTGTTTACTGTTACACCGGATCTCTCCATACTCCACATTTCATTATCTAATTTTCCTGATTCTCTCGAAGACAGAAATTAAATAACTATTTTTGTAAAGGATTTCCTTAATCCGTATTTTTCTTTTCAGAATACTATACCCATTTTAATGATCAGAAACCTAGCCTCCCAAGCTTATCATTGCCAAGGATAACTTCCAGATGCTCTCCTCAAAATTAGAATAGATCACCCTCCTCCTTGATTAGATCTCAGCTAACACTCGGATTGGCCTCACACTCGAATCGAGGTGAACTCTTCTTTGCTTGTTTAATTGATAACTCATTCAACTCTTTCGATTTCAAGTGAGAAGAGATTTATCGGAAGTAAACTTGCTGGAGCCTGGCGCATCTCAAATAGGCAGGTTAATATACCTTCAAAAATTAATTATAACTCCCAGAATGCCTTCTCTCATGGTTACCCAGAGGGCCTCCTTGAAATCGTGAGCAATGAGACAAATCTTATAATCTGTATAAGTAAATCGATATTCGGGGACAAAAACAAGAACCCACATCCGTATAAATTGTGAACCTAAATTCAGTGCCGGAAACGACTACGGAAAGATACTCGACTACAGCATTCTACTTAATGGAAGCCGATTCTCAAATACTCAATTACACACTCACAACATTCCTCGATCATAAGAATAATAATCGCAATTTAAAATCGAAGAGCCAAATTTTAAATTTGTCTCAACTTCAAACATTCCAGGTAGTAATTTGAAAGAATAGAATTTCGTGATTCGCCTTCAAGCCAAAATCGACAACACCTGATCTTAAAATAAACAAAAATAAAACGATAAATCTAATCTAATCTCTAACTATCAACATTGAAGAAAAGAAAAAAAGAAAGAAAAGAAAACTAAAAGGAAAAATAAACAGGGCCGATTTCCACCACCCAGACTCGTCCGTGTCACCGCCAAGGCGCTCCTCTTCGTAGTCAAGCAGATTATGTGGTTTCTCGTCAAATTCTAATCCCAACGCATTCGCTGTGGATTTCCGGGCGGACTGGCCCAACATCGCTTAAGTCACACCTCAAATCCCTTATCGCTGACATCATCCATGTCACGACATCGCATCTCACGCCGCTGACATCAATTTAATTAATCGCAGCCTTCAATCGATGTCTTCGATGTCGCACTTGGCCTTCACGTCAGCGACATCGCCTTAAGCCTATGCAGCCTTCAATCGATCGCTCATGATGCGTCGCTGACCTCAATCTCACGCCGCGACATCAAACGGCGTTTTCGAGGCTTCACCGGTTGCTTTCGTGTCGCTACCCGGGGCCTTTCTCGTCGCGACATCAGCTTAAGGAACTTACAAGCTTCCACTGATTACTTTCGCGTCGCTGACAACAATCTCTCGTCGCACATCAGCCTATGGCTCGCAGCCTTCACTTGATGGTTCCCTGCTGTCGCTGACATCAACTCGTCGCGACATCAATCTACGCCCTCGCAGTGCTTCGAACCGGTCAGCTATCGATGTCGCGACTTCCAAATCCGTCAGCGACAACAACTTGAGTTACCTCAGCCTTCATCTCACCAAGCATGTCATAGTTTACAAGGCGATTCTCTTGTCGCGACTTCCATCCCGAAGGTCGCGAGCATCATTCCCTTTAGCTTCGGTTAACTCACCGCATTCGCGGTTTCGCTGCTACCGCTTGCTTATTTCTTCACTTTTCCGATGCCGCGACCTTCTTACTGATCTTGTCGCGGATTTTCTTGCATCACCGATGTCGCAACACGCTTAATTCATTGTCGGCGTCACAACAATATTCAGATGTCGCATGAAGTCTTCTTCTTCTTCATTTTCCGTTGCTTCACTGAGTTTCTTTAACTCTCAGCCGCCTCGTTTCAAGTGTTTCGCTTTCCGACCGAGCTTTACCGCCGCAAACTGATATGCATTTTGATTGCCACACTTTCACTACACTGTGTCTCTTCACCTGTGTGCCTTTTTAGCCGCAATCCTGCTTCACCAATTATCTCATTAACGCCATCCACCTCATTCTTTTTCTCGCAAAAATTCTTTTCGACCACATTTGTCAGCTTGGTTAGTTATTCCATAATTCTCGCAACTTAATTATTCCTTTTACATTAAAATCAAATGTAAAAATGCACCAAAAATAGATGACTTTAAGCTCATCAAACTCCCTCAAACTTAAAATTTTGCTTTCCTAAGCAAAGAAAGAAAGAATTGTTTGTCCTCAAACAAATGTGACATTTTTCCTCGTTTTTGCAGTTTTTATCTTTCCACTCTTTTAATCTAGAATTAAAAATATCACTGTTATTTCAAAATTCAGTTTCAAATGCAAGAACAGAGCATGGTATACTTCTATTACAAAATCTCCTGATAAACTAATGTATGTAAACAGTTTATTTATCAAGTCTTATTCTGTGTGTGTGTGCAGGTCAGCAATCCTTCTCAACTTCGTATTAGATTTAGTAAATCTTCTGGGAGTTTTTCTTAAACTATTTATTAAAGTCCCATATGCTTGTTTTTCATATTGATCTCCACTAATATAGGCAAATTCAACCTTCAAAATCAATGAGGTCTTCAGGCTTGTAATGTTGGCTGTGGTGGGGGTGCAGATGAATAATTTTTAGGGCAGATTACCCAAACCCTTATATCCTTTCTCCCTCAACCGGCTATTTCCTCTTTGTACTCTTTAAATAACTCCCCAAACTTCATAAATTGGGATACCACCTTGATTTTCTTCTATTCAAAACTGTATGCTCCCATTTCTCTTATGTAATTCAAACTGGGGAAATTTTCCTTCTTATCACCATTCAGGGAGAGTGCAATGTTTTACCTTCTTAGGCTTTCTAACACTCTTAGCTTAACTGTTGGTAGTCTCTATACCGTATGGTATTAGGGTACTAGGTGCTGAAACACCCTAAGAACTTAATTGTTCAAGAGAGTTAGGCCACAAGACAAAACTTATTCCTTAAAACCTTCTTTCTCGCTTATATTTTCTCTGATTCATCCTTTTCTTTTCACCTTTTTCCGATTTTCCTCGATTTCCCAAAATTTAAACTCCCCCAAACTTTATCTCTTCTTTACTCCTATTTGAGTTTTCAGAATCATAGGTTCATTATCGGAAGATTGGTGATAGAGGTGGCTTGGGGATTTCTACCTATTTATTTTAAAGAAGATATGGAATATCTTGGCTCAAATTCGGGGACGAAGGTGTATGCATACGCATATATATAATGGTGGCTAGAATAGTTCAAACTGTTCAAGAATGGCCTCTATCATGTCTTGTCGGCTGTTTCACCTAGGATTTCGCCTCAATCAATATTCAAACAAGTTCAGACCATGGATTATAATCTTAATTCTCAATTTTCCACTCTACCAAAGTTTTTAAAGGTATGTTGGATCAGGTGTATTATTTCCTTCAAGATCATGCTCATTCACCTGTCTGCTTACATTAGTTTGCAACTCAAGTATTTTGTTACACGTAATAACCAATTTCTCAATTTTTCCACCTAAACCGAACTAACATCACACAATACTTTAATCTCAGCTGATTCATGCCTCTATTCTTTTCTGGGATAACTGAACAGTAATTAAGTATTATTTTGATTCCTAATGTAAAATGTGAATTCAGCAATATAAACAAAATTCAAACATCATGATCAACCAATTTTTTAAATCATCAGAATTTTATTCAATATCAAAAGATTTCGATATTGTACAATCGTTTTACTTTACAAACATTTTTAAACTAAGTTCAAGAAACTCTCTATTTCCTCAGCTCGAAAATCTATGATTTTCTTCGCACTCTTGCTTCGCTTCAAATTTGGTTCACTGCATCTTGAGCTCCCTCCAAGAGGATTCGACCGTTAACAAGGCCTGCTCAACAAATTGGGCCAAGCTCCTTTTCTTTGGAGCTTTCTTTGCTGATGGATTCTTAACTAATCCATGCTATTCTCTTCCTATCAACCATCAGATGATGACTGACGTTTATGGAACAAAGAATGGAATTGGGTTTGTTTTACTCCATTCATTCCATAAAAATGAAGATTGAAGTAATCCTCGTGACTCTTTTCTCGCTCTCATCCCTCCCTTCTCTTCATTCTTTCGCTTGTTTCTCCTTATTCCCCATCCTTTAGTAGTGAGTTGCGTCTCAGAAGTAATACGGTCATTTATTATTTCCTTCAATTTTTTTTTTATGGGAAGATGAAATGAGATTCCTCAATTTATGCCCTTCTTATATTTCCAACTACGATTTTTGGCTTTTCATGGAGAATTGGACGTTGAATTTTCTCATGAAGATGAAATGAATTTCTTAACTCTCCTCTGATTATGCCCCTTGAAACCGAGAATTTTCCACTATTTGACTAGATCAAGAGATGAATTTTTTTGTTTCTGCATTTATGACTATTTATTCTCACAAAATTGAAAATTCTCAGAATTGTAGTTCCATGGATGCTGAATGAGACTAGACACTGGTTCAATGTTTCGACATTCACTAAGTCTATATCGTTAACTATTGAGTCATTAAGTCACGACATTCGCTATCGGGAAGTCACGACTCGCATTTCTATGTTGTGACTTGAAAATTTAAGTCATGACAGGGAATGTTCTTTCCTTCTTATATTTCAGTTATGACTAAATTTCATCATTCCCTCTCAAACCAGTGTTAGGTCCCAAAACAAAAACAATCCAATTCACAGCAAGATCACATTTATTCAATTTCGCTCAAAACTGCTACCACTCAATTTATTTTTATCATGCAAGAATTTGACACTTATTATATGGTTCAGATTCAATAGCTAAACATTCAACACAAGATAAATTCCCATCTGCAATCATGCTGTATAATGTTATTATAAATCCCAACAATTATTTTCAAATCAACTGCAAGTAAAATAAAAGACAGAGAAAAGAATGAGAAACTCCCCTTTTTGATTCCATTCATGTTATGTCAGCTATCCTGAAATGTGAATTCAGAGATTCTTCTTTTTGTAAAATCATCATTCTTCCACATCGCTTCATTTAGTTTCTAGTTGAATTTTCTTTATTCACCCAATGTATCAATGCATCCAGTCAGCCTCTATGGCTGATACAATCTATTCAGCTCATTCCACTCCTTCAAACTTCGCCATTTCTCTCTGAGGATTCGAAGATGGTCTCTTATGTCGCATCTAGCAAACCCATCCCCGAGTATACATACCCTCATCTTCCCCGAACTTGACAGTAGGAATTTCCATCCTTTGTTTAGAATTGAAAAATGGGGGAAGAAATCTACTAAAATAAGCCTTCATTAGCTCTTCCCATGTGTTAACTGATCCATATGTTAGTGAGTTAAACCATATTTCGGCTACATCTATTAAAGAGAATGTGGTAATTGCAGCTTGATGAACTTCGTCTACACCTATTTGAATTTGACTGCATTGACTAATCCTAAGATACTGTACCAATGTTCCGGGATCTTCAAATGATACCTGAATTGGTTCATGGAACTTTGGCGATCAAATGGATCAAGCTCAAAATCACTGTGATTCATTGGCCGGGTTGTCTCACCGCTAAATATTTATCTGATGAATGATTTCGTAAGTCCTCCATAGTATCGTTGATCGAGGCCTTCTAACCGCTTCTATGTGCTTCATTCTCATCCCGCTCTTCATCCGCTATGGTTGAGTTTTCGCTTCTTTATCTTCCTCGTCGCAAGTGTTTTCTAATTTAATCACCGAATCGTATCGCTTTCTCGCTCCCATGCATCAAAGTTTTTCCGAAAGCAAACTCATTCCCATTAATAGGATTAGTCAAAAAACAACAAATATATTCAATGGTTCTAGGTTAAAGGGTCAAAATGAACCACCGCTTAAAACTTATTTTTGTTCTTTTTTAAATGTCCAAATTACCTTCCTTTCATCCGAATATTGATCTATCAAATTTTTTTCATCCCCAAGAACTGGTGCCATAAAACTTGATGACCCTGCACTAAAACACATACGAATTTAGTTGCACAATTACCAAAGGACTATTATCTAATCCCCGGCAACGGCGCCAAAAACTTGTTGATCGAACCAAAACACATGTACTAATTTATCACACCAGTGCCAAAGGACTATTAACTAATCCCCGACAACGGCGCCATAAAACTTGATGACCTCAAAAGTCTCCTAGAGTTAATCATTTTCAATTTTGGTTTTGGCCTGATATACTGCAAGTGCACAGGTCGACAAGTAATAAAATGGATATAAGTCCAGATATCGATCCCACAGAGATCTCAAGAATTTTAAATCAACTACCCTGACTACTCAAGCTCCATACTATTTGGACCATAAAATGATAGTGGGATCCAGCTTAAGGTGCTGGAAATTATACTAGCACGAGTGCAAAATTAAAATGAACAATCAAATAAACTGAATATAAAGAATAAAAATAAAGAATAAGTGGCAGGAATAAAATGACACTAATAATTATCTTTCGTAGAACACATCAAGTATGCTACTATAGTGAAGTACCAATTCTCGTAGTTAATACCGATAAAACTTCTTGAATATTTCAGTTTTAAAACTGGCCCAAGGTGTTTAATAGCACAAACGATCTCTCCATACTCCACATTTCATTATCTAATTTTCCGTATTCTCTCGAAGACAGGAAATTAAATAACTACTTTTAAAAGGGATTTCCTTAATCTGGGTATTTTTCTTTGGAAATACTTCATACCCATTTTATGGACTGTAAACCTTAGCTCCCAAGTTACTCCACAAGCAAGGATATACAACTTCTAGGATACCTCAAAATTAGAATGTGATCACCCTCCTCGACAGATCCTCGCCTAACACCCGGATTGGCCTCATTATTCGAATCGAGGTGAACTCTTTGCTTGTTTAAATTGATAACCCATTCAACTCTTCTTGATTTTCCAAGTGAGAAGAGATTTATCGGGCTTAAACTTGTTAAGCTCATTAGATCTCAAATAGCGTGTTAATATACCTTCAAGAAATTGTTCATAACTCCCAGAATGCCTTCTCTCAGGTCACTCGGGAGGGCCTTCTTGAAATCGCAGCAATGAGACAAACTTATAACCCGTATAAGAAACCCATATCTCGCATCAAAATAGTAAAACCCACATCCGTAAGTAAATCTGTAAACCGAATTCAAAGGTCAGCCGAAACGACTGGCGTAGAAAGATAATTTCGACTATAAAGATTCACTTAATGAAGCTGGATTCCTCACCATCGAATTACACGCCACAAAGACTCCGATCATAAGAATAATTGCAATCCGAAACTGAAGAGTTGAATTCCAGAAATTTGTCCGAATCCCAAACATTCCGTAGTAATTTGAAAAGAATAGAATTCCCGTGATCCGCCTTCGCTTCAAAACCACAACACCTAGATCCAAAATAAACGAAAAATAAAACGATAAATCTAATCTAATCTCTAAATCATCAACATTGAAGAAAAGAAAAAAAGAAAAGAAAAGAAAACTAAAAGGAAAATAAAGCAATGAGCCTTCGCCCACCCGCACTTCGCCCTGCGGTCACCGCCAAGCCTGCCTCTTCCGGGTAGCCGCGATATTTATAGAGCCATTGGGCCCTAATCCCAACGCGATTCGGCCAGGATTTCGCGGACTCCGCCCAAGTTACTGCTCGTCGCGACTCCATCCTTGTCGCCATATCATCCATGTCACGACATCGACCACGTCGCACATCAATTTAATTAATCGCGTTTTCAATCCACGTCTTCGATGTCGCTAATTCTGCCTCACGCCTCTTCGCAACATCGCCTTAAGCCTATGCAGCCTCAATCGACGTCTGGGCGATGTCGCGACCTCAATCACGCCGCGACATCAACTTATGTTTTTGAGGCTTCACCGCTGCTTTCGTGTCGCTATCGCCTTCTTGTCGCGGACATCGCCTAAGGAACCTACAAGCTTCCACGGGACAGCTTCGTGTCGCTGACAACAATCTCGTCGCGACATCAGCCTACGGCTCGCAGTCTTCACTTGATGGCTCCCGCGTCGCGACATCAACCTTGTCGCGACATCAATTCATGCCCCCTGTGTTTCAATGTCAAGTATCGATGTCGCGATTCTACCCTCCTGTCGCGATGACAACAACTTGAGTTACCTCGCCATCTCACCAAGTACGCCATAGCTCGCGATTCTTGTCGCGACCTTCCATCCCGAGTCGCGACATCATTCCCTTAGCTTCCGTTAACTTCACCGCTTATCCGTGATTCCCGCATGTCGCTGACCAGTTGCTTATTTCATAACTTTCACGATGTCATGACCTTCTCTTTAGGCGATCTTGTCGTGACTTCTTTTTCTTGCCTGTGATATCGTGGCTTCTTTGCTAATTCATTGTCGATGTCACTGACGGCGTCGGATCAATAAGCGACGTAGGGAGATCTTCTTCTTCTTACGTTTTACGGTTGCTTCACCTGGAGTTTCTTTAACTCTCAACCTGCCTTGTTCTTCAAGTAAGCTTCGTTGTTTCTTCAGCGCAGCACGGATATGCATTTTGATTCTTGCCACGACTACGACACAGGTTCCTTCATCTTTGTGTCGCTTTTATAGCGCAGCTTGCTTCCAGCCAATTATCTCATTAGCTCATCCACCTTCGCTGCACTACCCGAAAATTCTTCTTTTCTTGAATTCCACCGCCATTTAACGGTTTGGTTAGTTTATTCCATAGTTCTGCAACTTAATTATTCCTTTTTTCATTAAAATCAAACAGAAAAATGGACTAAAAATAGATGACTTTTAAGCTCATCACGAACCTAACCACTTCTCTCTTAGGCATCACCTTCAAGAAGACGTGATCTCCAACCTCGAACTTTAAGGGTCGACGTCACACATCAGCATAGCTCTTATGCAAGCTTTGAGCCTTGAGAAGACGCTGTCATGAAGCTCACCTTCTCGGAGGTGTCTCTAATCATATTAGGACCAGTGATGGAGCTCTCTCCCACCTCGGTCTAACATATCGGTGATCTGCATGGCCTCCCATACAATGCCTCATATGGTGCCATCTGTATACTAAACTGTCTTGTTGTTGTAGGCGGAATTCCACTAAGAACCGTCTCTTCCCACTACCCTTATGATCCGGGATGCTGTGACATGTCTTTAACACACATATGGTCCTCTACGGTGACCATGCATGCGTAGGTGAAGGATTGTACTCATAGTCAATAGGTGTGCCCCGTAGCCTTATGGAAACTCTTCGAATGCAGCGTGACCTCGGGTCTCTGTCCCGGAGCACTATGGATACTAGTACTCCATGTAGCCGGACTATCTCTCGAATGTACAACCGGCAAAATCTCTCCAATGTGAAGGTCATCCGCACGGCTAGAAAATGTGCCGACTTCATGAGCCGGTCCACTATCACCCATACCGCATCATATCCTTGTGGTGTCTGTGGCAAGTGGGTCACAAAATCCATCGTGACGTGCTCCCACTTCCACTCAGCCACCTCCAATGGCTGAAGTAGCCCTGTTGGCTTTTGGCACTCAACCTTAACCTACTGACACGTGAGACATTGTCGAACAAAGTCCCCTACGTGTCTCTTCATCTGCTCCCGGTAGTGCGCGACGAAGATCACAGTATATCTTCCTTGCCACCGGATGCCTGACAAATTGAGAAGCGGTGAAACTCCACGGATCTCCTCTCTCAAATCGGTCCAATTTGAGGAACCACTACTAAATCCTCTATATTGAAGACTACCATGCATGTGGATGGTCCATCCCTCGTCGACCATGCTTGGCCCACTTTTGGAGTCCATGATGGACACTATCTCGCGTCTTGTCCACTGGGGACTCAATCTTACTCACCTTTCTTGAAGTTGGTGTAACACTAAACTCCCCAACGTACCTTGAGCCTGCTCAATGTACTATAGTCCAAACTGCCCCACAGTCTCGAGCATCTACCACTCCTAGGAAGCTATCGCATCGATGCTCACAGTGACTTCCATTGATTGCATCGGCCGCGCATTGCCTTACGAGGTGTGTCTGAAGTGAAGTCATAGTCCTCTAGGAACTCCATCCATCTGCGTTGCCTCATGTTGAGATCCCGTTGGGTGAAGATATACTTCAGACTTTTGTGATGCAGTACACCTCGAGCGCTCACCATATAAGTAGTGGGGCGAATCTTGAGGCGAAGACTAGGCCGCCGACTCCATATCGTGTGTGAAGTAGTGCTCATGATTCTTATTGTGGGAACCATAAGCTCCTGACCCTCACAGAATGCATCAAAACACATCGATCCGGTCCACGAGGCATACAATACCTTTATGTACCCTTGTCCACAATGCGGGACTATCAAGATAGGAGCTGAAGTAAGCCTCCTTTTCAACTCCTGGAATGCCTCCTCGTATCGGTCATCCCAATCAAACTTAACTTCCCTCCGGGTGAATCTTGTCATAGGTGCCGCTAATCGGGAGAAATCCTCAATGAATCTCTGTAATTACCCGGTAATCTTAGAAACTCGTATCTCGAAAATGACTTCGGCCTCTCGACTCATCAAGGACTCGACCTTCCTGCGGTTTCAATGCGACACGCTTTGATCGACACCACATGTCCTAAAAATCTCACCTCAGTAAGCCAAAACTCGCACTTACTGAACTTTGCGTATAGCTGATGATCTCTTAGCAACTGTAATACAATCCTTAAATGATACTCATGCTCCCACTACGTGGGGTAGATAATGTCATCCATGAAGACAAGACAAAGCCCGATCTAAATAGGGTTGGAATACCACATGCATGAGTCCATAGATGCGCTAAGCGCATTCGTCAATCAAAGAACATCATAAGTAAACTCAAAGTGCCCATATAGCGTCTAAATGTCTTAGGATATCATCTCCCTAACCCTCAGGCGATGGTAACCCCGGTCACGAGAAGGTGCATCTTGGAGTAGACTTGCGCTCCTCAGTGTCAGACAAATCGTCGATCTCATTGATGGGTACGATTCTTGACGTCGCGTTGTTGTTTTTGTAATCAATGCACAGTTGAAGGGTCTTGTCCTTCTTCTTCGCAAATAGAACCGGGCGCCCCATGGTGAAGTGCTCGGTCTAATGGGCGCCCACTTGTCCGGTAGCTCCTGTGGTTGGACTTTGGTTTCCTATGACTCAAGCTGGGAATTTGCCATCCTTTTGGAGTCATAGGGCGAAGTACCAGGGTGTAACCCGATACCGAAGTCCACAACCCTCTGCGGAGGCAATCCCAGTAGCTCATCCGGAAAAACATCCTCATACTCGTAGACTACTCGAGGTAGAACTAAGTTCGGTCTCACCTCGTCCTCAGGAGTAAGGCTTCTTGACCCGCCCAGTTGTCACGACACTGAACTCATTACCTTTGTTTGGGGCAAAGTATCATGTTTGCTCCCCTGAAATACAACACGATGCAGTCCTGCGTGTGAGTGGCCAGCCCTCCTACACTCACGATGGGTGTGACTCTCTGTCAAGTGTCGGCCCGATCCATCGAGGATGTTGTCAGGCTCGACATGTCCATGTCTCTCGAGGTCCACTATGAGTAGAATCCCGAGATCTCTAACTCGCAACCCGACCTTATCATCCCTATCCTCGGCCTAATCCTAGGGAGAACTCACATACAAGGGCTCCTCCAAGGCCTCAACCTCTAAGCCCGACTCTATCTGGCGATGCGGCATAGGTGTAAACATAGCCTCGAGACACTATTCACATACCGAAAAGATTTCATTCACTATGTCCATGCATTCATAGGTAATGCAAGACAATAATTTCTTATATCAAATCATATATAACGAAATTTTTTTATTTTATTTTATTTTATTTTTATATATTTTTTTATTTTTTATTTTTGAAAACCTCGTGAACAGTGTTCGTGAACAGTGTTTCATGAACAATGGTCTAAGCGATGACTCGAAAGCGGTGTCTTGAGTCAAAAGCGGAATCGAAGTGCAGTGCACACCCATGGCCTAAGTTGCGCCTGGCTGCGTGGCTGGGTGGCCCGTGTCGTCGTGCGTCGTGTCATAGCCATGTCGCGGTAGCATACCAGTCGATGTCATAGCGCCGCCTTCATTTGTATCGCGGCGTCGTATCATAGCGTATCGCTACCCCAGTCGCCTCGACCGCGATACAAAATTTTGCGTGCGATCCTTAGCTGGCGGTGGAGTGCCGTGGCCGCGCCCATGAAGCGCTGCCTTGGCGGCTGGTCGCTGTCGCGCGACCGCGTTAACCGTAAATTAGGCGCATGCTCGACGTGTCGTGGTCGAACCTGGTAGTATCATTGGCCTTCTTTGCGCGCAATACTGCGTGTCATGGTCTGTTCATTAATATCGTGACCCTGGCGGAAAATGGAAATGATGGCCATTCAACTCCCTGCACCCTTTTATTTTTATTTTTTTCCACCTTTTTTTATTTATTTCACTGCTGGAAGACCCGAAAAAATGTTATTTTTCATTTTCCAGTAGAACAAAATAAATTCATTAAAATTTAATTTATTTTTTATTTTTCTAGTTTTACACATTGTAAAACCTCAAAAAAAATTCCTTCAACACAAATTTTTTTTTCCTATGTGCTATTCACCAAGCACACATTTCACACAACATTCACAACAATCACACAATCACATAAAACACAATGCATGCAGTGTTATAATCTTGTCAGTATTTGCCTAGAGTAATCACATACCTAAACCCTAACATCGAGTTATACCAAGTTGTGATGTTCTTATACCTATAAATGACCTGCGGCCTTGGCCCAGTCCCCCGAGCCTAGGTATTCGCCTATGCTCGTCACCAGGCTGTGAAGCTAGTATCGGGACTAAACTCTATAAACACACCCACCAGGCTTGAGGTAATCGTTTACGAGCTCGTCTAATTTGTGACGCCCCAATTCTCGGGGGTCCGTTGATAACCCGTTAACCTACGGAATACTCGTGGATGTCGGGTAACCAGACACAACTCACGAAAATCGGGCAAAGTCTCCTTTGTATGGGGAGCTCTACCCAAGGTACAAAACCTGTCCCAACAATTAACAATGACCACACCGGGTCCATGTGCGAGTAAAAATGGCCACTTGGGCCCATACATCAATACTCACAAAATTACATCAACTATTTACCAATAGTTCAAGAGTTATTACAATACTCTTAACCAAAACATATATCAAAATTTAAAGTTTTAATACATATGCAAAGCGAATACCAGCCTGACCGGCTTTCTTCTAAGCTCACGGCCTCTAGTGAGCGTCGTCCTCTTATACACTCCCTGTACCTGAAATAGTGATCCCTCGACAGGGTGGGCAATGCCCAGTAGTGATAATTTCCTACATGGGTTACTCCCCACCTAAGTGCACACGTCATGGCAAATAATCACATTCAAGAAAATACATGATCCTACTTGAATGTCTACATGCCCAATCCCATGTCTCGAGTCCTCACCAATTCCCTCACACATGCCTAAGCCAAATGCGAGTAAAAATACAAATTTCAAAACAAAATCTTTTTGTTCTTGAAAACTTACTACCGAGTTTCGGTAAAATTTATTGGGCAGCCCTCCGAGGCGAATTTGTTGGATAACCCTCCGAAACAATTCATAGGCCCCTCATTGTGGTGTTGGACCAATCTGCGGCTCTGGTCTCGGGAAAATCTTCCATCAAATTCCTTTCACAAACATTTTTCGTTTTTGTTTTCTTTCATGTCATGCACTCACCTAATATTCTAGGTTGCGGTGCGTATGGAATGCATTATGCCAATTCCAAAATATTCATGCTAGTATATTTTTCATGTATATATTAACATAAACAAATTTACACAATTCATGTCATTCAAATTACAACGATAACACCAAAATTATCTCACATAGGCTAATTAACCAATCAAGCAATTCACTTTGAATCACCCAAACCACACAAAATCACACAAAAAATCACGTGAACAGTGAAACCCTCGGGTCGGCACTGTTCACGGCCACACAAGTGGGGATTTCTTCACTTGGTTCAAAGATTTTGAGACCAGTAACAAGACTAGGGGGCTCTCGACAAATCTCCATCATAAAATGGCTCTTATTCGAGAATAAACCAGAGTAGGAAAGATCCCTACCTCTTGGGTTGTCGGAACTCCACGAATCGGTGTCCGCAGCGTAGCCCTCGCCGTGAGGCCCAGGCTTTGCTTCTTGCTCGGGTCGAGAGCCAGAGCGGTCGAGACAGTTGGAAATCTAGAGGGAGAGTCACACACTCTCTCTCTCTAAAATCCTAGATCCAGCCCTCCTTTGCGTTTTCTTTTTCCTTTGGAGAAGAAAACTATTCATTTTTGTCTTATACTCATTTAACTTTCCAATAATTCCATCCATGTCCCTTTAAGTTTTGGATTTTGACACTTGGCTTAATCTAAGCCATTCATTTCCATCATCTCACTAATCATGCAACATGTGTCACATGAGTACATGTAATAGGTGACTTTTTTCACGTCACATGTCTCTCATAAGTCGTTTTACGGCACTTGACACTTGGTGCCTCGAAAAATGTGAAATTATGTTTGTTTCAAGTCACGACAAATTAGACTTGTTATTTGGGTGCCAGGCAGTTAGCGGTGAAATCCGTTTTGTCATCGAATCTAGAAAAATTTGAGTTTGACCAAAATTACCGCAAATTATTAGTTTACCTTTTTCAAAAAATTCGAATTTTCCAGGGTTTTACACTTGTCTTCTTAGGCTTTCTACCACTCTTAGAGAAATTTGGGTTAGTAGCTCTCATACCAGTTGGCATTAGGGTACTAGGTGTTGAAACACCCCTAAGAACTTAATTGTTCAAGAGAGGAAGGCCACAAGACAAAGCGTAATCCCATTTGTGATTTACAATTTTGACTTCTTCTCTGCATTCTTTTCCATTTCTTCATTTGTTCTTTTCTTTTTCCATCCTTCATTCTTGTTTCCTTTCAAATCAAAATAACATCCCCCAAGCTTGTCCTTTTCTGTATTTTGAAATTCCTGTCCTGAAATCTGGGCAAATAAGGGTTCTTTATTGAAGGATTAGAATAAAGGAAAGGTTTTAGACTTCTAATTGTTGTTTAAATGAAGAAACTAGACAATTTGGCTCAAATCTGGAACTAGAGTATATGCTTATGCATATTTTAAGGGTAGGCTTGAAAGACTCAAACTTCCAAGGTTAGCCTATATCACTTCCTGTTAGTGACATTGCTTAGGATTTTGCCTTGACTAGTAATCTAACAAGTTCTAGGACCTTGGACTGTTTGACTGTGGCTGAACCCAGAAGATGTCCTTAATCCTTCACAATTTGTTAAGGAACATTTTGACCATGTGCATTGTTTTTCAGGACTTACACTGACCTTATTATTTATACAGCAGTTCAAAAGTCTTGTTGTCTTTGTCTATTTAATACATTTTCCTAAATCTGAACCTTAAACTTCTGTGAGCTTACCACATTTTAACTTCCTTCAATTCATTGAGGCCTACCACAATTTCAATTACACTGGTTTGTTTGGTTCTGAGGTTTGTTGTTGTGTTGTTCTAATCAAGTAAAAGAGTTCATTTGATCATGCATTCAGCTCAAAACAATACAAAACTCCAACAATTGTAATCTATTCATTTCAACCAAACTTGCTGCAGCTAATAAACAATTAAATCTAGGTAGCTGTTTTCTTCTTTATTCAAAAATTGTAATTGGCAATCATGAAGCAAAGAAATTTAATCAAAGAACACCAATCAATCAAGACACAAGTGAACATAAAATTTTTGCTAAAAATTTTATTTTATTCAGAGGAATTGCTTTGAGTACAAAGAGGATGAGGAGTTGGAGGAGGTAATGTATTGTTCACTTTTTATTCTTTGCAGCCCTCTCCTTGGCTTCTTCCATCCTTAGATATTCTTCTACCTCCTCTACTAGGGTAAGTTCTTTTTTTTCTTATGTTTTAGGAGTTTTATCTTTTTGTGTTTCTGTACAAGGTACAGAAGTGCCTGCTCCAATTGAATCTGGGTTAGTATAGGGTATTGGTGGGTCTGTGACACCCTGGGGGACTATAGTGTAGGGTCTATAGTCTAAGATTCGGATTTGTGGCAGAGGTATCTTCTTCTTGTTGGAAACTGTCTTCATAGCTAAGTCTAGGATCTTGGCATTGCTCTCTATAAGTTCTCGCTGCCTCATTGCTAGAGATTCCAGAAGTGTCATGTTATTTACTATCTCATAGCTCATCAAGCGAAAACTTTGTTTATAGTGTCCTAGATTGTTCATGCAGTTGCTATCTCTTGCATCCATGCTTGCTTTCAAGGTATTATCCTTATCTCTCAAGATTGCTCTCCACTCTTGGTCCCTTTTTTCTATTTCTACCTTCATTCTTCAGTGCATCTTCTAAATTATGGTCCTGTAACACAAGCTCTGCGATCGTAACTCATCCCTTATTGAATCACAGTAATCTTTAAGCGATCCATCTCTTTCCTTCATTTCTTGCAGCATAGACATCAATATTTCTATAATTTCTGCATGGTTGCGGTTTGTCCGAACTTCCGACACTCACGGTGAGTTCGTTTCAACTCGGAGGGATGCATTCGGAATGGGTTTTGACTTTCTTAGAGTCTGGTTTGCATTTGACTTGGACTTTCCACTTTATTCGAGCTCGGTCGTCAGCCGTTCCCCTTTTCTTCTTATGTTTCTTTTTTCTTGCCCTTCCCTCTGTTCTTTAGTCCTTTTGTTATACCTATTAAGGTCAGAGGGGAGGCTCTGGGGTAGGTTTCCTCAATTACCCATTCTTCATCGACTACTCCTTGGATGCAGAGTCTGGTTATCATTCCTGGGTGTGGAATCATTCCCCTGCAATTGCCTTCAGAATATCCTAAGATGGATTTCTCAATAATTTTTCCTACATTTATCTTGTTGCCCTTTAGCAATGCATAGAGGAGGATTGCTTCCTCTCTTCTAAGCGCTCTTGAGATGCTTAGATGGCGGAAAGACGGACTTGATAAAGTAGAACCATACCTTGACTGTGATTAAGTCTCCTCTGCAATGGATCTACAAGGGGTTTCTTTGTACCCTTCCATTCCTCCTTTCCGGTAGTGATGGAGTCCTACCACTATTTTAAGATTTTGGTTCCTTAATCTATTTTTTAAACTTTGCCCCATCCTTTTGCACACGCAGATTGAACAATTTGTTGATCTCTTCTTTGCTGAACTCCACCCAATGTCATCTAACATATACCTTTTTTCCTTCTTTCTCTACCATGTTCTCAAAGAATTCTTTCACTAGAGAAGCACAACCAGGTTATCTGTGTTCACCTAGTGACTACCATCCTCTCTTTTCAAGCACTTCAGCAAAAGGAGAGATAGCCTTTTGAAACCCTCTTTCAGCAATGAAGCCCCTTTCCTTCAAACTTTCTTCCATTAAAGTTGCTGCCCTTTCTGAAATGAAGTTCCTTGCCCCAGCTTCATTAGTTCCTCTTTTTCTTTTTCTTGGTTCCTCCAACATCCCATTGTTCTAACGACATCATCATCCCTTTCCTCAACTTGCCTGGTTGTTGCTTCAAAACCTTGCTCTGTTTGATTCTCCAGCTCAGTGTACTCTTCCATGACTTCGTGGAGGTTTAGAATCAAGGTGGTAGGATCAGACATGGTAAGGTTAGGGTTTTTGAACTCTAGGGTTTTTAGGGAGTGAGATGAGAGAGACTTGAGTAGAGAAGCTGAGACGGGTGGGAGTTTATGAGAAAGGTGGCTATTCAATTTTCAAAAAAATAAAAAATAAAAAAAATTTCCATTTATAAGCCAACTGATTCATTGTGTGCTATATTAAATGTCGCGAAAATTACTGCCCTCGGGCCTGTGCTTCTTTAATTCTCTATCGCGACATAAAGAAAGTCTATCGCGACAGAGTTTCATCATTCTTTGTAGACAGAGCCCATCAAATGTCACGACATAGCAGAGTATGTTGCAACATTTCTTTCAAGGCTATTTGAATTTATGTCGCGAAATAACAGACTTATGTTGTGACATAATTTTCTTTTTCAATTTGCTTCCTAATTCTACTGTGTCGCGACACAGAAAAAACATGTTGCAACACTTAATTGAAGTTTTCAGAAATTAAATATTTCTCATGTTTTCTTTCATAGAACATTTAAAACAACCTATATCCACTCATACTCAGTTGAACCTACATGTGAAAACTTGTTTAAACCATCAAAAACCTTTACTTCAAGTATTAGCACTCATCTGATTCTTAATTCAATATATCGTATCGAGATATTCAAAATATGTTTTTATTCAAGCAACATAACATTCCCAAAACATTCAGATATGCATTATCCTTAAAGACAGGTTTAGGGAATTGGAATTACTCCCCCTTGTAGTCATTTTTTGCATATTTTCTTTTGGAAACAATTTGCTTCTTAAAATAGTTCTTCTTTGAATTTTGCTTCATTTTCCTGAAAATCCGCTTAACAACTAAATAAAACTGCTAGCAGTTAAGCGAGAGCATCGAGCTTTTTCGAAATTCTCTTTGAATAAATCGGACCCAGCAAAAACAAACAAATTGAAAACTCTTTCTTGGGTTGCCTCCCAAGAAGCTGCTCAGTTTAATGTCCCTAGCTAGACATTTGCTATAATTTGTCTTCTCTTCAACATTCTTTTTGCTTGCTCCTCTAGTTTGAGCTTTTCTTCACTGATTCAGTCTCCCTGCATGCTTTGTCCTACATTTTCTTGCTTCCTTGCAATTCATCACTGCCTCTCATTGCAGTTGGTGTGAGATCCTTAGGATTGACCTCAGTATTGCTGAGAGATGTATTTCTGGATTGGCTTTGCAAGGTTAGGGCCAGCTGCCCTACATGAGTCTCCAAGTTTCTCAATGTAACATTGATATTAGTTTGGAACACATTTGTGTTGGCGGAAATCCTCGAGTTAAATGACTTTTATCATGCTTCGTTCGGGATCCTTTTGTTTTACGTCATGAATTGCGATTACATGATCTTCAAAGTTTGAGTTCTTTTCTTCCCTTGATACTCTCTCTATTGTCCACTATGTTCTTTGTTGTTGTTGTTCTTCTTTGTTGAGACCAGTGAGTATAAGCGATGGTGGTTAAAAGATCCATGTCTAGGGCCTTGTTGTGCTCCACCATATGAAAAGCTCTCGTGGTTCCTCAGTGCTGGAGTGTAGTGTGTTGGCAAGTTGGGGTTAGGCTTGAAGTGGTAACTTCTCTTGCTCATTCATATACTTTGTTTCCTCAACTTGGTAGGGTTCTTCTTCCTCATACCCCTCAGCACTATTTCTCCTTCTATCTCTCATTGCTCCAACTTCATGTGCAGTGTGCATCCTTTTCTCATTGCTACCGGCTTATTTCATTCACGCATCAAGCTTGGCTTCTATAGATTGTAGTTCTATCGATCAGTCAGACCATTTCCTCGTCCTGTGCTTTGCTCCCCGGAAGATTTCAGATGAGTCTTGTAGTTGCATTTGGCATGGTCTTCAATCAGCTACCTTGCCTCCTCTGCACTTCTTCTTTTGAAACCTCCACAACAGGATGCATCAATTATACCCTTGGAGGTATAATTCATGGCATGGTAGAAAATGTCCATCTATGTTGTCAGATCTATCCCATGCATAAGGCACCTCTTCAACAGTCTCTTGAACCTCTCCCATCTGTCTAGAGACTCTCATCCTCCCCTTGCTTGAACACAATGATTTCTCCTCTTCTCTCGGTGAGAGTGGAGGAAAATGCTCATGAATGCCTCACGAGTTCTTCCTAAGTATTCAAGTCCAATTGGCGTGGAGTCAAACCCGTGTAGGCGCCACGTCTCTCAATGAGAATGGGAAGAGTTAAAGCTTGATTACATCTGGTCTAATTCCATTCAGTTTCACGGTGTTTTCCATCCTCATAAATCTCCCCAGGTGCTCATTTGGATCTTCTGAAGGGTGGCCAGTGAATTGGTGCTGCTAAACCATTGTAATCAAAGCTGGCTTCAGCTCAAAATTGTGTTAGGCCTCTGTGGTCTCTATGCTTCTTCTTCTGGAATGGTCTATAGTCTTTCTATTGATTAGCCATACTTCTATCTTCAGCACTGGTAGCTTTTCTCATATTTTTCAGGGTTCTTTCAATTTCTGTAACTAGAGGCAGTAGTTATGCTTCTGATTTTCTATGCATTTAATACCTTCACAATGGAAACTGCTTGAAATAAATGAGTCGGTGGTCATAAAGTATATATTCTTTAGGCTTCCAAAGATCAGTAGCTTATTCGGCCTTCTTTGTTAAAGCATTTTTGTTGATTTTCTGAAATTTTTGTAAAACAAGAAAAATATTAAATTAACATTTCTCTTTGTTAGAATATTCATTTTAAATTCTTTAGATCCACAGCTTAGTGGCCTTGATAAAATTGTTAAGCAAATTTCCGACACTACTACAAAAGACTAAGTAAAGTCCCTGGTAACGGCGCCAAAAACTTGTTAAGACCATAAGTTGTATGCTCATAAGAAGAATGGTTTTTTCACTTAACTCATTTAAAGATTTAGTTAGGTCTTAAAAACTTCAAGTGGATAAGTCGTACAAGTAATAAAATTAGTTTAAAAGTGGGATATAGTTCCCCATGAAGATTGAAAAGAATTTAAACTTCAACTACCCCAACTACTCAAGTTCTACACTATTTGAACGTCCATTTTAGAGAAAATTTAGTAACCTAATAAGAATTTTAATAACTGGAATCCTACATATAAAATAAAGGAAAAAAATGAATCCTAAATAATAAGCGCCTTTGAACCATATTGACTGAGTAGACATTGGGATTTCAACGTGTGAAATTATCGAATTAGTGCATCATAATCATTCTATTTTCCCACGAGTTGGAATGCAGATTTGTCGAAGCAAGGTAGTATAGTTTGGATTCCTCCTCTAACCATACCCCATTTGAGTAGAGATTAATGTTCATTCTGAAACATGATTCTGTCGAATTACTTGTAATTAAATTTCTCTGTAAGATTTGAGTATTTTCTTTTCAATACTTCAAGCCCATTTCTTATATTTGCAAGTTTCTTGCTTCCCAAGACAGGGCAATTGCTAGATTCCTACAAAATGAATGATGTCTCATCCTTAAGATCTGAAAGAGTTTTCTCTTTCCTTGATTAGATCTCATGCTAACACGGGATTAAGATCATTCTTCCAAACCAAGGAGAGATCTCTAATTGATTAAATTGATATATCACTCAACCCATTCTCAAACCATGAGCAAATTGAGGATTTCTCTAAATAACCTTTCAGAGCTCATTAGTTCTTGATATTAGTCTACTTATCTGCAGTAAGCGATCTAGGCTCTCAAGAATCTTCATCTCTGTGTCACTCAAAGGGCCTCCTGGAAATAAGAGCCAGACAATAGTCATTTCATGGGTATAAGCTACTAAAATTGGGAACAATTAATTTCAAGAACAACACCATTCAAATAAGAGCCAGACAATAGTCATTTCATGGGTATAAGCTACTAAAATTGGGAACAATTAATTTCAAGAACAACACCATTCAAATAAATTCAACATTCAACTCATAAAATTTTCTTCTCATCGTGCAGAAAAGACCATAACTAACATCATATATTTCCCAGCGGAAGTTGTGTTCTTGAAAACTAGATTACATAATACTGCTTTGAAATACGGAGAAGTCGGGGAAAATTTCCATGTGCAATCAGGCGAAGAAATGATTTTTCGACTTTTGTCTGAGTTCGTTAAATTCAAAAGCGTGTCGTAAATGAATTTCAACATTTAAATTTCAACTTCAAATATTCTGAACAAATTACTGTTTCAGATCCAGTAAACTAATAAAAAATCCTACGCTAAATCTAATCTACGAAGAAAAGAAAAATAAGAAAAAGAAAAGAAAAGAAAAGAAAAATATATCTGAAAAGAGTCCTCGCTCCCAGTACTACGGTTAGTTTCAATCTTGTGCATCGCTTTCGTAGTCATTTCTATTTATAGAGCCCTAAAAGTTTGGGCCCTAACTTCAATGCTTTTTTATGAATCCTTAAATTTTAAGCCCAGATTGTCTTCTCAATCGTGACTTGAAAGTTCTGTCGTGACAGAGTTTTGAATTTTTGTTGCAGCAAGCAGTCGTATGTCACGACCCATTTCCTATGTTCTTCCTTGGATTTCAGTCGCGACAGTGTTTTCTTGGTCACGACAGTGATGCTGATGATGCTTCTTCACATTGGTGTAATGACCTAGCTTTTCTTGTCATGACAACATTTATGTTCTAGTTCTTGTTGCAACACTGTCTTATATTATTCTGATCTCGGTCGTGACCCAAAAAGTCTATCGCGATAGAGTTCTGCCGCCACTTAGCCTGTTTCCTTATTGCAGCTTCATTTTTTATGTTGCGACCTAGACTTTTGTGTTGGGGATGTTTGCATGTGTGACTTGATATGTTATGTTGCGGCAATGCTTTTCCACGTCTGTATATTTTCCTATCAGCGACCCTAATTTTTTATGGTGCGACATATTCGCCTTTGCTTTATCTTCGTGTCATGACCCATATTTCTGTCGCGATAGAAGCACCTATGTTATTTGCGACTTGAAGATCCTACGTAGCAACATCAAACCTTTTTAGCTTGGAAGTATGCCGCGACGTGACTCTCCTTATTACCGCCAAGTTGGTTCATCCATTAAGCACCCTTTGCCGTGACCTAAGTTTTCTTGTCACACCTAACTATTGACATCTTTACGTCTCAAAAAAACTTTTTCATGTTGCGAGAAGTCGGTGTCTAATAGACGAGGATTACATCGGTAGATGTGCCTTTAGTTCAACATTATGTCGCAACACAAACTATCTTGTTCTCAACTGACTTGCATATGTTTTTCCCATTCTCTGTCGCGACCTGTTGTCTTCTATCGCGACCTAGCTCAATTGTCAACAATCATATTATTGTGTTGCGACACAAGAAATGTTGTTGCGACATGGTTTCTTGAGTAATTGGTTGGAAGTTTGTCGTGACACACAAATTTCAGTCGTGACATAGGCTAGCACAGGTGCTCTTTCTCTTATTTCTTCTTGAAATCTCTGCTTTTACTAATTAACTCCTATAAACACAAGTTTGTAAATATGTCATAATTTGGCATTAAACGACTTTGAAAATAAAAACAAGCGGAAAATGGATTAAAAATAGATGAGTTTAAGACTCGTCGAAATTTAGGCATCAGTTTGATTCTCTCGTTAGAGTAACAGGGGAGAATGAGGAACTTGATGCCTCTGGGGGAACTAGGGATTGTATTTTGTTGTTGTCAGTTTAGGCTTGTGCCTTATGCGTTATATCCCCGACTTTCGTTGTCATGCAACTGAGTTTCTTAATAAAGCATGTATTTGTCTTGAAAATCTATTGTTGTTGCTTACTTTCTGTTGAGTCAAGTAATTTACTTTGTTTAGCCGAGTAGGAATAGATGGATGACCCAGCTTGGCATCAACCATGGTGGGCCGGATAGGACATCTATTGTCCTTGGAATTTGTAATGAACCAGTTGGGCATCAACCATACTGGGTTGGATAGGGCATCAAGCGAATCCACGGACTTTGTAATAGGAGCAATTTGGCGTTAACCATCTTGGGCGGATAGGGCCTCCAATCGTCCCGGACTTTGTAATGAACCGGTGGGGCATCAACCATACTTTAGTAGGATAGGCGACTAAGTCCGGACTTTGTAATGAACCAGCTAGACATCAACCATACTAGGCCAGATAGGGCATCAACCATCCCCGGACTTTGTAATGAACCAGCTGGGCGTCAACCATACTGGGCCGGATAGGACATCTATCTTCCCTGGACTTTGTTAATTAAAAATTGAGATGGAAACACGATTAGAGACTGAATCAACCTTTTATTGATAGTACCTTTTAAGGTGCATAGCATTCCACATTCTAGGTACAGGTGTTCCATCTAGTCTATCTAGCACATATGAACTGGACTCGCTAGCTCGTGTTACGATATATGGTCTTTCCCAGTTGGGTTGAAACTTTCCAGCCTCTAGATTATCTGTGTTCTCGAAGGATTTCATAGGACAAGTTCCACACAGGTGGAACACACAGGGTTTCACTAAGCTTGTTATCTGAGGTTTATAGTAGTGGTGGTAAGATGCTATCCGTACAGTTGTTGTCTCATGCAGTTCATTTGCTGTGTCTAGGTCTTTAATCATAGATTATGTACTCAACTACTCGCGTACATTAGTCAGAACATAGGCATCTGGAATTCCCGGGGTTATAGCTTCCATCCATAGGTAAGTCTGAAAGGGAGATATCTTTGTAACACCACGAAATATACCTAACGATTTTTCGGACATATTTGGTATAATAAAAGTAAAGTGAAATTATCCAGGAATAAAATAAAGATAAAAATAAAATAAGCGAGAACTTGGAATTAATACACGAGTTAAGGTAAATTAATAAATTACCAATTCATGACCCAGGGGTCATAATATAAATAAGTTCATATGTCCAAAGTAGGAATATATAAGTTAAATCAAGAGTAGTAATAGAGAATGAGGACCAAAGGGCCAATAAAAGAAAGATATTAGAATAAAATAAGGAAAGAAAATTGTGGAAAGACAAGTGGCTTGAAGGGAAAGGGAGAAGTTTCCTCCCTGGAAAGTGAAATAAAAAGGGAATAAGATCAAATAAAGATAAGACCAAAATAAATATCTCATTTTGGTCTTGGGAGAAAGAGAGAGCAAAAACGGCTAAGAAGAAGAAGAGAAAAGAAAAGAAGAAAGAAGGAAAAGAAAAGAGAAGATCACGGGTGAGACATGATTTTGTATAGAAAAGTATGGAAATATGGTTTAGTATGGATACATGTCTTGGGTTTGTATGAAGCGCATGGGTTTGTATAGTTCTAGGTATAAAAAGTAGATATGGTTTGGAACCCTACATCGTGTATGGTTTGGGTTTGAAACTCCCGACCTCATATCTAGTTAGGGTTGAGGTTGAGAAGAGCTCTAAGGGCTCCTATAGATGTGTTTTGAGAAGTCTGGTTGCAAGTTGAACGAAAATTCCACTTTGATCATAGGCGTGGCCGGACAGCAGAAACGAGTTTTGGGTCAGAAATAAAGGGAATATGGAAGTAAGTCCTTCGATAAATTGTGGCAAAATCAATGAACTTGATGTTAGGATTTGAATCTCAATTTGGACCTCTGTAGACTAAGTTATAGTCCTTTTGCGAGGTCGGCCAGTTCATCACGGTCGAATTCGGTTACGCGATTCGAGTCAATAAATGGGACCTTAGAAAAGGTTTTTGAGTAAGAAATAAAGGGAATTTGGCAGTAAGTCCTTCTGGTAAATTGTAGCCACATCAATGAACTTGATGTTAGGTTTTTTAATTTCTCAATTCAGACTCCTGTAGACCAAGTTATGGTCTTTTACTCCGCAGTCAAATGGGTGAGAGGTCAGCCATAGGGTCGACCAGTGAGTCAGCGGACCTCATGCGTGAGTCAGCGGACCTCATGCAGCGAGTAGGGTCGAGCGAGACCTCGTGCCAGTCAGTGAGACCTCGTGCGGCGAAGGTCGGCGGACCTCATGCGGCGGAAGGTCAGCCAGAGACCTCTATGCAACGAAGGTCGTGAGACCTCGTCTTGTAGAGGTCGGACCTGCGTCTGAAAGAACTCGGCTCGATCCTGAAGAGCTCAGCTCGTCCTGTAGAGCTCAGCTCTTCCTGAAGAGCTCAGCTCGTCTAAAACTGAAGCATATTTGTAGAGGCTCATTTCGTCCTGTTCGAGTCAGCGTCGGGTTTAACTACCATTAGCGATATCTTGACTTGAAGGTCATATCTCCTTCGTCTGAACTCGGTTGGGTGTTCTTGAACTCTATGAGCCCATTGAGTCAAAGGCTGCATTGATATGCCCTGAGGAGGATATTAGGTGTCAGACAACCGGGTGTTATATTGAGCTCGTCCAGGTCAGGTCGGCTCGATACGGGTTGACTCGCATGACCTCAACGGGAAGGTCATATCTCCTTATTTGAACTCCGATTTGGGTGTTCTTGGACTCACATGGAAAGCCCATTGAGTCAAGAATACATTCATACGTCTGAAGGATATTAGATGTCAGACCGAGGTGTTAGATCAGGCTCATCAGGTCAGGTCAACGTCGGTTGGTCGGCTCGTCGGGGTTGACTACGCATGACCTCGACTTAGGAAGGTCCTTATCTCGCCGTTTGAACTCCAATTTGGGTGTTCTTGGACTCTATGAAAAGCCCATTGAGTCAAGAATACATTCATATTCTGAGGATGATATTAGATGTCAGACCGAGGTGTTAGATCGAGCTCTTCCAGGTCAGGTCAACTAGTCTGGGTTGACTACGCATGACCTCCAACTTCGGAAGGTCATAACTCCTTCATCCGAACTCCGATTCGGGTGTTCTTGGACTCTATGGAAAGCCCATTGAGTCAAGAATATATTGATATGCCTGAGGAGGATATTAGGTATCAAACCGAGGTGATAGATCGAGCTCGTCCAGGTCAGGTCAGCTCGTCGAGTTCGAGTTTGACTCGTTTGACCTGACCGGAGTCATAACTCAGCCGTCGAACTGGGTTAGATTGTTCTTGGACTTTCTATAGGCCCATTGAGTCAAGAATACATTGATATGCCTGAGGAGGATATTAGGTGTCATACTGAGGTGTTGGACCGAGCTCACCGAGGTCAGGTCAGCTCATCCAGTTCAGGATTTGACTACATATGACCTCCAACTTCGGAAGGTCATATCTCCTTCGTCCGAACTCCGATTCGGGTGTTCTTGGACTTTATGGAAAGCTCATTGAGTCAAGAATCCAGCCATATGTATGATAAAAGTGGAAATCTCATTAGGTCCATAAATGGAAAAACAGTAAGCAGATATGATAATCATAGTATATCATGCATAATATAAAGATAGATATAGGTAAGAAATAGCAACATATTAGTTTTGATATGAAAGGAATATAGAAGAAAAGGCAAAATGATAAGCTTAGAGAACCACATTATAATTGTATGAGTGCTTAAGAATGGGATGTTGACATTAGAGACATATGATCGATTAACAGCATATTTTCGTGCTCTGATAGCAGCCACATCACATGGGCGGTACGTACATATGGTCTGTGCTTTGGCATATACATGAAGCAGTGTACGCACTCGTACTAGTGTTTCGGCACTTATTCGTGGTCGAGGCGCGTCTACATTCTGTCTGAAATCTTGTACCTTCAGTATATATTATGCAGAGTCTTGTTCCATTCTTTATCTCTGTCGAGCAAGCGAATGTTTATACGTGTGTATTTGAATAAGAAATGATAAAAAAGATAAATAGTTTGGACATGAAGGAATTACCTAAGGGTATTAAAGAAAGAAGTCTAGGTTTCTACCTCCTATGGAATGAAACAGTCGATAAATCACAAGTAAAACGTACAAGTATAGAAATGTATAGGTATATGTCATAAGATATGATAGTATAATAAAGTACATGAAGATATAAGTTAACAAGATATACGATGTTACCAGAAATGAGTACATGTACTTTCAGATATTAAGCATATATGAATATAAGAATGAGTAAATGCATGCATGATAAAAATATATAGGAATATATGTATTATAGAAATATGAACCATAATATGAAACTACGAGATATGAAAAGCTTGAATCTGTGAGATTTAAAGTAACGATAGTATATCGCATAAACAATCCTTGATAACAATAGTTATTCATGCTTATGAGATATGTACCGAGAAAAATGTAATAAAGCAGTTGCACAGTGTCGACGAGTAAGAGGGATAGATTGGCATGCGGTAGGAAAATAAGTCTGCGGCATCTGAAGTTACGTTACGATATCGAGGCCGTTGGGTCGATGACATAGATCCCGTTTGGATCAGATTATTTACAAGAAAAGGGTCTGCTATATCGGCGCCTTATAAGATGATCATTGTCTCAAATTGCAATGATAATAGCTGCTCTCAGGGCCATGATAAGACCCTGTTTCGTGATGGTGCAAAGCCTCCAGGGCCACACGATAATACCATTTTGTTTCGTATAGTGAGTATAGCGCCTTCGAGCCCTTATAAGTTTCCTTTATCCACTTCTTTGGTATTTACAGGCATGAAACATAAAATAAATGATTTGAATATGACATGTGCAAAGATATGATATGAGAAGAATAGCATTGCTATGTGATGATAAGTTCTGTAACATGAGATTATATGATCTGAAGTGATATATGAAAATGTATAAGAATGCAAAATGATCTGAAAAGCTAATATGAAAGAGAAAGTAATATGAAAAGTAGAACAGGAAAACAGTATATGAAATGAGTACATGAACACAGTACATAACGCAGTACATGAACACAGTAGTTGAAAACAGTACATGGAAATAGAACATAACAAATGGTATATAGTATATAACCATGAAAGTAATATAGGTATAAGATATGACATGCACAGAATAGGATATGTAATATGAATCATTAGAAAGATAATAGATCAAATGATAAGTACTAGAATAAGAAATATATGATATGAATATATGATAGACATATCTAAATGAGTATATGAATATGTATAGATATATGAAATGCATATGTATAAGCTTGAGATGGTCACCATTGGTGGTTGTCCATGCTTATGTTCCCACTAAGCGTAAAGCTTAGCACGGGTGTTCAATCCGTGTAGGTACAGAAGCAGAAGACAAGGATAGAGGACAGGACATCCCACATCAGCAGAGCAGGCCAGCTCAGAGATAGGTGCTCACCGCACTGCTTCCGCGATCTCTGATGATTTGTATTAGAAAAGAAAAAAAAATGTACATGTATAAGTAAATGGGACTCAGTATATGTGTATAGATTTTGATGGACACCACTCCGGTGGTAGTTCTTTTATATATGAAAATGATTTTTGTTATTACAGAAATTGTTTGTATAACCACAGGTACAAGTTCAGCTCTGAGAAAGAACAGGTCAATGAGTCCCAGTATATAGTCTCGCGCCCGGACTCGGTTCGGATCCGCCATTCGGGTCGGATCGGGAATGGGGGCGTGACATATGCCGGTTGGTCTTTGGGTCATTATTCTGTAAGCCCAAATTACCTTAGGAAGTTCGTCTGCCCATTTGCCTTTAGTTGAATCTAGTCTTTTCTTTAAGGTAGTCAACAGGGTTTTGTTAGAGGCCTCTGCTAAGCCGTTGCTTTGTGGATACCGGGGGGTGGAGTATAGATTCTTTATTTTCAACTCTTGGTAGAAGTTCTTGTAGACCCGGCTATCAAATTGGGGTCCGTTTATGCGATACAATGGGTAGGAATACGGCGGAAAGCGATATTCTTAGGATAAACTGAGTGACGTCCTTGTCTTTGATTGATGCGAAAGCCTCGGCCTCTATCCATTTGTTGAAGTAATCATTGGCCACTAGCAACAACTTCTTCTAAGCTGGGGCGATAAGGAGCTGCCCTACTATGTCAATTCCCCATTGAGCGAAGGGTTAAGGGCTTGAGATGGAATTTAAGTCTTGAGCCGACGATCTTAAGACGGGGGCCTTCCGCTAGCACCGATCACATTTTCGCACGTAATCGGCGTCGGGCTTCATAGTTGTAATAATACCCTGAGTATGGGCTGCATTATTGCCCAGATTTTTGTCGCACCGGATTGAAGTTACCACATATCCCTTCATGTAGTTTGGCCAAGACATACTGCCCCTCTTCGGTAGTTAGACATTTCAGGTAAGGCCCATCTAGGGATCGCTTAAACAACTGTCCATTAATCAAAGAGAACCTAGCATACTGGACTTGGATTTTGTGAGCCTTGTCCTTATCATTAAGGAGTTCTCCCGAGTTGATGTACTGCGCTATAGGGTCCATCGAAGGCGAGTTTAAAGTCACACAGCTACCGGTTCAATGGTGATCGAGAATCCAGTACCGATAAACGGCGAAATATTGTTTACATTGTCGGTAGAGGCAGCGGCCACAACGGCTAAGGCATCTGCTTTTGCATTGCAATCCCTAGGAATGTGCTCTAGCTTCCAAGCTAAAAAAATACCCAGGCGTTGTTTCACCAGGGTCACATATTTGGCCATCCGGGGATCTCGGGACTCATATTCTGCGTTTACCTGCCCTACCACCAATTAGGAATCACTTCGAATTATAAGCTTGTAGGTTGGTATCGTAACTGCCAGTTCAATTCCGGCTAGGATGGCTTCATATTCTGATTCATTGTTCGAGGTGCTAAAGCCTAGTCGAATTGCTTGCTCGATCTTATCCCTACTTGGGGATTTCAGTTGCAGACCAATACCAGCCTCGGTCTACCGAGACGCCCCGTCTACATTGAGAATCCACCAATTCAAACTGTCTGGGCAAGTTTTAGGTTAGGGAATTTCTACTAGAAAGTTAGCCTGAACCTGTCCCTACTTTGCTAACCTTGGCATGTACTGGATACCGTATTTGCTTAGTTCGACCGCCCAGAGAGCCATTCTCCCAGATAAGTCAAGCTTATGAATAGTACTTCGAAGGGGAAGGTTAGTTAGCACCATAATGGGGTGTGCTTGGAAGTATGGGCGAAGTTTCTTGGTTGCTACCCGGAGGGCTAAAGCAGCCTGCTCAAGGTGGTTGTATCTGGGTTTCTCGTCATTGGACTTCAACGTGAAGAACACTGGCCTCTACTTTCCATTCGTATTTTCTTTGAACAAGGTGGCACTTACTGCGACATTCGAGACTGCTAAATATAAGAAGAGTGTCTCGCCGGCTTTAGGGCTTATGAGGACTGGAGGTTCCGCTAGATATTTCTTGATTTCCATAAGGCTGATCACTCATATTCCATCAGGCCCGGTTGGCCCCCAGCCCAGGGTGGCGAAGAATGGCTTAGATGGTTTGTGAATCGAGGAATTAGACCTTCCCGAGGCGACGGCCAGGCCGGTCGGGCATTATACCCCTTTTCTAGAATTGGGAGCCGAGGATTTTAGGATAGCCTTAAGCTTAGCGGGGTTGGCTTCTATCCCCCTCTGGGTCACCATGAAACCCAGGAACCGGCCCGCATTGACCCTGAAGGCACACTTTGAGGGATTAAGTTTCATACTGTATGCTTTGAGGAGTTCGAAAAATTCTTATAAATGTGTAGTGTGGTCCTGGCGCTCCTTGGACTTTACTAACATATCGTCAATGTCTACCTCTATGGTTTTACCCAACAACGGTCTAAACATCTTGGTCACCAGTCTCTGATAAGTTGCCCCGACATTCTTTAGTCAAAATGGCATTACATTATAAAAGAAGAGTCCATGTGGGGGTGATAAATGTTGTTTTCTCCGCATCTAGTGGGTATATGGGGATTTGATGGTATCCCGAGAAGGCATCCAGAAGCGACAACATCCCATGCCCAGCTGATGCGTCAACAATCTGGTATATGCGGGGTAAAAGGAAGCTGTCTTTAGGGCATGCGTCGTTGAGATCGGTATAGTCTACGCATACTCTCCATTTACCACCTTTCTTTGGTACCACCACCACATTGTGACCATTCTCATTACTTGATTTCTCGATGAACCACAACAAAGGTTATCTACTTGGCTGAATTGCACGATGGCGGCTCGGGTGAAACGCCTCTGTCTAATTGGCCTAGCAGACGGGACGACATTCAGCTTATGAGAAGCATGCACAAGGATAATGCAAGTCATGTCTGAGTGGGTCAGCGGGAGCTCACATCCATGTTACAAAGCAAAATGCAGCCATGTCGTTCTTTCTCTTCTCCTGGACGGGGAGGGCTAAACGTAAAGTGTGTTTATCCGACCCGCCCAAGAGTATTGATTTTAGGGGATCCATAGCCAATTGTTCCCTGTCCTCTAAACTTGCTTGGGCGTATTTGTGATTGCTATTAATTTGGGTCGTGAAGGCGTTGTTAAACTCACCTTTCTCACGCTCTTGTACCCCTGACTGATGGCATTAGGCGGTAGTAATTAGGTACGCTCAAGGCAATATGTCAGGTGGTTAGATAATTGATTGTTTGATGGTAGGTCGAGTGCTGCTTTCATAAGCGTTGACAGATCGACTGACTATGGCATTATATTTGAGTCTTTGTATTTGAAAATAAGACTTGTTGAATAACCGGCCCTGCCTTGACGAGGAGAGTAATATCACCCATGGTCAACGTGGTTGCCCCATTGAATCCGAACAAAAAAAAAAAAAAAAAAAGATTACGCTAATGAGGCCCGAACGTCAAATGGTTTCATTTGCACAGCGGGAAGAGCAGCAATTCGGCGCGAGGTTAACGAGTACTCTATGCACATCAAAATTGTTAATGCATAAAGTAAGCACAAGTGCATCGTGGTGTGGAGTGATGACCCTATACGGGTTAATGGGAGGAAAGGATATGGGGTAGTCAGCCGTGTATTAACTCACCATTGTCAGGTCTTGATGGTGTTCCTGAGTTCGGAATTATGGTCGCTCGCGACGGCTTTCTCCTATAGCCCGTTTGGATTGATCTTGGTCATCGGCCAGGGCCTTGATATGAACCAATTGATGGTGGGTCGGGGTTCGGGAGCGGGAGCTACGAAGCGGCTACTATTCTTTCAATCTTTGGAGGCGGTTTTAAATACGGGCTAGCTCTTAAATATATCTTCTTAGGTGGCCAGCCCGGATTAGTTTCTCCACTAAGAACTTCAGGGTTCGACATCAGTTAGTTTCATGCCCGTGGTCCCTATGGTAATCGCATCTCAGAGATTGATTGCGCTGCTCGAGGTCCGACTGAATTGGTGCAGGCTATTTAAAGTTAGGGTGATCCCCGATAGATGTTCAGGGGAGGAGTCTATCGTAGGAGATGTTCAGGGGGGTAAACTGGGGAGGTTCCCTCTTTCTCTCTGATTGCTCCAGGGAGAGCTTTTGGTTCTTATTCTGGATCCCTTTTTGCTCGGGCTGCCCTTTGGTGGACGGCTTGCTATTTTGGGCGGTAATCATTACTGTCTGGGAGGCTGCCCGGATATTGTCTTCCAATGTAGAGTAATTGTCCACCCGTCTGTACAGTTCTTCCATCGTCGCAAGCGGATCTAGAGATAACGATTGGAAGAAAGGTGTGGTCAGCCTAAAGCTTCTTCGAAAGTTCTGGAGGACGGCATCCATGTTGTATGCATCGATTTGTTGGACAGCTTGTTCAAATCTTCTGGTGAAATCCCCGATAGATTCATCTCGGCTTGAAGAGAGTGCGGTGAAGCGATGTTTCCACGCATCGGACCGAACATAAGTCTTGGGAAAGCAGGCATGCCTGACTCACTAAACTAGTTGATGGATCCCCTCGGGAGTTTGTGGAACCAAGCCAAGGTGGGTCCCTTCAGGCTAGCCGGGAACACTTTGCACAGAAGACGGTCATTTCCCGCTTAGAATCATTGCTTGGTTAAAGTGCAGCATGTGGTTGTTTGGGTCAGAAGAGCCATCATACATGGCAAACGGCGGTGTGGAAAAGCCACGAGGAGGCTCATAACTCAAGATGTGCTAACCTAGTAGGGACGAAAGCATGTCCTCAGGCCCCCGGACAATAGTAGGTGCGAGCATATCTGAGAAATTTGGTGCGGCTACGAGTGGGATACGGCCGGAAGTGATAGTGTTGCACCCGCTGCCACCGCGGATATGTTTCGGTGTTCTCACGATTGTCGCCTTTCTTCTTGAATTCTCTGCTTTTAGATGAGGCATGTCGTTGTGGGCCGTAGAAACGGCGATAGGGCCTCTTCATGACTAGGTCACCACATTGTCCTTTAGAATTGGTAGATTTGGAAGCGAGGCTGCGGAAGATAACTTGTCATCATTTACAATGTCATTTGTCGTGTGGCGGATATAGGCTCCTTGCCTTTATTTTTGTTTAAATGGGGTGTGGGGTGGCTACTCCCTGCGTGCGTTTCAATTCGTTCGCTTCCGGCTGATCCAGCGAGTGTCGTTTTCAACTAGCTGCGAGATGGTCACACGGCTTTGTAATTCGGCCATCTGTCTGTCCTGTACCTCCTGCTTTGCTTCTATATATTGTGTGAAGGCTGGTCTTCAGGGGATTGATTCTCACTTAGTTTCTTTGGTCGAGGTGACAAAACAGACGGTTTGGTGGAGTGATGGAACTACAAAAGCTTTTAGGATGGGAGATCCCTTGAAAGCGGATGTAGTCAGCCTCGCAAATTCTTGGAGTAGGCTTTCTTGCTTGAGTCGTTCCTAAGCGGCACCAATTGTGATCTTTTGAATTTTACGGGTCCTTGGATCGTCGAGCATTAACCCTAGCGACATGTACCAAAGCAAACAAGAACGGCGGTGTGATGTGCGCGCCGCCTCTTTGATAGCCAAGTCAAGCGTGACTTCGTGCCCTAAATGTTTGACCGCCTCAGCAGTTCGTATGTGGTGAGTGGTGGTGGTGAAGCGAGCTTCTTTAAACTTAGAATCGTGACAGTCAGCGTAGCTTTCGTGCTTACTAGAAATGTTTGATTGCCTCCAAAACGGTTACGTATGTGGTGGTGGGGGGGGCGGGCGGCAAAGCGTCTTTAAACTTAGAGATTAGCCGGCTAATCATTAGCCGGTTGTCCCCCTAGAGATGGCTCTCGGTTAGGAGAGGATAAGTCTAGGGGTTGCATCCCACAACCGGCTGGAAGGTCATATTTGGGCCTGGCCTATGGGTAAAGGTGTTTAGGCTTGGTGAATGGTAGAGCTGGTTTTGGGCCTGGTACCCACAAGTATGAGATGAATTAAAGATTTAGGGTCTGTTTGGTTCAATTTTTTTTTAAACGGTTCTTGAGAACAGTTTTTGAAAATAGAGAGGATGCCATTTTAAAGAATAGGGTTATGTTTGGTTCTTTTTTTTTTTAAACTGTTCTTATTCTCTAAATATAATCTTTACTGTGTTTTTCAGGACAAAAAAACTAGGAACCAAACATGTTCTCTCTATTTTCCTTGTGTTATTTATTTTTTAGAATAGAAAACAGTTTTCAAAAATAGTAACCAAACAAACCCTAAACGTGTTTTCTTTGTTTCCCTTATTTTTAAGAATATAAAACAATTTTAAAAAACAATAACCAAATAGACCCTAGCATTATCTGAAAACTGTTTTTGTTTTTTGAATTTAGTGTTTTTTGTGTTGTCTATGTTTTATAGAAAAAAGAAAAATAATTAACCAAATATGTTCCCATGTTTTTCTTATTCTCTTTGTTTGTCAAAGCGAAAAAAAGGTTTCTGTAACCAAACAGCCCTTAAATTTTGACTATAAAAATGCTTAATTTTCCCGATCTTTCTGTTATCTAACTTTGCGGTATAAGCCAATACAATAAAACAAAATACAGAAGAACAAATCAGTGCTCTAGGCTGTGTGCAATTAATGACCTGGGATTATGAGGTAACCGTCATATATAGATAATAGAATTAGATTATTACGGATAATACATACATACATATATATATATATATATATATATATATACATACATATATATATATATATATACTGTAAAATTTTGAAATAGTACTGTTGCATATTTAAAGAACATTAACACTAGGATGGAAACTAATAAGTTAATTGCACATTCAAGGGACACTAAGGTGACGTTTATTTTTTTTACTTAATGTTGAATATGGATTTTTTTTAACTTAATGCTGAATAGTACTTAGTAACATTAAGTATTAAGTTATTTGTTTTTTAACATTGGATAGTGAGTAGGGATGACAACAGGGTGGATTGTTTCAGGTTCTCGTCCTACCCTATCTTTAATGGGACGGATTTGGTTTAATTGTAATCGGGTTTTTAGCATGTTCAGATTTATATTCTCAAATCCGAGATGGGTTCGGAGCGGGTTTGGGTATTGTTATTCCTACCCTGCCCCACCCGACCCCAATTATATTTTTAAAATATTTTTTTATTATTTTATTTTATACTTTAATATAAATAACTAATAATTAGAATGTTTTTAATAATAATTATAAGAATTCATAATATTTTTATTTTTATGAAATATGTTAATTTTAATATAATAAAAATAAAAATAAAAAAAAAATAAAAAATAAAAACAAATAAAATGTAAGCAGGCGGGTTTGGAATTTTCCATCGGCGGGCCACATAGTTTAATTTTGAAATGGAATAAGTTTGAGAATTGAAAAAAATAAACGAGTCGGGTCAGGATGGGGCCGCCTAGTCCCAAACCTCCCTCCAGTTGTCATCCCTAGTAGTGAGTGTTGTTAGCTCTCCTCTCCTCCTTGTTAGGCAATGATGAAGTTTTTCTTGTTTTAATAGAAGATGCTTTTCACCGATAGAAGCGAATATTTTCATTTTTTACATTCGTGGCACATAGGAGTTCGGTAATAAGTCGTGAAAATTTTAAAAAACAAACAGCTGAACAGTAAAAAACAGACAACCCCTTAGCTAATCTTGTCTTACTTTTTTTCTCTTTCGAGTTTAAAGCATCTCTAACAATGCTCTATTTTTTACTCTATCTCTAAATATAGAGTTTTTGTTGCAAAAACCATATTTCAATATTTCTCTATTTTAATCTCTTAAATAGAGATAGAGAATAGTACATCTCCATATTTGATATTCACTATTCAAATATTTAAATATATAGATGATGGGCCCACATTTATGTCAATACTATTTTTCTATTATTTTATTATTATACTATTATTCTTTCATTTTTATTATTATAATAAAATAATTATTTTAATAATATTTTTATAAGATATTTTATTTTTCAAGATATATTTATTTTATTATTTATTATTTTATTAATTTTGAATTATCTTTCATATATAGAAAAATGATTTTAATATATTCATTTTATAGTATTAATTTATTTTTAATAATTTATAATTTTTTCTTAAAATAATTAAAAATTTTATTAATTTTTTTTTTGACAATGATATAATACATGTGACGCCTCAAATCCGGGGGTCAGTTGACTGCGAAGATCAACCCGGAAACACTTCGTGAATGTCGGGTGACCCGACATTTCTCCTGGCATCGAGGCCAGTCTCCTTTGTACGAGAGCTCTACGGGATACATAACTTTGTATATAACGTGTCGCAATCCGATATAACATATATGTTGGGTAAAGCGACCAATTGGGCCCATGCATCGTACTCATCAATAACATCTCAACTATATACAATAGTTTCAAGAGTTAAGTTGCTCTTATACAAACATATAGTAAACTTATAGGTTCTAATACATGTGTACATAACCAAACCAAACCTGGCAGGCTTTCTTCTAAATCGGCCTCTGGGATGGCGGAGTCTCCTCGTGCGCTCCCTGTACCTGAAAATATGTTCCCTCGACGGGGTGAAATTTAATGCTGATGGTGGAATCTCAGCCGTAGAACACTCTCCGCTAAGTGCGTATCTGATGCTCCTGAAATAACTAACGCATTCGAGCAAATGCATGATCCTACTTGAATAATACAATTGATCAACCCATACTAGAGTCCTCCTGAGCTCCTCACACTTGCCTAAGCCAGGTATGAGAAAACTTGTTTTCAACAAAGATATTTGTTATTATTTATGGACTACCCTCCGATATAAGTAGTGGACCGACTCCGATGTTATATTTAGTGGACTACCCTCCGAGATATATGATTGGGGCGACTCAGACGATTGATATTTTATATGGACTACCCTCCGATAATTATTATTATTTAGTCAGCCCTCCAAAACTATTCTCTCGAGAATCACCTCATGCACTCACAACTATTGTTCTAGGGTGCCCCAGTGCATATGGAATGCATGATGCCAATTCCATTACAATTCTATAACACATGCAAATATATAATCATGCATATATTCACATAATTTAAATCACACAAACATGTTATGTAATTTCACAATTCATTACACCAAAAATTAGCTCATTTGGGCTAATCATTAAACACGAGCAATTCGATTTGAATTGCACCGACCAGAAACACATTTTCACCTGAGCATTGTTTCGTGTCACTATTCATATGAACAGTAAAACCCTCGGTTTACTGTTCCCGACAAATCACCAATCATCGATTCACTTTGTGAATCCGAATTTCACGGCCATTTCCGGCCTCATACAAACTAATACATGATTTAACTCATAAATGCACAAACTAGAAACCCCAAGCGACTGTGGACGATCCGCGGTTGTCAGCATGGAGTTTCTAAAATTCCCCTTCGATTCCAAGCTTTGGGCCAAGTCAAGCGACCTCACGGCCCCCATTCCAGCTCAAACATTGTAAATACACTTAAACAAAGTGTAAAGCCCAAATGAAGAAACCTACCTCACGGGTTTGTGAAAACTCTGGCTTAGGTGCCACGTACGTGAGTCTCGATGCGTGAAGCGGCTTTCCTTTGTCGAAGCTTAGGCGGTTGGATATCACAGGAAGCAGAGAAAAGTTACACTCGCTCCCAAAAAATGAAATATCACAACTCTGCAGTTCCATACCGTTTCGCGTTTGGTCCCTTTTTAATTTGGAGAAGACAAGCACTATACACTCTTTTGTCTTTTTCCACTTAAAACAATTCCAAAATGACATCTATGTCCTTCTTTTCCCAGTTTTGACAATCGGCCCTATCTCGGCCGTCCATTTTCATCATTTCTCTACTCATGTCACTTATGGCACATGAGTACGTGTTATATGGTTTTTCGATCGCATCGAATGTCGTCTTCTGGCACCTGAAATGTGATCTGTGAAAAACATGCCAGCCATTTGTCTCGAAATTCGACGAAATTTGACGTGCTAGCTAGATTTCGAGACGATTCCAATGGTGAAATCAGTTTTGTCATCAAAGATCTAAGAATAAATTTCGGATTTTTGACCCGAGTACGATTTTGCCTTTTTCCATAAATTGGAATTTCTCGGGTCTCCCATTCTCCTCACTTAAAGGAATTTCGTCCGAAGTGCGGACATCCACAATCACTCACATGCATATGCAACGTGCACTCTACCATGCATGTAAGCGGTCGTTTCAAGTCTTAAGAATAAACCCACGTGCCGTGCTAAATAGAAAGGGATAGGTGGCGCATCGTGTCCTCGCTCCCACGTTGACTCCTCCGCCATAGTGCCGCCATAGCACTCTCACTAGCCTCACGGGTCTTGCGTCGCAAAACACATTCACGGCTATAAAATGCTATGGTCACCGCCGGAAGGTCAATGTATCGACCTCTATCATTACCGTCACCATATGGCATTTGGATGCGGGTATACTTAGGAGCATGGAGGCGTGAAATACCTCGTGGACTGTCATGCTAGGCGGTAGCATGCTTGGAGTGCAGCTACGGTGCCTACCCTCTAGAGTATCTCGAAGGCCCGATGAAGCCTCGGCGATGGCTTCAGCGCTTGGAACTGACCACTCCTCTCTTAGGCATCACGCCCGAGAAGGCGTGATCTGACCGCCGAACTCTAGTTCGGCGTCGTACATCATAACTCTTCTGCTTGGCTCTGGTAGTGAAAACATGTGTCAAATATCCAAGCTCACCTTCTCGGAGGGTATCACTCTAATCAGTCGGGACTGTGTTGGAGCTCCTCTTCCATCTGGAATCCCGATCATAACGGTAATCTACATGACCTCTATACAATGCCTCATATGGTGCCATTTGTATACTACTTTGATAAGCGTGGCAGCGAATTCCGCCTAGAGCAATTGCTCCTGTGCCATATGACCCGGGGCGTATGCTCGCGGCGTGTCCTCTAACACTGTATATAATCCACCTGGCGTGTAACCACCACCACGAGCCCTTACTTAGTGTGTAAGCGTTGACCTTCCCGAGTCCTGATCATTTGTTTCAATCAATGGACCGTCAACTGGTCCATGTCATGGACCAGCATCCATATACCAAGCCCTTAGGCTCAACAACACTGATACAATTGCCAAGGGTATCAATTCTCAGTACTCCGACTCCTATCACTCGACTACAAGTCCTCGTGATAGCTTTGACCGGTGTGTTTCATCTCGATTAACATAACTCTTCAGCTTACACTTCGAGCCTCTTACATTCATACCGAAATTTCGGGGTACCTCCCCAGGTCTCTTACACCCTAACTCTAGGATTCTCACCTTAGGGGATTAACGACCCCCTTTTTGCTATGCCCAACACACTTTAATTACTCATCATTTCCTGATTCGAACTATGAGTCTTCATTGGATGTAGTCCCAAAGACAAACTCAACCCACACTCACCAAGAGTGGTGAATGGCCAAATCTGGATTCACCCACACGAGCTTGTGTGATGTTCACAGTGCACACGAATGCAATAATGCCATCTTGTGACACCCGATCGGGGTCCACCATGAGCGGAATCTCTCTGGAGATCTCTCGCTCGTAATCCGGAGCTATCGGTCGACTCTCACCCATCCTAGGGAAGAACATCTATTCTGGCTTCTCCTAAAGGCCTTTGTTGGGTTCTGAGTGGAATATCCAATCGATTGGAACATAAGCATGAGAGGAATTTAAAATTTTTATCCCTTAACCCACAAGGGATCACGTACGTTTCATAAAAGCCAGGAAGGAAGGATGCATGAAACTTACCTCTTGTAGATCGATTAAGTCGAGCCTTGAAGTCTGGCGTCTTGGTTTATTCGGATCTTCAAAGGTGCCTTTTTGGCGACCGCACCCTCTACAAGTATCCACACACGAACAAATAATGAACGATCTTGTTGAATGCTAGTTAGTTAATGTAGCAAATTAGGGTCTCTCTGTTTTGGTTGTTCTTAGAAGTAAAGAGCGATCACCACTAAAAAATATGTCTCACATATATATATATCTATATAAGTCTGCTAGGGTTTTTGTCAAAAACGAATTTTATATATTATTATATATTTAAAAATCTTGTAAATAATAACAATTTAAATTCAAATCCTTATCAGATAAGGAAACGAATTTATATTATTATATATTTAAAACTCTTTTAAATAATAACAATTTAAATTCAAATCCTTAAAACGAATTTATTTATATTAATATATATTTAAACTCTTTAAATATGGCAATTTAAATCCTTATCGAGATAAGAAACGAATTATTTAAAAACTCTCTTTTAAATAATAACAATTCAAAATTCAATCCTTATCGAGATAAAGAAATGAATTTATTTATATTAATATATATTTAAAACTCTTTTAAAAATAATAACAATTTAAATTCAAACCTTATCGGATAAAGGAAGCGAATTTATATTATTATATATTTAAAACTTCCTTTAAAAAACCCTTCTGAATTATTTCCTTATCCAATAAGAAATATAACAAATTATTATTTGTTATAATTTAAATCATGAATTTAAACTTTCTCAAAATTAAATTAGATTTAATAACAACTAATTGTTATTTGTAATTTAAAATAATCTGTCGTTTTTAAATTATTACAGAGAGTGAAAAACCCATAGCAGATTATTATTAGTTCTTATTAATGACCCTATAGGTTCAATTAACATTGGCAGTAGACCTAAATCACATTTTGATCCTACAAGTCATAAGTGGCCTCCCCAGCAAAACATTACTTGGCTTCTAAGTTAAATGAAAGTTCGTGAATCGAGACAACCCAATATAGTTAATGGCATGTCCTTTTGTCTAATGGTATCTTGATAGAATATAAGGCATGGACAAAGTCAACCTTATATCATTCTATCTTTGATTTTCGAGAGCGATTAGACTGACTAAACAAATGACATTGATCTCCATCAATTCATTTGAGCACGACCATGCATTTCTCAGTCTCAGTTGTCGAGGGGACCCAGAGATATCTCTCTTATAATAAGAGGGACAAATTCCATGTAATCGCTCATATCTCACTACATAATTCTTATTATGTTCAAAGTATAACCTTTATAGTCATTCGATTAAAGACAACGTTTGATTATATCAAAACACAAATATTCCTTATGTTGAGAACATAGCGATCTGGTCAAAGGATTTAATGACACAACTATTAGAGATTAACTATGACTTTGATCAATATATTAATTTTCAGGCAGATTACGTCAATATTTGTTCTCAACAAATAGATATAAATTTGATTTGTATCTCATGCATATTCATCCATGAATATCAATCAAACTTTATACTAATCTTAATTCATTGTTATTCCCGTAACAATAGCGATTAAGGACATTTAGAATAATTAATAATATTGAGGACATTATATATAATAAACATGCAAATCATCGTAATAATAAATTCTCATAAATAGTCAAATACCATGTCCATCTGATAGGCGAGCACTATTACTAACATTAACCTCCCAGCTGAATCCGAGGCGGGTGTCGGTGTGGATGACTTGGCTAAGGTCCCAATTACTGGAAACAACTTGGAGTGGTACGTCGACTCATCCATGTCAAGCATGACATCAACAATCAATATGTCTACCACCTAAGGTCCTGCAGCTTATTCTTCCAACTCGATCGTCACGACCTCGAGCCCACACTCTGGCCCCTCGGCTTTATGTCTTCTTTGGAAGTGCTTGACTAAACGCCCCGAAACTAAAATTTGGTTTCTACGACCCTTACTAGGGTGTGGAGGGAATGAGCAGTATACTCTACGTTCTCATTCGCGGAGACTCTTAGCGTCCCCAGTCACAGGATCCACGTCTCTGGGAAATCAAATCTCACTGTGCCGAATCTCTGGCCACACAGTTACGAAACTCGTGTGAAGCGAAGCCTTACGCCTCTTCCTCGAGAAACTAGAAGAGGTTGGTCCTCCCTCTTTGCTACCAACTTGCAGGTATCGAGTGCTCACAGAGCATCGCAGATCTCTACATGGTGGGGCCGTCCCAGCCATGAGTCCATGTCCCATAGGCGAGAATCACGATCTTGGGAATGGACAACTTTTAGCCCGTTCACGAATCTCTATAATATCAGCGATTCCAAGAAACTACGTATCTCGAAGATTGACATTCGGTCTCTCGCAACTCATCACGGCCTCAACCTTCTCTAGGTCCACTGACACTCCTAATCGCGACTGCGTGTCCCGAAACCTCACCTCGATGGCAAAACTACGCACTTGCGGAGCTTATCTGATGGTCTCTTAACGTTGTAAACAATCCCTCAGTGATACTCATGTGCTCCCACTCACATTTGGGAGTATATCAAGATGTCATCGCGAAACTACGTAATGATCTAGATAAGGTTGGAGCAGCGCATGCATGAGGTCATGAATGCCGCTGGCGCGTTGATCGATCGAAAGGCATCCGCGAAGTAAACTGAGTGCCCATGCGCGTCTGGCAGCTGTCTTAGGGATATCTTTCTCCCCAACCCTCAACTAATGGTAACCGGTCACGAAGGTCTATCTTGGAGTGAGCTGCGCACTCTTCTCTTGATCAAATAAATCATCAATCCTCGGTAATGGTACGTTCTTGATCGTAACCTGTTCAGCTTCTGTAGTCAATGCACGAGTAGAAGGGTCTTGTCCTTACTTTCATGAATAAACTGGGCGCCCCATGGTAAAGTGCTTAGTCGATGAACCCCTGTCCAATAGCTCCTGTAACTAGACTGCGAGTTCTGCAACTCAGCGAATTGCCAAATCTATCTGCGGAGTCATAGAGATGGGTGAAGCACAGGGTGTAACTTCGATCTGAAGTCTGACCACTCTATAGAAGTGAATCCTAGGTATCTCATGCGGAAAAACTCACATCCACATACTCGCAAATTACTCGAGGTAGATTTAAGTCTGGTCTCTACTCGTCCTCTAGGGTAAGGCTCGCTAGCCAACCCGCTAACGTCACGACACACGGACTCATATCGCATGCAGGCGAAATATCATGCTTGTCCCCACGAAATACCACCTGATGCAGATCTGCGTATCGGCGGTAACCACCATGCAGCTCACAATCGATAACCATCTTGTAAGGCATCCGATTATGACATCGAACTTCCCCGACTTATGTCCATGTTATCGGGTCCACTTTGTGAGTAGAGTCCTCGAGATCTCCATTTCGCGACCTTGACATATCATCCTTATTCTCGCCTAATCCACTGAGGGAGAACTCACATCTGAAGCTCCTCGAAGTGCAGAGGTCCTTGCCCATTTCCACCCTATTTAGGCCTCACTCTCTAACTGGAACACAGCTAGTCTAATCTGACAGTGTCGGAGGTAATCTCCATAGCCCTCTAACACCTTCGATCACGTATGAACATTGATAGTGCATACACCCACACCGGGTCTCCTCCCCACTGTGAATGTCGGAGGATGATCGCCTAAACCTTTGGAGGTTCTTAGGACCTCCACGACTACCCTTCTGTGGCTTGTGCGATGAAGTAGTCGCCGCAAATACCTCTGACCTCGTGAGCCTGTGATCAAATGCCGGTGGCTGGTCAAATGTCGGTGGTGCTTGACCAGTACCCGTGGACGTCCTCTACGTCCTCGTCCTCGACTAGCCATCTACACATTTCTAATGGCAGGGTTGTCTGTCTGATATCTCTAAGGCATAAACATAGCCACGAGACACTATTCATATACATAAATCAGTGTATACACATTGTCCTTGCAGTTACAGGTAATGCAAGGCAATCAGTGCTCATTTAAAACATTTTATCAACAAAAATTTCATTTTGAAAATTTTATTACCGAAAATTTTGTCTAATTTTATTTTATTTAATTAAATATTTATTTTTATTTTTTTCGAATTTTTTTTGTGATGAACAGTGTTCATGAACAGTGCCCAAAAATTGACTTAGGAATAGTACTGAGTCAAAACTTGGTCAAGCAATTTGGGTGCACCAAGTGCCTGGCTGCAGCCAGGGCGTGCACTTGGTGAGCTCGGGCGCGCGCCCGGTGCCCAGGTGCACCTAGCAGCGCCGTCTTGCTAGTGCTTACGCGCCACGTGCCGCAAATACTGTGGGCCGCGCATGGCCTCTGGGCAGCGCACTATCTGCCAGCGCGCTGCGCCAGCGCCCCCAGCATGGCCTTGCCCTGCTTGGCGCTGGCCGCTGCGCCCGGCTGCCTTAGTCACGATAAAAATTGTATCGTGATACCTTTACCTTCGACCTCAGTCTATCTGATGGTGTATTTACCTTCACAATTCAACGCCTTGCTCTGTCACTTACAATACAATCACGCAATACAATCCAGTAAGTCTACCTCCTCTTTGTCTGATAAAGCGTATTGCAATCTGGTTCTCTGTGACCAGGTTGCTTTCGAGTCACAATACAATTGTTGTATTGCAATACAACCCACAGCCATTCAAGCCCCTAAGACCTACTTGTTTATGTCACGATACAATGCCTCTTATGATACAATTTGAGGTATTAATTCAAATTTACGCACCAAATTTTTTTTTTCATTCATTTCCGACCTCTTGAAAATGCCCAAAATTACATATATCATTTTTTCTCTTCGAATACTCAAACAAATTAATAAAAAATTTATGTTATTCAATTTATTCAATTTTACAACTTGTAAAACCTTAGAAATTTATTTTCTTCACCTCTAACCCAAATAAATTTATAAAATTTATTTTATTTTATTTTTTTTCTTTTTATTCTGGACCATGGTGTCCAAAAATTTTCTCAAAACGTCCTGATCTAACACTAACCTTAGTGTTCAACCTCAAATTTATTAAAATTTTAATTCATTATCCAATAAACCAAATAAATTTATTAAAATTTATTTCCTTTTTTTTTCTTTTTCCAGTTTTACTCATTGTAAAACTCTACAAATATTTTCTAAAATATTTTCTAACACATCAATGTGCTAATCACTAAGCACACATAAATAATCTCAACACATCACAACCATGACCTCACATCATTCATGTTATGCACACCATTCACACAACAATTCATCAATTCACATGATCACACACAAAACACACATGCAGTGTTCTAGTTTTTTTTTTTTTTTTTGTCCAGTGCCTTTCTAGGTAATCTCATACCTAAGCAGAACATCAAATAAGAAACAAGTGGTGATGTTCTTACTGACTATGGCTAAGCCCGAGCCCTCAGCGAAGCCTAGGTAAGCCCAGTATACCTAGGCTCTAATACCAGGCTGTGACCTTGAATCCAGGAGTCCGTTGACTGCTCGTCGACCAGCGGAAACACTCGTGAATGTCAGTACGACATTTCTCCACGAAAATCGAGGGCGAGAGTCTCCTTTATGCGGGAATCTACAGGGACCATAACCTGTATATAACATGTCCCAACAATCAGCCTGTAGCATATATGTAATTGAAAACGACAACTTGGGCCCATAAACCAATATTCATCAATAACATCTCAACTATATACAATAGTTTCAAGAGTTAAGAAGTTACTCTTATACAAACATATATTAAACTTATAGAGTTATAATACATGTACTCAATCAAACCAAAGCCTGTGGCTTTTTCTAAATCGGCCTCTGGATGAGGCCGTCTCCTCGTCTTACGCTCTCGTACTTAGAAAAATATGTTCCCTCGGCGGGGTGAGTTAATGCTATTAGTGGAATCATACTAAATGGAACAAAGCCTAAGTGCATATCACCCAATCTTTCAGTAAACAAGCATTCAGCGAATCATGATCACTTGAATGTACAATTGGTCAACTGCTTACGAGTCTACTAGGCTCCTCACACTTGCCTAAGCTACGTATGAGAAAATTTGTTTTCAACAAAGATATTTGTTATTATTTGTGGACTACCCTCTGATATAAGTAGTGGACCGACTCCGATGTTATATTAAGTGGACTACCCTCCGAGATATATCAATCGGGTTGACTCCGACGATTGATATTTTATATGGACTACCCTCCGATGTTTATCAATTGGGCCGACTCCGACTATTGATATTTTATATGGACTACCCTCCGATAATTATTATTATTTAGTCAACCCTCTAAAACTATTCTCTCGAGAATCACCTCATGCACTCACTCCTATTGTTCTAGGGTGCTTTGATTGCATATGGAATGCATGATGCCAATTCCATTACAATTCTATATCACATGCAAATATATAATCATGCATATATTCACATAATTTAAATCACACAAACATGTTATGTAATTTCACAATTCATTACACCAAAAATTAGTTCACTTGGGCTAATCATCAAACATGAGCAATTCGATTTGAATTACTCAACCAAGCACATTTTCACACAAACATTATTTTCGTGTCACTATTCATATGAACACTAAAACCCTCGGTTTACTGTTCCCGACAAATCACCAATCATCGGTTCACTTTATGAATCTGAATTTCACGGCCATTTCCGGCCTCATACAAACCAATACATGATTTAACTCATAAATGCACAAACTAGCAACCCAAAACATCCCGTGGACAGTCACGGACTGTCCACATGGGTTTATAAAATTTTCCACCTCGGTTCCAAGCTTTGGAACCGATCAAACGGCCCCTCACGGCCTCATTCAACTCGAGCATTGTAAATACACTTAAACAAAGTGTAAACCCGAGTAGAGCCCCACACCTCACGGGTTGGTGAAAAATACGAAAGCGGTGCCCCAGCGCGTAGATCTCGATCTTTAGGCGGCACTAAGCCTTTGTCGACGACCCCCGACGATCGGATCTGCCGGAAACTTAGAGAGAAGTTACACTCTCTCACTCTAAAAATGAAATATGCAAAGCTACTGCAAGTTCCCCCCTTCATTTCACGTTTTGGTCCCTTTTTAATTTGGAGAAGACAAGTACTATACACTCTTTTTTCTTTTTCCACTTAAAACAATTCCAAAATGACATATATGTCATTCTTTTCCTAGTTTTGACACTCGGCCCTATCTTGGCCGTCAATTTTAATCGTTACTCATTCGTACCGTATGGCGCGTAGTGCGTGTTATATGTGGTTTCGTATCGAATGTCATCTTACGGCACGTGATGCCTCAAAACGTGCCAACCGTCTTCCCAAGGTCGCGTGCTAGCTGGGTTCGCGAGATGATTCCAACGGTGAAATCCGTTTCATCATCCGAGATCTAGAGAATAAATTTCGGATTTTTGACCGAAATTACGATTTTGCCATTTTTCCATAAATTGGGATTTCTCGGGTCTTACAATACATTTTTATTATTTTCATTTATATTAAAAATGAAGATTATTGGTTGAAGTTAGATAATAAAATATTAAGATTTTAATTAGTGTCTTAAAAATTTCTTAAATAAAAAATACAACTTCAAATTGAAAAAATAACATAAAGTACATCATAGATGTTTTTGCATCATTTACTTAAACTAATACATTAACTAAAAGAAACATTGTTACTATATAATTCCTAAAAATGTTCAATTAATGCATTTCAAAGTACATAATGAGTTTTTAAACTTTAATTTGTTTATGGCGAGTAGCCCGTGAAATTATTCTGTTTGCTCTACTTATCATATCAACTTCGAACAAACATCACATTCAAGTCATGATGCTCCATGGAGTTCAAATTCATCTTCTGTAATCATATTATGCATTATTATGCACATTGACATAAAATCATGAAGCATTTGTTTCTCCTAATAATGTGCTGATCATTTGATAATTGCAATAAATATGATGATGAAAATTATAGGGGTGATTTACCATCGTATTAGTTTTTGTATTTTATTTTTATTACTTGGTTTTAATTTTAATGTAATTTCATGATGTTGCTTTTTTAATGTTGTTTTATGTTCTAATGTAATATTATGTTTTATAATATAATTTATTAGTTTAAAAAGCATTTTTAGGTTTTTAATCTATTTTTATTTATTTAATATATTTTTTATATTTATACTTAAATAAAAATAAAAGTATTTCATATATCATATTTTTAAAATATTCTTATTTTAAAAAATGAATTTTTGAAAAATAAATAATGATTTTGAGTTGAAAACAAAGATTGCTTGTTAGAGTTGATTCTCTAAAATGTGGGCCCCATCATCTCTAAATACAAAGAAGATGCCAATTTGGAGTTGCTTCTTCCATATTCCAAACAAAGTGTTTTTTAAATACAAATTTTTTTGTTAAATACAACCATCTTTTTGAAAATTGTGGGGGATTGTTACTAAACAATAGTTTTCAAAAATGTGTTGTCCCACATGGAAAAAAGACAAAAGTCTTTTATGGGTTTATATACTAAAACCCAATTATGAACTATATCTTAAGCACACAATTATGAGGAGGCACATGCGTGAGGCAGGAAAATGAGAACCACTTTAGCATCCAAAGAAATGGGCTTCAGCGATTCGGTCTTAATCGGTAATTTGCCCCCAACCTACTGCGGTCCAAATTCATGAAAACGCAGTAAATACAAAACCGTTTGATTTTGAATTCAAATTCCAATAATTAAATGTGCATTTAATCCATAACGATTTTTAATTAAATCCTACTCTTAATGGAAAATTTAATCCATAACGTTTCACATTAATTATTATAATTAATTTTGCATTTAATTCGTAATGTTTAGAATTAATTCTTATTCTTAATGGCCAATAACCATAATTTTACCTATAAATTGAAATGGGTCCTAAGTTTGAAAAAGCAGTCTCGAAACAAACCCCAACAGAAAATGGGTAAAACCATCAATGGAAATGGTAATGGTAATGGTGGGGGTGAGAAATGGGACCCATGTTCGAAAAAGAAAAACAATCAAAACAATAAAGCACGAAAGAAAGGGCTGGGAATTGCCAAGCTTGAGAAGATATCAAGGGAAGAGAAAGATAAAGAAGAAAACAAAATGGCTGTTGCAGAATTCTCTTCCCGCTTGATTTCTGCTCTTCCCCCACAGTATCAATCGCCGTCTTGGTCGACCTCGTTCTTAGCTAGACGAAATCATCAAATAGAGTACCCTTCAAACCAAAGGCCTTATGCCGACTACAGTTTCATAAGGCCAGAGGAACACAAGGCATGTGCCCTTCTCCTCTTCTCTTTTGGGCGGTTCTATTTGATTTGTTTTAAGCTTTTTTGTTTTTTTTTTTGTTTCATGTTTCTTTAATTACCTAATTTCAACGGAGTAAAAAGTACGTGTTTTTGGTTGAGAAGGAAAACAATGGCAATTACCCAACATGGCCATTTTTTCTAATGTTAGATTTTGTTACACATGTAGATGGCTGGCACAAAAAGGCCATGGCCTTTCTCAAATGAGCAGCCTTCGTGCGAACAGTGCAAAACAGTCTCTAGGTTGGCTTTGTTCTTTTCAATTTCAAAGCCACCATAGCCATTGTCTCATTGATGGTTAACAATTCTTTCCCTGCATTCCTCAGGGAACCCTACAGAAGCAGCCACTTTGGGCCCAACTCAACAACCTCCTTTAAACATTGTTCTTCTTCTAATGCTAATTTCTTCGCATTAGGACTATTTGGAAGTCTTTCCCCACCAAGACAGACTTCTAAACTGGATTTCTTTGAACTTAATTTACTTCCGTATCAGGTAAGATCTAAATAACCAAAATTTTTGTCAAGAACCTAAAAATAGTTTAGGAAAGAAAATAAATAGGAAAAATGAAACTGGAAGAAAATAAAAAATAGTTTTAAACTTAATAAATTAGTTCTATAAGCTTATTGAAACTCATTTGTTTGTTTCTCTCTATTATATAATAAGGAATAAAATTTAAAATATATAAAAATTTTAAGAAATTTTGGTTATATTTGATTCTCTCATAACAAATTTTTTTCTAAGTTTTGTTTTAGTATATTTTTCATTCCCTAATACTTTTGCTAAATTACTTAATTCATTTTCCTTCAAATCGATTTAGTATTCATTTCTTGTTGATAAGGGTGTTTGCTTATGCTTGAAGGGCCATCACCAGAGGCCAACAGAGTCAAAACCAGGTGGATCAATCCATCAGAAACCATCAACAGAGGGGCATATGGGCAAGATAGAAACATCCTTGAGCTTGAATTATCTGATAGATGAAGTAGAAGAGGATAGCATTGATCTCAACTTAAAGCTTTAAATGATTGTTCCAATGGATGGAGACCAGATAGAGTTTTTTTTTTTTTTTCTTTTTCTTTTTTAATTATCTCTCTATTAATTCTACTAAATGTTTGTGAGTAGTCTGATGTTGAGAATGTTGATTCCAAAGTTTGAATGAAATAATGTAAGTATTTTAGGATGGAAGCCTTTTTCGGTCCAAACTTCTTCTCCAAAAGTAGGTATTTGAAATAATGTAAGTGTTGTTTTTTAAATATGCAATCCCACATCGGTTAGATGTGGGATTTGCTCCCTCCTTCTCTCCTATAAAAGGGGCTTCCCCCTCTTCTCTAATTAACACCTCTCCCCTTCCACTTAAGGTTATTTGTAGTATTACCCAATTGTTTTGGGTATTTACTTTTTACCTCAATTTCTTAGGAAATTGATTCGTGGTCTTAAGTTTGTATTTTATAACTAATCGATTAGGGTTGTTCGTTGACGCCGGGGCGGCTATTCTTAGAACCTCGTAAATTTAAATTGTTCTTTATTTGGTATTATTTTTTGCTTTAAATGTAAATTTTTGTATCAGAGATTTGCCAGGTGTTTCTGTTGAAAGTTACTATTCATGGTCGGAATACTATTCACATAAATAGTAAACACTATTCACATGAATAGAAACATTTGTTAATTTGGGGAAAACCGTTCCAATAGTGGTATCGAGCCAAGGTTATAGCGGTATGCTCACAGTTTGCGGTGTTATCGATCTTCCACATCAAGGTTCCTTTGGGTTTTTGGCATTTTGCTACATAGTTTATGAGTATGTTACGTAGTTTTGCAGCTTTACAGTCGATCTTTCACATCAAAAGATTCATTGAGATATTGACATTCCGCAGTGACAGCTATTTGTTATAGAAATGTCAGAATCTGAATCCAATGCACCATCGACCTCTACAGAAAGTTCGTCAAGATCAATGGTGACTAATGGCACCAAATTTGATGTGGAGAAATTTGATGGCACCAACAACTTTTGGCATGTGGCGGTGTGAGGTGCGAGATGTTCTTTTCAACGGGAGCTTGATCTTTGCACTAGAAGAAAACGGCCAGGAAGATGTTGATGAAAGATTGGACAGAATCAATTGTTTAGCATGTGATGATTGATTGTCTCTGAGTGAAATATCGTTTTCATGAGAAGGCGATGCGTAAGCAAGTTGTGGAAGGAGATGGAAGACAAGTTCATGAAGAGAGCAGAGAACAAGCTCTATACGAAGCGAGTTGTGCAGCTTCAGTATAAACCGGGTACCACTATGAATGATCACATCACGGATTTGATTCATTAATGCGATTTATTAATTTAGATGAAAGTAAGTGATGTTGATAAGGCTTTGATATTGTTAGCTTCCCTTCACGATGAATATGAACATCTTATTGTTAGTATGTTGATTGGGAAGGAAACATGCCTTCAAAGTAATCTTTGCTACGTATTCTAATGAGATCGAAAAAAGGATAAATTAGAACAGGAGCTCATTTGAGTAAACCCACCTTTATTAGTCGTAATCAAGCCCAGAAAACCGGGAGAGGGAATATCTCATTCAAAGCGAAACTGCGAAAAGATGAATGTGCCTTTGTCGAAAAAAGGGCATTGGAAGAAGAATGCAGCGCATAAAAGAAAGGAAGGGTGCATCCCGAAGCATGGTAATTTGAAGATGATAAGTCAGATTTTTCACTGGCTTGTGTATCATCAGTGACTAGTACTGATGAATGGTTGTGTGATTCAGCTTGCTCGTTCCATATGTGTTTCAGAAAGGTAAAAGGCGATCAACGAAGAGGTCAGTAAACTCCTCCAAGCCCGAGCTATCCGAGAAGTAGATTATCCTGACTGGTTGGCTAATGTGGTTCTCGTTAAGAAGGCAAATGGTCACTCTGCATTGGCTTTCAGATGTTAGTGGGCTTGCTTTCGAGAAGATAGCTTTCCCTGCCCGGATCGACCTCACGGTGGGCGCCCTTTGCTAATACGAGCTCCTCGGCTTCATGGGCGGCTTTCTCGGGTTATAATTAGGTCAGAATGGACCTGACAGCGAGAAGACCATATTGTTGGTTGGACGAGGGCGTCTTTGTTATCGGGTGATGCCTTTTGGGTTGAAGAACAGGGCCACTATCGAAAGGTTCGTGCCAGAATGTTCCAAGCAGTTAGACATCCATGGGTATACATAGGCGACATCTTTGGTGAAGTCGATCAGTAGAGCTCCACGTAGACCACCCGGCTTGTCGTTCAGTCTGAAATTTATAAGATGAAGTTAAACCCAGCGAGTGTGCTTTAGGAGTCTCTGCGAGGAAGTTCTTGGGTTTCATAGTCCACTTTGGCCACGGAATGAGGCAAATCCGGACAAGAAAAAGTCGTGCTCGACATGCTGACCACCTCGAACGCCAAAGAAATTCGGCGACCCGAGAATAGGCTGCGAGTCGCATTGTGTCGAATCTGATGACAAGTGTCGGCCACTTAACTTTGAGTTCGAAAAGGCCTTCCATTGGAGTGTCCACTGAAGCGTTCTGTTGGCCAAAGCGCCTGCTAGCTCCCCCTACTCTGGTAAGCCCCTCAGGGGAACTCCTTCTGCTATAGCAGTAGTTTTGGGTTCTTAGCTAATTACCGCCACAGTAGAGGCGGGATAGAGCGCGATAGCAGTCCCATTCTGCTTGTAGAGCTTTGAGATGAGAAGCGAAAGGAAGGTATTCAAAGATGGAAGCTAGTTCTAGCGTTGGTGACCACCACGGAAGACTGACCATGCTTCAAGCTCACACCATCGAGTTAGATGGGAACACCCGATGGGCAAATCTTTGCATAAACCGAGAAACCTCGGGAAAATGGTAAAATGGGCCATAGAGCTTAGTGAGTTCGACATTAGGTACAAGCCAAGAACAACGATCAAAGGACAAGTGTTGGTAGATTTCATCATGGAATTCACCTCGACAGAGCCTACCAAAACCACCTAACTCGCGTCCGACCTCCCTATCTGAAGGTTGTTCGTAGATGGGGCCGCTAATGCTCAAGGAAGTAGTGCAGGTTTGATTCTGACCTCCCCGGATGGGATCGACGTGGAATATGCACTTAGATTCAGGTTCCTAGCTCAATAATGAATAGAGATATGAAATTTGTCATTGTAGACAACCTGCCCTCCGGAGGTGATCGACTAGAGTGTCTGCTTGTTCCTAGTTAGTGGTGGGCGGATGAAGATTCCTACGACGAGGGGTGAAAAAATGATCCTTACCTCAGGTATGCAAAAATTTGCTCAAAAAATTAGTAATATTAGGTTCAGGTCGGATATGTCTAAGGGGCGAGGAAAATTCACGAGACGGATGCCTGGAAAGGATTGTGCGGCATTGCAGGAAGACCTAGATAGGCGGATACCAGTCGAGCCTCGAAGTCCCTCGTTAAACATCAGCCGGCGAAGGGTACCCGGTGGCGCAGTGGATGGACCCCATATGGGACTACTTGTTAAACGGGACGTTGCCAAGCAATCTGAAGGAGGCATCTAAACTAAGAGCAAGGTCAACTAGATTCGCTCTTTCGCGGGGGACCCTTTATAAACGAGGTTTTTACGCCCCCTCCTCGGCATAGGAAAGAGGTGCGACTACGTACTTAGGGGGTGCATGAAGGCGTGCGTAGCAGCCATATCGGGCTCGGACCTTAGCGGGGAAAAACTGAGGCAAAGGGTAGTATTGGCCCACGATGTCGAGCCATGGGTGGTCGAGAGAAAAAGCAAAATCTGTCAAGAGCATGCCAAGATCTCCCACCTCCCATCTGAGCCACTAACCTCGATCATAAGCCCTTGGCATTTTTAGTAGTGGGGTTTAGACATACTAGGGCCCCCTACCTGTTGGGAGGGGCCAGTGCAAGTTCACCATTGTAGGAGTGGACTACTTCACCAAGTGGGCAGAGGTCGAGCCATTAGCAATAATCACTGAGCAAAAGGTACGTAACTTCGTTTGTTGTTCCATAATATGTAGGTTCGGAATCCCAGCATTGGTATCTGATAATGGAAAGCATTTCAACAACCTGAAATTCAAAAACTTTTGTCAGGCTGGAATCCAAAATTACCTAATGTCTGACTCATCAGTAGTCTAGCAGACAAGCAAAGTCACTATAAGGACTCTCAAGGCAGCATTGAAGACTAAAATGGAAAACCTAAAGGGAAAATGGGTAGAATATCTCCCTGAGGTGCTATGGGCATACAGAACAACAAGCAAGTACGCCTTCGAGAAACTGGTTGCCTTGGCATTTGGCGAGGCGTGGCCCTTGTCGAGGTTGGGCTCAGTCCACTAGAGTCGAGGTTCGCGCGCCAGAGCACGTGAGGAGTCTCTCCGCCGTGATCTCTGGAAGAAGCGAGAAGAGCGGGCTCGAGCGCCAAGGACTACCAGCGAAAATGGCAAGGTGCTATGATCAAGGTTCAGGCCCCTGCGGTTTTAAGCTCGCGACCTAGTCTTCAAAACTCAGCCCGATAGGGGAGGCCCCACTCACAGGCGGGACCCGACTAGGAGGACCTTATATCGTATCCTGGATAATCAGGCACAGGCTATAAGCTGCGGAAGGGAAAAACCTCATACGGAATCTTTGAGCACCTCAGCGGTTTACCCATAAACCTCATATTGTATCTATTAATGCGCGTGAGTTCACTTTCGTTGAATAACGGTTTTGTGTTTTATTTTTGGCTGCTACTCTAGTAAATCATAAAGAAAGAACCGGGAGCTGGTTTTATCGAGAGAAATCCATGCAGGGCTCGGAAGAGCCCTGGGAGGGAGTTACATGAAACATCAGACAAGTATATGTGTTTCCAAAAGATTGTACTTTTATTTCAGAGAATTATAGTTATTCCAGATAGTTACAATCAGCAAAACCACTCTCTACATCTTAGAAAATTACAATCAGCAAAACCGCTCTCTACATCTTAGAAAATTACAATAAGCAAACAGCCACTCAAGGCAAAACCACGAGAAAGAAAAAGAAAATTTGAAAAAGGGGAGGAGGGCATAACATAAGAAGCGGAACTTGAAGCATTCCTCTAAAACATACCACTCAAGGCGTGCTCCTTAACCCAAATCCATAAAATGGCAAGACTAGGGAACAACACAACTCCAACAAAGGGTAGAGTAACGAAACCAAACGTCGACCTACGACCACCAAATAGACTTTGTACAATGTCAATCAAACCCTAAAACTTCATCATGTCCGAACTTCGACGTTGGCGAAGGCAGGAAGGAAAACGGGAGTGGCGTATAACATACATCCTCGAAGGAAGGCGGTTATCTATAAAAAAAGCTTGGACACCTTGGGAAGTCATGCAGTATGTCCTGATTCTCTATAGACCGACATTAAAACTACGCGCGCTTTCCCAAGGGAAGGAAGGCGAAGCGAGGCTCGGATGTTAAAAGGCCCACGTGGCTTTCAAGCCCGAGAAGGGGCCATGTAGCTCAGTTCAAAAGAGCCATGGAGCTCAATTTTTAAGAGCTTAGCAGCTCAGAAGGCCGTGTAGCCCTGACCTCAATACTCAGGGCTCATATATTAAGAGCCCACGTAGCTTCGAGTCAAAAGGCGCCTTAGCTCGATTCAAAGAGCCATGGAGCTCAGTTCAATAAGAGCCCGATAGCTCAGTTCGTTAAGAGCCACATAGCTCAGTTCAATAAGAGCCACGTAGCTCAGTTCAATAAGAGCCTAGTAGCTCAGTTTGTTAAGAGCCACGTAACTCAGTTCGTCAAAAGCCACGTAGCTCAGTTCAATAAGAGCCCAGTAGCTCGGTTTGTTAAGAGCTTAGTAGCTCAGTTCAATAAGAGCCTAGTAGCTCAGTTCAATAAGAGCCTAGTAGCTCAATTCAATAAGAGCCCAGTAGCTCAGTTTGTTAAGAGTACGTAGCTCAGACACTAAGCGCTGCTTGACTCGATTATCAAGGAGATGAATAACAAAAGCCTTACGGCCTAGGTTGTAAAATAAGATGGTAAAGAAGACGGAAGGTCCAAAGGGTATAAAGGAAATATTCGCGGATATGAAAATCGGGTGACATTACGAAGTCCAAGGCTTAGAGCCAGAAGTTGAGAATAGCGAAACTACGGGGAAAAGCCTAGCGTGCGACGGTACTGAGGGCCTCGGTGCAGAACCTCGAACCATGTAAGTTAGAAGGTGAAGTCCCGGCCAGGAATTGGAGCGGCCTCTGCAGGAGCCTCAATCTCAGGTTCACCAAGGAGAGGAAGAGTTGGGGGCATGTGAAAACACCACGAGGTCCGCTTTGTCGTCAGAGTCATATTCTTCTGCCTCCCCCTCAGTAGGAACTTGAAAGTTGAAATCCAAACCCGGGAAAACCTTAGCAGCCTTACGTCGAAAAGAAAGCCACCCAGAGGCCCATAAGGTATAGGCCTCGTCTCTCAGCTAGGCAATCACCCCTTCCTTCTGACTGACTAAGGCCTCCTACCTCTAAAGATCTCCGTGATGCCCATGGTGTTCCTTAGTTAGGCGCTCCACGGAGCTCACGACCTCAGAAGCCTCTTGGTTGACTCGGCTTAATATCGTGGCTTTGATGCACAGCTCGTCTCAGACCACTTGTAGCTCGTCCTTGGCCACCTGTAGCTCGTCCCTAACCACCCGCAGCTCGTCCTTAGCAACCCTCAGCTCACCCCGAGCCTTATTTTCTTTATCTTTAGCTCGTGCTTTTGAGGTCGTGGTGTGCTTTAGGTCGGATTTATACTTCACGGCATCCTCGTGAGCGTTTGCATCAGAGCTCAGAGTCTGGAGCGCTCTCGGAGGGTCGGGGAGGTACCTTGGCTTTATGCGCTTTCCTTTGCTCGCAAAGCCCTCGGCAAAGCGAGGCCCTCACGCTGACTTTTCATATATATGTAGCCATTTGCAGAAACAAGATAAAAATTAATGGATAGTTTGAAACAATGGTTGAACGAACAAATAAAGGCGTCTAGACATATGGTGGCCACTCCCTCGGCGGTCCTCCCCAAAGGATTTTTAACTACTGCAATACGGGATGGGTGGAGCATCGGACCCGCCACCTTGGACACCTCGGCCATGGAAGGAGGCGCCTGACCTCTCGTCGGGACTTAGTCAGACGACCCCCGCTCTTTGGCAATCGACGGGGGAGAAGATGCTCCCAACCTCAGGATCTTACCTCGAATCGCGAGGCTGCTCTTGGGGGGAGCCTGAGCTTTGCGCTTAATGCTTCTCTTCTTCTTTGCCAATGACTCAACTAGGGCTTGAAGCTCTTCCCAAGTGGGTTCATGGCGAGAAAGGCCTCACGAAGGCTTCATAACGGGGGCGAGAGAGGGACACACCAGTAGGGGAGTCGAGAGGGTTCACACCGAAGGCAGGGGAATATATGATCCCTAATCAGCTCAGGTACACTCGCCGAGATACACTTGGCCAGTTGCTGCTTCACCTCCTTGTCCCGGGCAGGAGTCGGGACGGATGCACAGAGGCAACGAAACCAAGCGAAGTTAGGGAGCGCCTCGTAACCTTTAAAAGCTAACCCAGACTAGCACAGGAGGCGCGGAGAGCTCACGTGGATTCTCCCAGGGCAGTCCATCTTTGTCGGAATGTAGCGTATCCTCGCCGGTCGCGAGTTTGTACTCCAGTTACGACCCTTGATAAAGAAATACTCTCAGCTTCCAATGTTTGTGGGAAGATGGAAAGATCATAAATGATCGGCAACGAATCCGTTTGGAAATATCTAAATACCCTACGGCCTCTTTCACACTAAAAGTCCACGGTAGAGCTATCTTTGCAGGAACCGAGGCCTTGTCCCCTAAAAATGACGGAGAAGAATGACGAACCGCGCCCAGTAGGAGAAAGTTGGGACGGGCAAACGTTGAAGTGCTGTAAGATATTCTTAATAAAGGAGTGCAGAGGAAAGCGAAGACCGTTCTTGAAGGCTTCTTCAAAGAAGCAGACCATCTTGGGAACCTAGACGATGTAGGAGGTGAGAAGACCAGGGCACAAAACTGAGCGCCAAGAGAAATTACATAGCGGGTAACGAGTTTTCATAAAAGGGGCTCGGCAGGCTAGGACCACGGCGTGCACGCTACTTCACGGCGACCTTAGTATTGAACCACTAGGGTACCTAATCTGCTAATCTTCCTTGCCTTTGCCAAGCGATGGATGATCAGTTGGAAGGGCTCCCATCGGCCGAACGATGACAGACTACGGATCAGCCGAGTCCGTCCTACTTCAAAAACTCCTCAGTGGGCCTTCCCCCTATGCGCATACTAGAAGAACGATTGGGCCCAGAGGAAGTACGCATGATTGGGAAAGTATAAGGGAGGTTGAACGAATGATAAAAGGCAGAATCCCAACCAAACATGCCCTAATAACCCTAAAGTCAGAACAATAACTCCCCACGGCTAAAATGTGCTCAACAGAATTCCAGGAAAAAAAAGTGAGGAAGAGGAGACAAACAATGATCACAAGACCAGAGGTAAAAAAAAAAAAAAAAAAAAAAAAACCTGTGGGGCCAGAAAAGCATCGACCACTAGGGACCCACGGAATCCAGAATAAGAAAAGGTAAACAGGGGAAGAAGAAGAAAGACGTACCAAACTAGGGAAGAGAATAAAAGAGACCACCCCAAGCGAGATAAAATGACAGAAACCACCAAGAGTAGTCTTGAGCGATGACTAAAGAAGTTTCGAGAAAGAAAAATCTGAGAACATAGAGAAAGAGGTTTGAAGAACAAACGAATACGATTCAAATAGCCGTGGGGTGCTTCTTAAAACACTGGAAACGTCAATCGAAATGGGCGCAAAAATTGAGAAAAGCCATCATCATCGCAGAACGTTTGACGGCGACAAAGCCCTAATCAGCAATCCTTGATTAGCCACGTGGAATCCTTTTAGATCAAGAAGCGATTCGGCCCTTGCCAAAAGCTCGCTTTGGCAAGAGTTGGGAGGCAGCGTGATGCCTAAAAACATGCGTATGGGCCCATAGCATACCCAGACAAACCACCAACGAGGCTAGAAGTTGGAGGCTTAGGGGCGGAGGCGGAAGTGAGCCCAACGTGAGAGCTCAACCCATGATGACATTCCAATCACTTCTAAGGCACAAGCCCCGGTTGGGAACTAAGCCCGCCCCATCTGATAAATAGGTAACATGGATGGTCTACCATCCACCAAACGAGACGTGTAAAAGGGAAGTACCCAGTCTCCATGATCCGCTCTCCACTCATTGAGGGAGGAAGGATCTCTCACGATCACGACTCCCTAACTATCCTTTAATATTCAGTTGACGATAAGGAAAGAGGGATTCCCTACCTAATTAGGAAGCAACCATATCGCTGCCTAACAAGGAAGGTTATCGGGATCTCCCATGATAAATAATGGAAAACTCTACTGAAGAAGAAGGAAAAAAGAAATAAAGAAAACAAAAACCCTAACAGACTGATATCTCTGTTTTTCTCCTCGAAGGAAACTGACTTAACCATCGGAGAGGCGGCCAGCACACCCCCCGCCATACCACCCTTCCTGTGCAAGCACGAGGTCGTGCAGGCTCGACGGATAGACTTTGAGGTTCCGAAACCACCCTTTCTATGCAGGTTGCAGGTCGTGCAAGCCCGACGGATCAACTCGAAGGTTTCAACAGGCTTAGGCCCATACCGATAGAAAAAGCACCATCAGACAACATAAATGAAGCTTACAGAAATTATATCCTAGTTGAACACTAGACAAATGGGCGGATTGCTCTAATGAAATTTTTTTGACAAAAATTCTATCTTTAATAGTATAAAGACTTGAGCCTTAGACCCAAGGTTAAAAATACTTGATATATCGATCGATATATCGGTAATGTTCGACACGATATCAACAATCGATAATCGTTTGAGTGAAAAAATCGGCAAAAAATCAATAATATAGGCGATATATCGGTATTGGACCGATATATCGACAAAATTTCGATCGTGAGACACACGCTAGTGTGCAAATTTTTTTGACTCAAATTATCGTCGATGTGGGTACCATGGCTTTTGGACCTTGGCTTTGTATGGGATCTTGGCTGACAACCATAGGAACACAAAGTGGATCAAAGCCCAAGGGAGGCACAAAGTATCCTTGCATTAGGATCTAGGCACGAGTTCAGTTTATGAGCTACGGATCCCCGAGGCCTAGGCATGCGCTGGCGGGTTACACGTCCTCTTTGGCGGCTACGAGATTAACCCGATGATGATTTCGGCCTGGTCCCTTGTAGTTTAAGTACATATTCTCCCACTAACATGCGTACTTGCATAGCGGAGATGATCGATCGATCATTGAGGCGAGGAAGACTCAGTGTAGTTATTCAAAGGAAGCGGTTGATCGCAAGTGAAGCGCGCCTCCCTTCCATTTGAAACGATCACCCGTTTTCAAAAGAAGTGGATCATCATCCTTCTTGATAAATAAGGAAGCAATGCTAAGAGAAAGGTATGTGAAAATACATGTCTACAAAACTGACATTTTTAGACTCTCCATCTCTTTTTCTAACTTAAGCATCGGAGAGCCGATCAGGACACCATCGTCGGTGCCTTGTTTGTTTTGTAGGATCTTGTTGCCAAGTTCATGCTCCAACGATCCAAAGACTCTGAGAATCCGAGCGACAACAATTGGCACCATTTGTGGAAACAACCAAGTAAAAAGTCGCATCGGCAACATGCGAGGCTTCGTCGATTATCAAGTTATCCCTCACACCCCGAAGATTCGGTAGTTCCTGCTCATTCATCCAGTTCGTCGAATCCTGTAAGTATGGCCAGCAATCCAGCAAACCAGTCTCTTGAAGACCAATTTCTTTAATGGTGTCAGGATATGGAGGCGGCGGGAGAAGGCTTGGTCGAGACATATGGGCATTTGGAGTGCGAGCCAGAGTGCGACCATCTGCAGCAAGAAAATGATCGTCGGTGGGCTCTTCTGGAAGGAGATCGGGTTGAAAATGCGGGGAGAGGAAGCGGCCACCCACCCCCTTGTAAAAAACAAATAAAAGCGAAAGAGCCTATCACAGTCGAGACAACTGAGCGATGGCAACTGACAAGTTATCTTTTGGTAGCTCTTCGCCTCCTAATCTACCACCCCTAACGAACAACATGGAGGCATAATCAAGGAAGAGGCCCCCACGCCGTTCCAGTCGATCCGTCAGTGGCATACCTCGCCTAGTGCAGATCGGAGAGAGTTCAACATAGAAAGGCGACAGTCGGAGCAAGCCCCTGAAAATATACCCACATGGCATAAGGGCGTAGCACCGTCACTTACGTTCGTGTATCCTACCTTGGTACTTTTGACCCAGCGTGCATGCTACCCACCAGCTGTCGGGGGTGGAGACATGCTATCCTCCCGGTTAGGCCAACACATCTTATTCTACAAGTCGTTGCATGGCTTTGTCATCTTTGTCGTTTGCCGTAATATGATGGCTCCTCTTACGTCTGACCACATCTTTGTACTTTAATCGGCGATAATACTTTCAATCACGAGCGGCCGTCTATTATGCAGAAAGTGTTCGGTCGGCAGAAGGGCCCGCCACGGCAGTTCCGTAAACTCTCGCGGATCACATCAACTCATTCAGTAAGTTGTGGGTGGCGTTTGTTTCCCAGTACTTGTGCTCAGTTCAACATAAGGGAAACATCAGTTCTCTACAAACCATCTTTAAGCGGGAAGATAAGTCCATCCGTGATTTCATCAGGAGATTTAGGGGAGCCGTCCAACAAATTGATTCATATAGTATGGATGCGGTCCTCCAGAATTTCTGAAGGAGCTTCGGGCTAACCACACCATTCTTCCATTCGCTATCCTTGGATCGACCTACAACAATGGAAGAATTATACAGACGGGTGGATAAATATTCGACACTGGAAGATAATATCCGAGCTACCTCCCAGACCGTGATAATTATAGCCCAGCGTGGCCGGTAGCAAGGCGACTGAATCAAAGGGAGCAAGAACTAGAAATGTTCAGAGACCCAGTCGGAGAAAGAAGGGCCCTGTAGTTTACCCCTCCCAGACATCTCATATGACGGACTTCTTTTGCTCATTTGGGATCACCCACAGACTTTAAATGCTTGGCTTGGGTTTAGTTAGATCCGCGTAAGCGTAACCGATCCTTGAGGTGCTGACTACCCACGGGGACCATGAGCCTGAGACCAAGCGATATTCGAAGCACGAGTTTACGGTCGAAAAGTTAATCGAGTGGCCACCGGGGATATATTCGGAGGCGGTCGCGTAGCGGGGCCTCGAGGTGAAAAGAATAAATTTATCGGAATAGAGCTCCACAGACCTCGGCCCGATCAACTACATCTTGGGTGGCCGGTTATTGTCGATGTCAGTCTAAGAGCTCGAAGAAAAGGCTATTGCGCACAGCCACTATACGGGCCTGAATAAATACCATCCACACCCTAGACAGTAGCAGAACTATCCAGCCGGTCGACGACCCTATATCCTTTCCCTTTATTAACCCGGGGTCATTACTCCACACCATGATGCACTTGTACTTACTTTATGTATTAATGATGTTGATGTGCACAGAGTACTAGTAGACCCAGGCAGCGCGGCTGATATGTTGTAATTGCCCGCCTTCAGATAGATGAACATCTCCTTGGATAGGCTGAGTTCGGCTGGCAGAATCATATCCAGCTTCAACGGGGCAACCACGGTGACAATGGGTGACATTACACTCCCCGTCAGAGCAGGGCCGATGGTCCAGCAGGTTCTGTTTTTAGTTGTCAAAGACCTAGGTCCGTACAACGCCATTGTTGGTCGAGCATGGCTGCATGCAATGAAAGCTGTGCCATCCACCTACCATCAAATGATCAGCTATCTGACCAGTGTTAGGCCAGTTGATCTTTTGAGTAGCCAACTAGCAACCTGACAGTGCTATCAATTGTCAGTGCAGGAGTGTGAGAAAAATGGAAGCTCCCACAATCTAGCCCTCGGGTCCGGGCGGAATAAGCGACTAGAGATCATTTGCGAGGCGGGTGGAAGATAGGAGCAATTATTTATTAACCCTAGAATTGATGCCCTTGGTTGAACCAGATAAATCCACCTACGTTAGTTCCTTCCTATCCAATGCGAAGAAAGAACAAATACGGCATATTCTGCTCCAGAATATGGACGTGTTTGCCTAGACTCACTCGGACATGATTGGCATTAACCCCGTACAAGCCTCTCACAAACTGAATATCATTTCATCGGCCAGGCTGGTCAGACAAAAAATGAGGCATTTCCACCCGGACCGACATCAGGTTATTCAGACGGAAGTGGATAATCTTTTGGAAGCGGGATTCATCAGAGAAATAAAGTACCCGGAGTGGCTAGCCAACGTAGTGGTAGTTATGAAAAAAGGCGAAAAATGGAGAGTGTGCGTGGACTACGGATCGGCAGGCATGCCCTAAAGACAACCTACGGAGATAAGTTGATCGTTAATGGTATTGAGGGCATGGATATTTAATCATTCTTGGATGCCTTCTTAGGATATCATCAAATATCGATGCATCATGACATGGGGAAAAGCAGTCTTCATCTTACTATAACATTCTACTACTAGCGTGATACCATTTAACAAAATCTTGAGGAAGCTTATCGAAGGTTAGTGACCGAGATGTGGAGACCCACTTACTTGGAGAACCATGGAGGTTTATATTGTGTATACTGAAGTATAAGACGCCTGGATTCATCTTGGACACTTGAAGTGCATTATGAACTCTAAGAGGCATGTACAATGCTAAGGCTCAACCCCTTCAAAATGCCTTCGAAGTGATGCGGGCGATTCTTGGTTTCATGGTGACTTGGGGAGTATCGAAGTAGCTAAATAACTGAAATATTCTAGAATCACGGCCCCCTACCTCTAGGGTACAACAGGTTGAGTTATGTGGGTTAAGCCTGAGCCAGGTTCATCTCTCCTAGGACCGTTTAGTATTCTTTGCCTTCTCTGCTGGGGAGGCTGACCGGACTTGGTGGATGCTGAGAATGTGTGAGGGCCTCACGGCTATCAAGTAGTAACTCCTGTGTGAACCTCAGGTCCTTGCTGGCCGGATCATGAAACTCCTTGTGGCTAGATGTTGAGTGAGTGCCGACCACATTCAAGAGGATGAGAATAAAGCAGAGACGATGTTTTTGTGTGAAGTGAGTAAAAAGCTCATTTGATTTTAATCCATTTTTAAATTTGTGTATTACAGCGTGGTACCTTATTTTATGCAGAAATGTGGAAGATTTTTGCAAATTTATATTTCTAGTTTATAGAAAAGCTCTGAATCCCGGAAAATGGAGATAATGACTCTTGACTAGATGGCGACATACAGTTAAGGTCCGACATAAAATTCAACGGTTCGCGGTTTTATGATCCACGACTGGTGATAATATTTCCGCGATGACTCGTAAGACAAGGCTTTAAGTGACATCACGACATCCTTGTGATCGTAGCGAAAGAAAAAAATTTAAACACTGGCAGCGTCGCGATAGAGAATCGAGTCGGCGACACCAAGAAAGACAACTCGGGTTACCAACCAGATAATTGAAATTTCATAGCGACGGATGAATGGACCGGTGACAAGGTCTCTGTCGAAAAATTGATGTTGAAGCAATGTAAGAGTGAAGGTTACGATCGAAGGTCAGCGACATGGATTTAATGTCTCGACATTTAAATAAATTTGAATAGTTAAATGTTGTGACTGTTTTAATCAATCACAGCCTGAAGGAACTCGGGGTAAGAGAGGGGTCGCTCGTAGTACGCTTTTCTGGAGTGTGATAGAAAAGAGTTGAATTGAATAAGCGCGTGACTAAAAATGAGAAGTTCTGGCCAAGATTGGGAGAAAGAATGATGCGACATGCTTTACGGTCGCTGGCGGGATGCGTAAGAAAAGCGAACTTATCGCGACTAATTTTTATGACAAGAAAATAACACAAATTATAGTAATTAGATCATATGCATAGCAACTTGCATGAGGACAGAAAACAAGATATGATGTTGCAACATGAAAGAGAGATTGTGACCAAGGATCAAATTGGTTTACAACAAAAATGGTGTCGCGACATGAAAAGGTTTTATGAGCTGGGAGCCGAATAAAAGGAAGGCAGTCAAGTTGGGACGCGAGTATTGATCGCGACATAAACACTTGGAAGTGGAAAAAGTTGATGAGGGAGTATCGAGGTGGCTGGCAATGAAATGGTGTTGACAAAGAGAGCTTTTAGTGACATAATTCAACAAGGAAGAAAAGGCAGGTGACATGAAAAATGTGGTCGCGACATAGCTTCTGGAAACAAGAAGTAATTTTCAGCAAAAGTCATCACTCTGGCAACTAACATTGGTCTAAGACCAAATAATTCTAGTTGACTATGACGCGTGGATTCTCGAAACATGTCGTAAGCGGACAACAAGATTTCCAAGTCGACAACCAAGCGAAGAAAGCGCAAGAACAATGTCGCGACCTTGAGATGCTGGAGTCTTGCGTTAAATATTCTACAAAACCAGTCAAAGAATGTTGCATTGGCTTCCAAAGGACCAGTGAACAACGAGTCGTGACATGCTTGGAGGATGAGCACGAGCGACCAAAAATTGGACCATTAAAATTGGGAAATCCACACAGAGCCAGATCAGACTAGTCGGGAAATGTGCAATAAGCGTTTTGGCATCCAGGTAGAAGAGGCTCTTTTGGAACCCGATTTTGAGGGGATTAGAGAACTCAGGCCTTATAAAATTGTAGGTAGGATTTTTCTTTTTCCTTCTTTTTTATATGGATCTAAACCCATTAACATGTTTAGAATATTCAGTGGGTTTAATCTTTCATTTTCTTCTCCAGTGCTGAAATTAATGGAATCAGGCAATTCTGAATTCGTTTCTTATCAGTAAGTGCGGCAGCTGTGGTGTATTTGATCAATCTTCATTGTCATTGCGATCTCTCGATTTGATGAACCGACTTCCACTATTTGGAATTGTCGTTAGTTACAATCTTTTACGCACATACTAGGAAAGTAATTTGAGGTTATTTCGTTCTTAAATTGATTGTTCTCAATAGTAGTATCAGTATCCTATAAGGGAGGTACATTCCATGCTTTGTTGAGCCTCGGTGACATAAAGATGGAGATTCTTGAGTTTTTGAACATTCAATTTGTGGGTATGCTAGACTACCATTGATAAACTAATGAGCTATGAGAGTTCCTTAGATAAGGTATATTTCTCCTGGTTGAAAGTTGAAGAGGATTATTTATCAATTTAAATCATTAGAGATTTCACCTTAATCACAGTGAGAGAAGATCTTGATCCTGTATTTAGCTGAGATCTGTAATCTTGGAAGAGAAAATCCATCAGTGAGGCATCAACCATTTTGCAGAGGTTTTGCAATGACCTAAACTTGGGATGCAAGAAATTTGCAGTCTTAAGAAATAGGTATGAAGTATTGAAAAAGAAAAATACCTAGATCTTATAAAGAGTGTTCTGAATATAAGTAATTAATTATATCCATGTCTTTGAGAGAAGCAGGGACCTATGATTAGTGAAATGTGGAGAAATACAAGCTGCATTATTAGGCATCTTTGACAAATCAAAATCTGTCGAGTTAGAGGGATCAATGGATTATAATGCAGAAATTGACTATTCCACAGCAGTTTCATCTCAATGTCTAATTCTAGCAAAGAACTCATTCAGTTCGGTTTATTTTGTTTGTTTTAATTCAAATTTTATCTTAATTAGATAAATATAATATAAGTATTATCGTATCTTTAATTCTAGTTTTCAAAACATTTACAAGGAGGTGCAAATAGTGTGGATCTTGAGTAGTTTGGGTAGTTGATTTTAAAATTTTTGTCAATCTTTGAGGGAATGATATCTGGACTTATATCCCTGAATTTACCTTGTATGACACATTGCACTTGGTGTCTTATTAAACCCATTTATAATTTAAGAGTATAAAACCACTTCTACTTTTAATCAGTGTCAATTTGGTCAGTATAGGGAATTGGAGAGGAGCTCACTTCTAAAGGCGTAAAATTGGGTGGTTTAGTCTATACATAAACAGACAAATAGCAAGTCCTTAGCCCGATCTGAAGCACAGTACAAGCCACCTGAGGTTAAGCGACATTAGCTCAGAATTAATAACGAAGAAGCTCACTTGCGTACTTCGAAACATGGTGTTGTGCTAACAGGCGCTTCGCCATAACACCATTCCTGAAACGACTTATCCAGGATGGCTCGATTAGGCGAATGGTGTAGTCGGTGTTAAATTACAAACCAGGCTAGCTAAAAGACGAGGTTATAGTTTTTAGCGAGAAATCTGATCAAGCGAACTAAAGCGGCTGGGTGGTGGATCCTTAATGCGGACGAGGCATCTCGGCAAACCGGGGTCAGCATCATTTTGCAACTTAAATCTACGTAGGGAGAGTGAGCAAGCTATGGGTTTCGAAGCCAGCGCCTCAAGCAAGCGAATGAATATGGGCATACTAGCGGGAATTGAGCTATGGATTCTTGTACAGGCCAGGCTTCGATTCGATAGCAGATTCTGATTAGTTATGGTGAGTAAACGAAGAATATGAGTCGCGAGACCCCCGTATGGAAAAGTATGTATCCTTGGTTAATCAACTTGGACGACTTTTTGACTTTAGAAGCTTGAACACATCACGAAAATGCCGATGAAAGCGTTGGCATGATTCTTGCCCTCGATAACGAAATGATGTTTAATCTATTATCAACAGCCGGATTCCGTCAATTGTGCTGGGTGCGAGGTGGACAAGTCTCCCTTCACGGATGGACCCATGTCATTATATCACTGCAGGAGAACTCGAGGCGATAAAAGCAAAACCATAGATCCAAATCCGGTCGGTCGGAGTTATAACGATTAACGGGCAGTTGTTTTAAGCGATCATTTGGTTGAGACATGCCAAAGTGCCTAACTACAAGGGGACATTATGTAGTGTAAAAATTTGCATTAAAGGGATATGTGGATAATCGTCGACGGTGAACTTGTTGGCTTTCGGCCAGCGCTCCAAGGATATTATTGGCTGACCATGAGATACGGCAGCCGTAACTACGTGCGAAGGTATGTGATGTACGGCCCAGTAGCCAGTAATCTTAAAGTCACCCTTTCGTAATTTTGCAATTTTCATTCACGGGCCCTTATTTCGCCCCCGATGGGGGTGTTTTATAGTTGGACCGCTCCCTACTACCTTGGCTCATAAGAAACTATTGCTAGTAGCGACTAATTATTTTAGTAAGTGGATGAAATGAGGCTTTCACATGATCAAGGTTAGGGCGTCCCTTTCGGTTCAAAGCTCTAGAGAAGATATAGTCTGGTCGGGTATACCTCGATGGTGTTTTAGATATGAACTCATTTAATAACTAGGGCATACAAGAACATACTAGGAATTGAACATAGAATCTATACTCCCACTTAACATTATCGGCGAGGCTTAATGTGGCCGGCGTATTCCACTGCCATGGATTGGAAGCCTGTCAAACATAAATCGGCGTCTTGCAGCTGGCGGTTTACGGCGGTCAATCATTGGCCGTAGTGAGATCTAGACACGACGAGACCGGGCGTGGCGGCCGGTCGTGCGAATAGCATCATACCCGCGAGCATACCATGAGCCTTTGCATTAAGCACATTGGAAGCCAGTCGACTTGGCGGAGGGGACCTAGTCTTTGAAAATTTTTTAAATATAGTCGATCGATTGGTAGGAAGGTTCAAGCCGTGGGAGGGACCTCGTTATAACACAGTGGGGAATCTAGGATCATATCCACATTGGAGAGATAAGCTGGATCTTTTTAGAATGTTGAATGTTATGCCACTCAAAGTCTTATCAATGGAATAATTAAATTTTTAACTTTACCATCTCAAATCTTCTATTGCAATTAGAATTGGAGTTGATGTCTGCATTGGTAGGTTGATGTCTAGTTAAGTTTCATTACCAAGTAAGATTGAGTTGATGTCCACACCATCCGTATGGTTGATGCCCAGGTTCATTACCAAGTCGGGTAAGGTTGATGTCACTATCGACCTATTATGGTTTGATGCCTAGGCTGGTTCATTTGCCTAGTCGTGGGGTTGATGCCTCTTGCTGGTATGAACGGCCTCAACTCTTACGTCACGTGCCGGGGTAAGAGGCGGGTAGAAGGGTTGGTGAACCTTGCCAACCAGATTGTCCATCTAGAGTTGATCTATGTCCCTCAGGAGTACATGTTCGCTGAACTAAGCAGCACCGATAAGGTAAAGCACCCACAGAATAGTAAACAACACATGTATCTATTATTAACCGCGATGTGCCGTGTTAACTTGGTTTCAAAACAACAATCGGGTAAATAAGAAACATCGTCTTGAGCGAAACCCAGTGAGCAGCCATGGCGCTCAAGACTTCTCCACTCTCCTGAATTACTGCGGGGAAAGCGACTCTTTATGACTCAGCCTCAGCGGGGAGTGCTCCCGCTCTTCGCTATGATCTATCTCGAGAACTATAGCAGAGCCTCATGGCATTTGTGGTACGCATAACAAACACCCGTTGAGTGCGACCTCGGCGAGGATAGCCCTCGAGGGGCATCGGGGGTTAATAAAGAACTCTAGAGTTAACGGCTTAGACGTGTCCGGCATCCAGTTAAACCTGGTTATTATAAATCGTGCATGTTCAAAGCACAATGGCCGTACACATGGTTGAAGAAGGAATTTGTAGAGGCTTTTGTGGCTTTGACGTGATGCTAGTGGTTATGGGCATTTGTGCGCCACTTTTGCTTCATTTGTGATGAGCGCAGTCCTGGGTGGGATCTTGAGCGCGTCAACCACCACCTCGAGTTCTGCGTCAATCCGATGTGCCCCGAGGGTGTTGTCAAAAAGCGGGTAAGTCTTCAGTGTAGAGTTGGGCTGGGCATAAATGATTCACGCCGGAAGTAACCGGGAGAATGAGGAACCGTGCCTTTGGGAAGCAGGGATTATGTTTGTTATTTGGATTTAGGCTTGTGCCTTATGCGTTTATAACCCGGCTACCGTTTGTCGCGTCTGATTGGGTTTTGTCAAATATGTTGTCTTGAAAATCTGTTGTTGTTGCTTACTTTCTATTGAGTCAAGTAATTTACTTTGTTTAGCTAGGTAGGAATAGATGGATGACCCAGCTAGGCATCAACCATGGTGGCCCCAGGCCGGACATCTCGTCCTTGGGACTTTGTAATGAATGTTGGGCATCATCAACCACTCTTAGGCGGATAGAGCGTCCTACCATCCACAGGACTTTGTTAATTAAAATTTGAGATAGAAACATGATTAGAGACTGAATCAAATTTTTATTGATAGTACCTTTTGAGGTGCATAACATTCCCATTAGATGCAGATTGTTCAAGTCTCTAGTCTATCTAAGCGGCGTATGAGCGGGACTGGAATCCGGCTCGTGTTCTGTCTCTGGTCTTTGATTAGGTTAGAACTTTCAGCCCGCTGGATTGCTATGTTCTCAGAGGCTTTCCTTAGACCGGGTTCAGCCATTTGGAACACCTGTCTGGTTTCTGGCATTGTGCGGAGTTTTGCAGGCCGGCGGTGGTAAGATACTATCCAGCCACTCCAGCTGCTATCTTACTTGCATGGATTCATCTGCCCGATGTGTCTGGAGTCTTCAATCTGCAGGTCTGTACTCATTTGCTCGGGCACATTAGTCGAACATAGTGCTCTGGTACTGTTGGGATTATAGCTTCCATCCCATAGGTAAGTGCAAAGGGAGACATGCCGGTTGGTCTTCGGGCCATTGTTCTATAAGCCCAAAGTACCCCAGGAAGTTTGTCTACCCATTTGCCTTTAGCTAAGAAATAATTCGTTTTTAAAGTAGTGCTTGAGGGTTTTGTTAGAGGCCTGTAGCGATTGCTTTGTGGATCTTAGGGAATTGGGTATATATTCTTTATTTTCAACTTGGCGAGAAGTTCTTGTAGACCAGCCATCAAGGTGGGGCCCGTTATGCGTCTGGTGTGAGAATAAGAGCGACAAAGCGATCTTCTTCAGATCAACTCAGTGATCTATGTCTTACAGTGAAGTGGCACCGGCCTCCTCAATTTGTTGAAGTAATTAGTGGCCACTGCTTATGCTTCTTCAGTCGGGCGGTGGGATGACACTGCCATCTCTTCGATTCCCCGGGTGGCAGGGCGAGGGCTTAGATGGGAATTTAAGTCTTGGTAGGCCCGATCTTCAAACGAGAGCCTCTAGTTGGCACCAATCACATTTTCGCACGTGTCGGCGGCGTTGGAGCTTCATGGTTGGCCCAATAATACCCACGAGCATGGTTCTTGTGTGCGGGATTACTTGCCGCTTGGATGATTACCACATATCCCTTCATGTAGTTCGACCATGACAAACTGCCCCTGTTCGGTAGTTAGACATTTTAGGTAAGGCCCGTCTAGGGATCACTTAAACAGTTGTCCATTAATCAAAGAGAACCTGACAGACTAAACTTGGATTTTGTGAGCCTTGTCATATCATTTCTGGAGTTCTCAGGAGTTGATGTCTTTGCTTATTTATAGAGTGTCAGGGAAGGGAAGTTTTGTCCACTGACACTCGGACGGTGGCGTCGGGAATACGGCTGAAATAATGAGCGGGCCCGAGTATTGTTTTACATTATCCATGAAACTGCGACCACAACGGCTAAGGCGTCCTACTTTGCATTACAGTCGCGGGGTGTCTTTAGCTGGTGAAAAACTACCCGGGCTTTATTTCCTGAGTCACATATTTGGCCCGTGGGATCACGGGACTCATATTCTGGGCACCTACCCTACCACCACATTGAGAATCTTTGAATTATGAGCTATGTCACGTTGTCGGGTTGATTCGTTGGATGACATGTGATTCATTGATCGGTGCTAAAGCGTCAGATGCCGCTTGATCTTGTCCTTTCGCGGATTCGATTGTAGACCGTGCGACCAGTTTCGCAGGCTGCCCGATCTACACTTAGAATCCATCAATTCAAACTATCCGAGCATGTTTCAGGATGGGGAATTTCTACTAGAAAGTCGACGAAGAACACAATCCATCTTGGTAACCTTAGGCATCTTGCTGGATCACGTGTATTTGCTTAAGTTCGGCCAGCGAGCCATTCTCCGGATAAGTCGGGCTTGTGGAATAATTGCTGAAGGGGAGGGTTAGTTAACACCACAATGGGGTGATGGCAGGTATTAGGCGAAGTTTCTTGGTTGCTGCAGGACTGAGACCGGCCTGCTGAGGTGGGTACAATAATCTGGTTTTTCAGTGGGCCAGGACTTCTTTGATGAAAGAACCGGTGGCCTCTGCGCTGTCAGAGTATTTTCTTTGAATACGAATAGTGTCTCAAACGGGGCTTGCGGACTAGAGGGTTCACACTAGATGTTAGCGGATTTCCATAAAGGCTGATCCGCCATATTCCATCCCATTTCGATTGGCTGTGAGGTGGCGAAGAATGGCTTTAGACGGTATGTGAGCAGGAGATAGACCACCCGAAGGTGTGGTAGCTAGTTAATTTGTTATGCCTTTTACAGGAGTGGGCTGGGGTTCTACAGATCAGCCTTAAGGCCCAGACGGGGTTGGCCATCCTTACGGATGCCCATGAAACCCGGGAACCGGCTAATCTGACCCCGAAGGAGCACTTTAAGAAGGTTGGGTTTCATCGTATGCTGAGGGTTCGAAGCTGTAGATGTGTAGTGTGGTCCTGGCTCTTGGACTTACCAACATGTTGTCTGTCGTATGCCTCCATGGTTTTGCCAATGACCCGGTCATCTTGGTTACTAGTCTCGATACGGGTTTGATATTACTTTGAGTCAGATGGCGTATTTATAGTATAGAGTCCTGGAGTGATGGCAGCTATTTTCTCATCCAGAAGGCGGGTACATGAGGATTTGATGGTATCAGGAAGGCATCGGAATGACAGCATCCCGTGCCGGTGATCGTCGACAACCTCGGTATGCGGGGTAAAGGGAAGCTGTCTTTAGAGCATGCGTTGTTGAGATCGGTATAGTCTACGCATACTCTCCATTTACCACCTTTCTTTGGTACCACCACCACATTGGCGGCCATTACGGGTGCCGTTTCTCTGGTGAACGCCTTGCTTTCAAAGGTTATCTACTTACGGCTTTGGATAACATGATGGCGGCGGGTGAAGTAGCATGCCTCTTTGTTTGTGACTTAGCTGACAGGGATGACATTAAACATGAGAAGCATGACCCGGGGGCTAATGTAAATAATAAGTAGGTCCAGGCAAATGCAGCTAGATGTTACAAGAAAAACACAATACGCCAATCATTCTTTTCTGTCTCAGGACGGAGGAGCTAACAGGTGTTTATCATTGCTTAGTGTGAATCCGGGATCTTGATTGTTCCTGTCCTCTGAGCACCTTACAAATGATGTGAAGTGCTATTATGGAAGTTGTGTTGTGCGGCCTTGGTTGTTGAAGTTTCACCTTCAAATCGCATGCCAAACCAAGTAGTAACATTCAGCGGTTGCTAATTGGTTTCTCGAAATTCAATCGCTGACTGCGGATTAGATAGCGGTTGACACGTTAGTGCGTTCAGAAGTCGCTGCTCATAGCGTGTGTTTCAATCTTGATGACGTCATATGGCCTAAGTCTTCAAAACTGAAATAAGACTTCTTCAAATAGCAAGCCCTACGCTTGGCGAGTAATATCACCCATGGTGGCGTGGTTTGCCCGTTAAACTCCGGACAAAGTCACGCTGCATTGACGGAAGCGTAAATGGAACTTTCATGCACTTTCAAAGTGGGGCTGTGCGTTAGTGCTACCAGAATTGATGAGTCTTTGTTTTATCTTCAAATTGTTAATGCATAAAGTAAGCACGAAGTGCGTTGTGGTGTGGAGTGATGACCTGGGCGATTGGCGAGGGAGGGAGGATATGGGGCCGTCGATTATTTGTGTTGCTTTACCTTTGTCCAGGAGTGCGATGGTGTTCACGGAGTTCGGTGTGTTTAACTGCGGCGACAACCTCGGTTTGGTTAAATCATGGTGTCGATTGAGGTAGCCAATCGTATTAATGGTGGTGGGGTTATTGAGAAACGCTGAAGTGGTGTTTCATTCTTAGCCGCTAGAAGAGAGTTTACCGCTCTTATTGGTGACTCTGAATATATCTTCTTAGGTGGCGATGGTTTCTCACTCAAGGCTGAGGTTAAATCGGGTTGATTCATGCAGTAGTCCTGTGTGTCCTTCGAGTTGATTTATATAAGTCAGGTCAGGTGGTGACCATTTAAAGTCAGGTGATCAGGATGAGAGGGAGGATTCTGGGTTGTTCGGGGTAAGGCGGGAGGTTCCTGCTCTCTTTGATTGTTTCTAGGCTAACCTTTGTTCTTATTCTGGTTCCTTCTGCTCGGGCTGCCTTTGTGGTGTTTTGCTATTTGGTATATTCTTGTTTGGGCGCCAGGTTATTTATCTTCAGTCTAGAGTAATTGTCGCGATGCATGCGGTTCTTCCGTCGTATGGCGGATCAGAATGTGAGTTGGAAGAAAGGTGTGGTCGACCCAGCTATTGAAAGTTTGGGACCCTCCCATCCATATTTGCATCGATTTGTTGCACCAAGCTTGTCAAATCTTCCACGGTGAAATCCGGATGAAGTTCATCCTCCCTCAGAAAGGGTTTGTGGTGAAATGATGTTTCCGCTTTTGTCGGATCGAACGGAATTGCTAGGAAGCGAAGCGCGGCCCATAACTCGGCTGAGCAGAGTTGATGGATCCCCCTCGGGAGTTTGTGGAGACGAAGCGAGCGGGTCACTTGAACATTAGAGACACTTTGCGAAGATGGTGACTCCACTCTGAATCATCTCTTGGTTGAAGTGCAATATCACTGATGGTATGGTGGAAGGCCTCATACATGGAAAACGTGGTATGGAAAGCCCAGGTGAGGCTTATATAAATCGGTCAATCTGTGGGCCCTAGTGGGGACTGACGATGTCCTTAGGCCCCGGACCGGTGTGATCTTGAGCATATCTGAATTTGGTCACGGCTCTTGTTGGGATACGAACGAAAGTGATAGTGTTCTAACACTTACCACGCAGCGGGTATGTTTTCGGTGTGGCCCGACTACTTAACACGCTGAGATTCTCTCACTTTCGACGAGGCATCACTGAAGCGGACCGGCCCAGACGATAATGGGCCTCTTCTTGGCTGGTCCAGTGTGCAGAGTTGGCTATTGGATACATAAAAGTGCGACATTTATATAGGGTTTAAGCCCTTTAGCCTTGGCTCATGTTTTCCTCTCATTTTGTGTAGAATAGGTCAGCGCCGATCAGTTTCTAGAGTTTTATCAAATGCAGGGTTTTTGAGTCTGTGCATTTTGTGTGGTTTAGTTCCGAAGGCAAATGTAGATCATCGTTGTCGATTACGACCCTTGTCAAAGATGCGAAATGATGTTCTGATTGAAGGAGGCGATTACGGAGCGGTGAATCTTCATGCAAATATAGTGAGTACTAGGTATCCAGTGTCAGTATAGTGCACGTGCAAATTTTATACCCGAATACCAGTGCTAATAACATGAATCTGGGACTTGAGCATAATTTCGTCTGGAGTGCGAGGGCATCGTTTTTAGTCACCACCTTGAGATCACTAATGAGGTGTATTTAGAAAGAAAGCCCACGTGAGGCAGAGTTAAGGGGATCAGATTGGGTTTGGTCATGAGGAGTGCAGGGTGTTTTCTCATAATTTTCTAGGGTTCATAAGTAGAGTACTTAGTTTTCTTCGATTTTGAGTTTTTAATCACTTGTAATCTTTCGGTTGGTTTGCCATAGCAGTGTTCTTTAAGGGTCTTGTTTTGATATCTGACACGGTGAAGTGTTATTTCTCAGTCATTTACAAGTTAGTGTTCTAATAATCATGAATGGAGCTCTCAGTTTAATGGGTTATAAACCTCTATGATAGGGTTCTACTTGATTGAGACATCACCTCCCTTGAGAGTACTTGACCTCAATCCTCTTTTGTGTAGCTGATGGGATTATGCGATGCTAAACACTTACAGCTCTTATAAAACCTTAGTTTGACATCTTCTTAACAACGTGTGAGCGAGAGACTCGATTTACGTTGTGCTTGATCGCAAATCTGAATAAGAGTCGAATATCGTGCGAACAAGTGTTTTGTTATCGCTCGATTGTTCTTTGTCTTATAAAAACACCCAATGTTATATCTTCATTAGAATAAACAGTATTAACTGGAAGGATGAGATTATTAAGTAAGAAGGTGGGTGTTACCTAGTCGTGGTCGTGACCTAAGGATCTTATCATTCACCCTTCTTGTTTAAAATAGTTAAGTTAATCGATTGCACCGTCCAATCAATCCAGCCCCCAGTTCTTTGTTATGAATTGTTGGATCGCAATCTGGATCACCAAAGGAAACCGCTCCCACTATGGAAATGATGCGTGAACTCAGTAGTATAATGCCAGACATTAGTTTCTAAACTGGAATAATTTCAACACGAAATAGGCAGCGTGTGATTGGAAGTGGGGAACCAACGGAAGATAAGCTTATCATCCGTACAATGTCCACATCATTTGGCCAGATAAAACCATACCTTCTTTTCATTTAACATGGGATGCAGGGTATGGCTCTCCTGTGCATTTTTATCCGTTCACTTTACAGGCGATCCATGACGGTCGCTTTCTTATTCTGTGAATGGTCAGCGGCTACGTAATTCGATCCATCTATATGTGATTCATGTGTAAACGTGCTTCTAGGCGGCTCGAACTAATAAAATTTATAAACTCAAACCTTCTCACTGCGTAGCCTATCTTTAACATTGAAGCGCTCTAAGGTCGAACTTCGAGGATAGGTTTTCTTGGCAAAAATGATTCTGATTGATGTAAAATGGTGATTTCACTTTGGATTTGGGGTTTTTGTAAAGCAGTGTGATTGGTGGTTTAGCGCAAACAAAAATGAAATAGAATGTAAAGAACTCTCGCGAAGTCTCGGGCCCACTTGGAAGAGGTTACAAGCGTTAGAAGATCCTGGGTGTTTTCCTGCGTTGGAAGGATGACCTATAGTCATTTTCCGAATCGGATCTTCGTTTAGCTATAAAAACTAAACCCTAAAAGTTTTTCTCTTGAAATACAGCATTTATTGGTCATTCATGTTTCATAACAGTAAAAACTAATTCATTGACCTAACCTGTAGAGGTAAATAAATGACAACTAAGCGAGCCTCAGTGGATTTAGCAATAAGCATCCACTGAGCCCTAAAAGCTTGCCAAGTACTGGCCAATCAGGGTACATCAAAAGGATTTAAACCTAAGGTGAGATACAGAATCATAAATGACAATAACTGCATGCGTTGAAATCAAGGAGGACAATAGTTTACCTCAGAACCTTAGCCCAGTGGCCTTCCTCTTCAAGGATGAGGGGTTTAGTAACATCCACTTGGTATGCGTCCTCAGTGTTTTGGACGATAAGAGAAATGAGAAAGGGAAAGCGAGAAAGAGAAAATCACGAAAATGGGAGAAGTACAGCTTTCACGCCAAATTATGCATAAAGTGATCATCGTGCATGCAGGCCTTGACTAAGGCTTAAATACAGCTTCGGAAACGAGGGAAATTACAAAATGTAAGAACTGCAAAAATGTAAAGTGTTTAAGGAAAGCCAGAAAGGTGAGGTAGAAGTGGAAACGAAGCGAGGTTGCGAAATTTAGGCTGCGAGGAAATTCTGGTTGCAAGAATTCGCAGCCTGCGAGAATTTCTGAGTGGTCAATTTTCTGTGGTTGTGCTCCCATTTATCAGAGCTTATGACATGCATCTCAGAGTTCGACGGATTCTTCGTGTATGAGTTGGCTCGATGGCGTTGGCGTCTTTAAACGTATAACTACAAAAATAGCCACAAGAATGCGATATTATTGGCGGGACATAATGTGCCAATTGGGTTATTTAAGTTGATTAGTACACACAAAAATTGCTCAAAACCCTCACATGCGGGGTTCAAAAAATAGCACTATTTGAGCACTAATCACTCCCAACCGACCCATTGCTGATCTCTTAGCAACCAGTGAGAAAAAAATAGGCGATTATATGCAAAAAATATTATCAAAAAGTATGTGGGCCCAGTAATGTCCTCCCTCGATGCTAGATCACCAAGACCACTGCATATAAACATGCCAGGAGAATGAATGCCATACAAATCAAGTTTTAGAAGAGTATCAACTCAAGGGAATCAGCTTTGAAACTTCCACTAAAATCTAAGTGTTTATGTGATCGGTTTTATGATGGTATGGCTTGCTCTCCCACAACCAAGCTCTTTGCGAGACCTAGAACATTGACCAACCTAAATAAATCGGCTCCTTTTTATTCCATGCTTCTTGTTGTGTTGTAGAGATTTTTAATCTTTTGAGGAATCGACCTGCCAAAGTCAATGTAGATTCATGGCGAAACTCTCAACAGTTAGTTTATGGCATCCAAGTCATAAGGATCTTTAGACCACTAACTCTTCAGGTTTTACCCCGGACTCCGAATGATTTCGAAACTCTAGCATCTACAACTCACTAAACCTCACCCATCCACCCATGTAGCGAGCACTAAGTCGGCGACTCCCAACCAGTTGGTTTAGGGCACTAGGCTTTAAAGACTTTCGTCATATGCCCCTCGGACCGTGGTCGGGTTTCAAGGTGAAGCGTCGTGGCTTTCTTTTTCTTTTTCTTTTTCACTTCTTTTTATTTTGGAAGACTTCATTGGTTTTCTTTTCTGGGGGGCCTTAACCTATCATAGGTGATCAACGAGACTAGGGTCGGTTTTGCAAAGTGAGGGGGCTAGGTAGTTTCGACTTCTTGTGAAGAAAAGCGATGTGCACTTTGATAATGGCTAGCTAAAGGTGGAAGAAGAAGAGTGAGAACACCATTAAACTTCGCAGTCATGTCACTTAATCCATGTGATTAATATAACATCAATAGCATTGGGCAGTGTTTCAATTCTCCAACTTGTAGGTTAGGCAAAACCACAAAAAAATGGTGTAATTTTTGAATTGAGAAAATGAGTTGTATGGTATGTATAAGAATATATATCACTATGTTTTCAGTTTTTCAAAAATAGACAAACAGCAAGCCACTAAACATATAAAATGGGCTTTGCTCAAAAGGACAGTGAAATCAAAAGTGTAAAAGTCACTTCCTTCACTAACTCTCCCCCAACCAAATATCACATTGTCCACAATGGGACTCGGATTGGAAAGTTAGAGAAGGAAGTGCTACCTCCTCAATGCGTAGCCGATGGAAGGTTATCCTCATCTACCAGGTAGTGAAGTGCTAAATCAAGTGTTTGCCATTCTTTGTTACTCTATTACCGTCAAAAATTCTGCGAGGGTTAATTTGGGCGAAGGCATTGGAGATTGAAGAAGGGTGGCTTGAAGGGCACAGGTAAGGTGCCAGTATAGAAATTGGGGTGAGCTAGGTGACTCTAGATCTTGGATGCTGATTTTGTCCATAGTGTGGCTCAGTGCGTCCTCGGCGGGGAGACCGTATAGGCGTAGCAAGGATCAGAAGTGACCGAGGAGAAGGTGCGGATTGCATCCATGATGGCCGGGAGTCCCAGAGTAGGAAATGGTGATATGCGGAGGTGACAACTGAAGTGCTTTCGATCCATGACCATCTGTGAGGCTATGGTACTAGGCGGGAACGGAGTGCCAGAGGATGCGAAATTTGTGGGTAATAGAGTATTAGTGGTAGGTTGCAGGTGAGGATGTGAACACAGCTCTTAGGTATGCCTTGTGTTGTTTCAACCTCTACAGCAGAAAGTTAGCTCTTGCATTTGGTCCTCTGTGGCTTGAGGTGGGAGGTGAAAGTGTGGGGCCTAGTCATGCCGGTCAAGCTGTGAGATAGCCTAGTGATCAAAATGACATCTAGCACTAGATCAGTGAAGTCCCGATGTGCTCTAATACCTGGCATAGAAGTCTCAGGAACAGGAGGGGAGTGGACTCAGCTTGGGTCAGACTTTTGCGATGGACCTTGACCTCAAAGTGGAACAAGGATGTCACGATAAGCTCAGTCGAGCTGAACCAAAACCCTACGAAATCAAGGTACTCGGTATCTGATGGCACTCTCCTCCTGTACTATGTTGGAGCGGGAAAGATTAGACCGGGATATAGTTTATAAGGGACGAAGCTTCGGAGGAAGAGTATCTCACCATGCAAAGATAGGCCGTTAGTGTCAGGGATAATAAATGAACCATCTCCACGGTGAGGATGGAAATGCTTGTCTATCATCTAGCTGAGTTAGTAGAACCACCGTGATTGAACAGATTACTATATCAAGTAGCCCGAAGTATCCTGAAAATTGACCATCGATAGTGAAATGAATAGCCATCGGATTGGAGCTCTGCTTTGGAGGTCATCGTGGTAGAACTTCGATGACCACCAGGAATGAAGAAAAATCGATGAGGTGTCATAAAATACAGCTCCGAGGGTACCTTTTGCACCGTCGCATCAAGTCTACGAGCTTTGGATCTTCGGCGGAGATCTAATAAATCTCCACATGCAAATCCGCTCTCAACGCTGCGATCGGCATTTCTGGAATAAGGCTGCAGTGGAAGTAAGGTCGCCTGATGATCGATGCAGGGGACAAATCCGAAGGGAGATCTCCAGCAAGGCCCTGAGTAGGTGGTGACTGGGGCTCTGGGGGCCTGGAACTGGAGGACTCTCCTGGGCCCTCCGGGATGGCCTAGGATGTGGCGGAAAGGGAGGAATGGGGCTGACCAGTTATGGTGTTACACCAGCAGGGTAGGCGGCCCAGCAGCGACGGAGAACCCATAGCGGGAATGCCTTGGCGGTCGCGGTGGTGGGGCTGCGGGGTAGGCGGCGGTAGTGGCGATCATGGTGGCGGCGGCAGTGGTGGCTCGAGTCTGCGATGCTTGATGTGACGGGGCTGGGTTGGGCGCCGGCGGGTGGAGGAAGACTACCTCACTCTTGGCCGGAAGCTGTGTCCTCTGCACGTTTTCACCATGGATGGGCTGGAGAAGGAGAGGAGATGGAGAGGTTGGGAAGAAGAGAGGTTTTAGAAATGATTCTGAAATGAAAAGGAGAGAAGGGGGGGGTTTAAATACATGGACTAGAGGCGGATAGAGAGGTTAAGCCCGGTGTAGCCATAAATAAGTGGTTAGTGGTTGTGGCTCAAAAAATATGGAAAAATTAATGGAGCACAGGAAACAGAAGGTTGCAAGGAAGTGAAAGGGCAAGAAGAAAATGAACAATGCGGCGTAGGAGAGAGAAATTTATGGCCAGGTGCGAAAATTCGCGGGTTAAATTTGCAAACTGGAAATTTCACACTCTGCCAAAAAACTCCATGCCTTACAACACTTGCAAAAATAGAGAACCAAAAATTATGAGAAAACACAGCTGTTAATGAGAAAATTTTCAAAGGAAAACAAAACTAAAAATAAAGAAATTAAGAAAATCATAATTAAAACTTAAAATAAAGCACACAAAATTCCACCAAAACATTGACTTTTGAGATCTTTGCGGCTTGGCTCCCGCTCCAGTGTTAGTCTTCCAATTCATGGTGGGTCGAGGAGAGAATCTCCTCCTTATCTGGCGAGTGTCTTTGCATAGGGCTTCACCCTTTGCCCATTGACCTTGAACACTCTATTGTCTTTGAAGATGATGGTCTTTGATCCATTAGGATAGACCTCTGGATGAGTAAGATAGCTTGATCCATCTTGACTTAAGCTTGCCTGGAAAAAGGTGGAGCTTTGAGTAGTAAAGCAGCACTTGGTCTCCTTGTTTGAAATTTTTACGAGCTATTAGCTAATCATGCCACTTATTTAACTTATCTTTTGCAATTCTTGAGTTGAAGTAGGCATCATTCCTTAGCTCTTCCAGCTCATTGATATCAAGGAACCTTTTAGGGCTCGCCCATATCGGGTTCGGCTTCTTTACTTGCCCACCATGACTTATATAATTTCCACGGGCTGAGTGACATGCCTTGTCATAAACTAGGCGATAAGGGGACATGCCAAGGATGGTTTTGTATGCTATTCTGTATGCCCATAAGGAGTCAGTAAACAGAGACCCGATCCTTTCGGTTAGAGTTCTGCTTTGTGGTATGGTCTTGGACTCCCACCCCATTGGCCCAACTCGGCGACCATTAGTGCGAGGGGATGGTATGGGGTGGCCACTTTATGTGACACCATACTTAGTTAGGAGGTTCTTATAAGGCTTGTTGCGGGGAAATACGAGCCTCCGTATAATTTTGGCTTTGGGGAGCCCGGAATGCGGAAGATGTTCTCCGCGGGAATTTCAACACCACCACATGGTTTGCTACTTTGCGAGCCTTTGCTTCAACCCGTTTTGACACGCAGATCAACTCCCACCAAAATGTAGATGTATCGAAAGGAAGGAATGGTCCATGAAATTGATGCCCCGAGCTTATCGAATAGGTTAAGCTACGAATTAGGTTGAAAGGCATCGTGTGGCGACGAGATATTTTCCACAACCTTTGGCATTTATAAGTATTCTCTTGCACATGGTATAAATCCTTGAAAGGAAGGCGATAAAATCGGTATGAGTACCTTCTGGTAGTTTTAAGGAAGCAAAATGGCCTCCATATGTATTCTCATGGCAGTGGCTAAGTATCCCTTGTTGTTATGCTTCAGGTACACACCTTCTGACTATTTAATCAGCATAATATTTGTACAAGAAGGGCTCTTCCCAATAATAGGAGTGAATTTTTGCAAAGAAAAACTTCATGTCTTGTGCCTTCCAATCTGCTGGTAACTCTCCTGTTGCTAAGTAATTGGAAATATTGGGCATCTGCGAGGTGTGTTCTCGACTAGGAATGAGATCTCAAATCATCATTAATTGGGGGGTTGTGAGTGTTGTGTGATATGGTTAGTCTCAAGAGATGATTTGAAACAACATTCTCGACACCCTTTTTGTCCCTAATCTACAGGTTGAACTCTTGCAGCAGAAGAACCCATCTAGTAAGTCTTACCTTGGCATTGTTTGGTGGCGAGTACTTGAAATTTGAATGATACGTGAATATGATTATGTCGACCAGTAAATGAGCTGGAACTTGTCAAAGCATAGACCCTTTGCTGGCGGCTCTCCACAATGGTAGTGCATTCCTCGTGCCTCGTTCAATGTCTTGCTTGCGTAGTAGACCCGCATGGGGCTCATCTTCCCTCTGCCAGGGAACTACTCAATGGCGGTCGCTTCGTCTTATTACCTCGAAAGGTAACTTCCAATTGTGGTCCTCACTATTGGTGCAGTGGTCAAATATACCTTAAGTTCCTCAAAGCTCCTTTGGCAGTCTTCGTCCTACATAAATTTGGCATCTTTCTTCAATAGCTTATAAAGGGGCTTGGCAATTTTTGAGAAGTCCATGATGAACCTCCTGTAGAAGCCTGCATGCCCTAAGAATTGCCTCACAGTCTTCACATTAGTGGGAGAGGGCAGTTTGGAGATCATCTCAATTTTCGCCTTGTCAACTTCAATTCCTTTCTTGGAAATAATATGTCCCAGCATAATTCCCTAGTTGACCATAAAATGACATTTTTCCCAATTCAATACCAAGTTCTTCTCTATACACCTATGCAGGATAGTTTCTAAGTTGGTCAAGCATTCTTCAAGCTCCTCCATAGCGTAACATCATCCATGTAAACCTCCATAATCACGCTCCACCAAATCGTGAAGATACGAGCATGCGGCAACTGGAATGTGGCGGGGGGCATTACGAGCCACGGGGCATCCTCCGATAAGCCATATGCCAAATGGGCGGTGAAGGTGGTGCTATACGGTCTTCGCAGCAATCTCGAATTTGAAAATAGCTGAATAGCCATCCGAGGAGCTTGATAGAAGGGGTGTGGAAATCCTTCGAGAAGTGCAGTCCGTGGAAGAATTGGAAGTGATTCTTCTCCTCGTCGCCTCATTTAGTCTTACGTAATCAATACGTACCCTCGACTGTAGTAAGGCGGGTGGGCAAACCACTCTCCTTTCTCATTATACCACAGTGGTCACCTGTTTTCTTACTTCAACCTAGGTTGGGAAGCTCACCCAGTGCTATAGGATGGGGTAAATAATGCCGACCTTGGTAGCTTAGGACTTCTTCGTGCCACTTCTTGCGTATGAGGGTTCGGTCTCCTCTGGGCCTTGCGGATTTTGCCTCCTCATACAGTGGTGCGATGGGTGCGAGGCTCTTTGGGCTAACCCAGCCAGTTAGTGATTTTCCCGCGATGCTTTTTGCTTGTTCTTCTTGAGGTGCCCGGTGGGATTTGTTACTGCGCAGAGAGCACTAAGCGAGGAGGATGGCCACAGCCCCCAGGCGCTGCTCCTGTTCTTCTAAGTAGACATATTTCAATTCCATAGGCAAGGGTTTAAGGTCTAGATTGTGTGGTTCTTGGTTCCTTCCTCAGTCAGTTAAGGCATAATTTCTTGCTTTTCTCCAGTGCCCACCTGATATTCATGTCTTAGGCTTCTTTGCTTTGAGAATAATCAAACTAGTTCTCAGTTAGCACATCTGCATTCTTTGTTAAGCGACCTATTCTTCCAAGATTGTATCAATTATGTAGACCTCTTCTGGGCCATCTTCCACCGGTTGCATGTGCTTTTTACTTAAGTGGAAGATGTTGAGTTCTAAGGTCATGTTTCCGAATGTGAGCTACATAATCCCATTTCGGCAGTTGATAATAGCATTAAGTGGCGAGTAGTGCCCTGGGATGATAGGCGGCACATAGTTAGCCCCTCACCTGGGCTGGTTATGTATCAAGTACAACAAAATCTTGGATAGTAGAATTTGTCCACTTAATATTGAACATCTTCCAGCTGTCCCCTTTGGTATCTTTTGTGGATCATCTCTGAGAGACAATGTGTGATGGGAAGTGGGCTTTAATTCTCGACCATTGCTTGTACATGAATAAGGAAGTAGGTTTACATTGTCACCGAGGTCGGCCGGTTCTTTTTTCTACACAAGTGCGCCAATACTTGAGATGGTAGGACAACCGGGATCTTTGTACTTCACTAGAGTTTCACGCGGATGATAGCGGCTTGTTCGGTCGGGAAGGCCGCTCTGTGACATTTAGCCCTCTTTTCCTTTGTGGCCCCAAATCCGAGGTGTCCAGTTGACTATCGGAATCCAACTGCGGAAATTCTAGCCATCTCGTATCAGGGGCATACTGAGTAAAATAGCATAGGCTCGTACATCCGTACTCATATAACAAAATAATCAACTATATTCTCATAGTTTCATGTTTGTTCTACAAAAAGATTTATACATGTTACAAAATAACTTTCTTAAAGCCACATTTGTTTTTCTTCTCAAAAGTACCTCTTTGCTGTACCGTCTCCACTGGATAGTCCACAATGAAGGGGTCCAAGCAGGGGTGAGCAAAGCCCGATGAAAATTCTCCCTCTGAGGTTACTCCGCTAAAATGCATATCTTGATGGCATATATAAACAATCAATCACATTTCATACAATTATTTTCTATATGAAATGTCTGTATATCATCATGAGATGCAACCCCTCATGTAGCCACCCACCTGAGTCTGGCCAGAAGCTCCCTCACACGGAATGCGAATGTGAAGCCAAACTAGTCGCGCACCTGATAAACCATTGGAAAACCCTCCAATTTATTTATCAAAACTGATTTTGATTCTTTTCCTTTATTTTGTGGGCCACGGATTTCCGGGTTTACAGTAGGGTGTATACGCCTTTTCAACATTTCCACGAACACATCGTAGGAGATTCGTAATACAGCAGGCTGAATAATATGGGACTTTTCTGCAGGGAGTCTACTGACTTGCTCATGAGCATATAATTTATCGTTTGATCATTTTTCGTGAATCTGTGGACTTTGTCCCATTTTCCAGAGTTCACGACCACTCTGCTGGAGTGATAAGCTGTACCACTGGCGCTCGCTGGGCGGCCCGTGATGTGGTAGGTGCGTATGAGTCGTGATGCGATGCATTTTCCCGCTCATTACGTGCATGAATGAGCACCATGAAACATTTACAAACCATGGAAAATTATAATTTATAATATAATCTCATTGCAAAGCATGTAATACGTAAAGCGTATTGATATAACATTTCCACACCTTGCATCATTGTCCAAACAAGCGTAACATTTCTTAGGGTCTGACTTGGGACCATTCAGCAGGGTACCTGCGGCCCCTTAGCAAACATGAACCAATCCCGGTTCCGGCATTATTATCTCATCAACAAATCACAACATCTAGAAACTTTTCGGTTTCTAAAGTAAACTAACTCCCACCGATCATGCAACGGTCGTGAAATCCATACCCCTTAGTCGAGCTTGGGATTAATTCATGGCCTCTCGCGGCCTCCCGTAAGCAACCCCTACCGTTATAAAGCCTTTAGGCTAAGCTATTCTACATATGCTGTATCTGTTTTTTTATAACCAGTAGGAAAATATCCCTACCTCTTGAAGTTGAAGAAACTCCCAAAAAGCAGTCCGCAGCGTTGTCCTCTCAGGTGTAGAGACACTTCCCTTCTTGTTTGAGGAATCAAACGGTCGGATCGCTATAAATCTAGAGAGAAGGAGAAGGCAGTTCTCTCTCTAAGTGAAGAACAAAACGCCTGCATCCGATTTAACTTCTTATACCACGTTTTCCCTTATTTTGCTTTGCTTTTGCTTTCTTTTCTTTTCTCTTTTCTCTTCTCATTTTCCTTTCAATTTCTCACCATTTATATAGATTTCTCTTTTCTCACTTTGCACTTTACCATCGCACCCAGATGTTTATCATTATCAAGACAAACATGAGGAAATTTCCTCCCTCTCCTTCCTCCAAACCAATTGTGTGGCCTTCCTTTTTCCATCATTATCCTTTATTTTATATTCCTCTTTTATAAACATCATCATTTACATGGCTCGATGTGAGCCATGAATCCTCCCCCATGTGGCTCAATGTGAGCCATTCCTTTATACCAAAGTGTCTGCACCTTTTGAGGTGCCATGTGGCATCTTCTTATCTTGCCATGTGTCATCCAGGCCTTACGTCTCAGCGTGATCCAGTGCCTCTGAATCTATGAAATTCGGCGTGGTAGCTATTCGTGAGGCGATTTCAGCGGAGAAGTCGTTTCGTCATCCGAGATCCTAGAAAATTTGATTTTACGATGCGATTTTACCATTTTGAGAAAGATTGGATTTCTCGGGGTTTCACATTCACTTTATTACCTGATCCTTTAAGGGTACGGCATATGTGGGGAGCTTGTTTTAATCATATCAGCGAGGATGTTGACTTTCACTTGCCTTAGCACTTCTAGTATTTCAGTTTGGTTGATGGCCTTTTTCTTAGCTTTGATACTTACTTGGAAGGTGGGGGGGTATCTTATTTTCACTTGTAGTCTCTTTAGTCCTGCACCTGTACAGTTCCCGACCTCTTTAACCTCTTGGCCTTCTTCTTTTGGTTTAGTTACTGGTTGTTTAAGCTCTTTACCACTTCTCAATGTGATAATTGCTTTAACTTCATCCATCCTGGGATTTGGCTCACTGGACGAGCTCACTTCATCCACTCCCCTTGGATTGGGTAGTGTTTGAGATGGAAATTTCCCCTTTTCCTGCACCTACTGCTGGTTGGTTAACCTTGAGATTGATATTGCAGGTTGTCTTATTTTTGGGAGATATCAGTCTGTAGGTTATCTATCTTTTTGTTGAGGGTGTTTTCCACTATGTCGATTCTCTGATTAGCCTAGGCATTCACTGCCTTATGTTCCTCCACAAAGTTGCCTACCACTTTGCTCAAGTTCATTATAGCTTGTTCAACTGGAGATGAGGATGGAGGTGGCAATGGTTGAGATGAGGAGCCATATTGTTGCTGTGCAGCAAGGGGTACATATGGTGGAGGCTTTGGCTTCCAAGAGAGGTTAGGATGGTTTCTCTAGTTAGGGTTATAGGTGTTGCCATATGGGGCATTGGTTGATGGCTTGTATTGACCCACAACATTGGCATGCTCTGCCATCATATCCCTTACTGAAGGAGCGGTTGGGCAATGCTCTCCTTGGTGCTCATTGGATTAGCAAGTGAAACAAGGATTGTTAGGCATAGATGCCTCAGTCACTGCTCGCACCTCATGGTGATTTCGCATTTCTAGCTCCTCCAACCTTCTAGTCAAAGTGGATATTTTGCCTTCATCTCTATGTCCTCTGTGATTGAGTACATGCCTCCCCTTAAGTTGGCTGCAGGTCTCATCCTCTCTGCCTCTCTAGGGTTGGGTTCATCCGTAGTTTGGATGTCTCGGTAGCGTAGTTCAAAAGAAGTCCATGGCTTCTTGGATGTTTGCTCATGAAGTCCCCTCATGCGTAGTCTCATAGTTGCTTCATAGCGGGGACATTCCATTATAGAAGTGATTAACTAGTATCCATTAAGAAAGCCGTGGTGAGTGAGCCTGTGATAGATCTTTAGGTACCTTTCCAGCTATGGTAGAATTTCTCATTTCTGTTTGTGAAGGTGTAAATTTCCCTCTTTAGTATTGGTTTTATGGGTGCTAAAGATTTCTTCAAGAAAATTACGCTTGCATATCTCGATTCCTAATAGTTCTCGGCCTCGAGTTGAGCCAAATCTTGGCGCCTTTCGGGGTTAAGGGAAGGCTTTGATTTAAATGATCCATATTAGTTTCACCCTCTTTGAAAGTCATGCACACTTCCTCAAAATCCCGGATGTGAGTGTATGGATTTTCATTTTCCATACCATGGAAAGTTAGGACGGGGCACGGATGTAATGCGACATTCACATCCTCGGTAGGAACCTGATACATAAGGTGCACTCGCCTTGGTGGTGTATATGGTCCCTCATTACGTATGCATTTGGGTTCCTTTGAACCCCCTGTTGAATCTCTTTGTTCCTCGGTGGAGGGTCCATCTGGTTTAGTGTTGGGCTCACTTACAACCGTTCAAGTAGAGCAAGCGACCCTTTCTAATCTGCTTTGTAGTGTTCTGTCCCGATGGTGCATAAATTCTTTAGGCAAGCAACACGGACAAGCTTGACCAAAAAGCGGGGCTACGAAAAGGTTAAGGTTAGCTAAGATAAAAATAAATAAAAAGAATAAAAATTCTATGTATGGACAATATAAAATTAAATCAACCCAACAGTGAAATGCCAGGGAAGAATAAAAGTAGAGACGAAAAGGGGTTAGAATTCACCAACACTTGTAATGAGGATCACAAGTTCAACAGCTTCTCACTTGCATTTAAGGCACCATCCCCGGCAACGACGCCATTTTGATTCGCACGAAAACATGTAGTTAGGCAGCTCCGAACCAACAAAATTTATAAACCTAAACCTTCTACTGTTGTAGCCTAGCTATTGCAGTATAACAGCTCTAGGGTCGAACTCAGGGATGGGTTTTCTTCATGCAAAATGATTTATAGTTGATGTAAAATGGTGATTTCACTTTGGATTTGGGGTTTTTGTAAAAAACAGTGTGATTGGTGGTTTGAAAATTGCAAACAAAAATGAAATAGAATGTAAAAAAGAACTCCTTGAAGTCTTAGGCCACTGGGTTTGAGGTTCTAGGGCGACTGAGAGGTCCTCGGGTATTTTTCCTCGTGTTGGGGAGGATGACCTATTGTCATTTCCCAAACCAGATCTTCGTTTAGCTATAAAAACTAAACCCTAAAAGTTTTTCTCTTGAAATACAGCATTTATTAGCCATTCATGTTTCATAGCATTAAGCGATTCCTTGATCCTAACGTAGGGAGTAAATAAATGACAACTAAGCGAGCCTCGGTGGATGCAGCAATAAGCATCAGCAAGCCCTAAAAGCTTGCGAGTCTTAGCGATCGGGGTACATCGAAAGTTTAAACACGGGGTGAGATCTGGGATCATAAATGACAATAACTGCATGCGTTGAAAATAGGGAGGGCATCAGTTTACCTCAGAACCTTGGCCCAGTGACCTTCCTCTTCAAGGATGAGGGGGTTTAGCCAAGCATCCCTTGAGTTGTCATCCTCAGAAATTTGGCAGCGTCGAGTAAGAAAGGGAGACAAAATGAGAGAAAATCACAAAGGCGGGAGAGCTGAAAGCTTTCGCGCCAAAATTATTACATAAAGTGATCATCATCCTCTACAGAGCCTTGACTAAGGCTTAAATATAGCTAAGAACAAGGGAAATTACAAAAATGTTTGAACTACCAAAAATACATAAAGGGGTAGTTTAGGAAAAAGCCACAGAAAAGGTGGTCAAATGGGGGTCAAGTGGAACGGAAGCGGGTTGCGAAATTTTGCAGCTTTGCGAAATTCTGATTGCGAAAATTCACAACCTGAAATTTACGCGGTGGTCGATTTTCGATTTGTGGCTCCATTTTCCATCTGACTTATGACACGCATCTCCAAGTTCGGCTTGGATTCTTCGTGTATGAGTCGGCTCGATGACATTAGCGTATTTCGCTTGTATAACTATAAAAATAGCCACAAAATACAATAAGTAGTAAAGTCGAGACCTTAATATGCCAATTGGGTTATTTAAGTTGATTAGTGTTTGTCTTTTTCTATATAGACTAAAAACCCCTCAAATTTACATAGTTACAAAAGCCTTACACTTCTCTTGCGGCCGTACTTTGGATCGTTTGTGATAAAATAATTCTTTCTTGTGTTCGATTTAAAAACATAGATTGATACATGGCCTTCTGAGTGCACAGGTCATACAAGTAGTAAAAATACGAATGTAAAGTCAGTGTCATTTCCCACGAGGGTGTGAAATTAGATATCAACTACTCGACTCAAAATTCTACTATTTGGACTAAACTCATAGTAATTTTCTCTGAAAAATAAGATCCTAGACTATTATTTATTGTTGAATAAAACAAAACAAAAGTAAATGACTATAAATAAATTGTAACGGAAATCTTTGGTAGATCAGTTTCCTGCGAAGCAAAACTATACAGTGAATTACAATGAAGCAGTCAATTCCTACGAAATTCATTTACTCTGTTTATATGGATTTGGATTTGTCCGAGATTTCCTAAATTTTGCAATTGGTTTCTCCGTATTCAGCAGTTTGAAACCCTTGCTTCTCGAATATAAGATCCGACCATCTACTGTATTTCCAATTCTCTTTTAAGATGCAGGCATTTTCTTTCTCAATACTTCACACCCGTTTCTTGATGTGGTAGATCTTTTGCATTTCCTTCTAAGGATTTTGCAGTTTACGCACAGTAATTGGTGGCTCATCTTCTAGTCTATTGGTTTGTCCCTTTCATGATTAGATCTTAGCTAACAGGGTTTAGGAGCTGTACAGATTAGGTGAACTACGATTATTTATATTGTTAAATACTCCCCTCATTTTAATTATGGCTGAATGGGGGATTTATCAAAATGAACTTTTAGAGCTGTGGATTCATGTGGATATGCAACATACCCATAAGAGAATGCTCTCAGCTCTCAGGAATCTTGTTTGCCTTGTTTTCCTTTTTCTATATAGACTAAAAACCCCTCAAATTTACATAGTTACAAGAGCCTTACACTTCTCTTGCAGCCATGTTGCTTTGGATAAATTTGCTTGATAAAATAATTCTTTCTGATGTTCGTAGTTAAAAACATGGGACTAATTACATGACAACTGCAGTGCATAGGTGATTAGTGCCCAGTGCTATTTTGAGCCACTGTTATTATAGGTTTTGAGTGCTTTTGTGTACTAATCATTCATCTCTAACCCGATTGCACATTAAGGTCCCTACTATTCTGCGATGCGCATTTTGTGACAAATTTTGCGGTTTTGCGAGCTAATTATGCCAAAAAATTTGGTCGATCCAAGCACGAAGAATTCGAGATCAAACTGACGTATAGATCGGATACGAGGAAGGAAGAAGAGCGAGAAAATGCAAGAAGCGAGACTCTGAGGAAGTGGAGCACACGGAGTTTTCTCACGCGCCATATTCCTCCCGGCCAACGTGCAATCTGCTTTGCCGTTCACGCTTTTTATTGATGTGCCTTGTTTGCATTTTTTTGGTTTTCACGTTTCTATCCTTGTAATACCTTATGATTTTGGTTGCTTTTGTAACTTCCCTTGCTCTGTGCAGTATATAAGCTAGAGTCAAGGTTGTAAATCGATCAACCCAGTGTAAAGTGTGGGGGCTTCTGCTCTCCCGCTTGGCTTCTCTCCCCTCTTCTTACTTTCTTTGTTTTTTCTTTTCCGTTTTCACCATTTGCCCGAACACCCTTTGATGATAGCCAATCAAAGGATGTTCGGCTAAACTTCCCCGATCCTTGAAGGGGAAGGCCCTTTGGGTGTCGATTTTGAGGTAAATTGCATGTTCTCACATTTTCATGTATGCATTACTGGGTCATTTATGTTGCATATCTGAGTAGGTTAAAACCTTCCAAACATGCTCTCACTAACGTGTATTTGGCAAGCTTTTTGGACTCAGTGGATACTTACCACTAGATCCACTGATGCCCGGTTAGTTGTCCTCTATTAGTTACTATAGGGTAGGTTTAGGAAGTATGTTCTCACCGTCTGGGAACCCATATGCCCTATAAATGTTGTCTTTCAAAAAGGAAAATTTTAGGGTCTAGGTTTTAAAGCTAAATGAAGATCCGGTTCGGGAAATGACTATATGTCATGCTCCCCAATGCGAGGATAAGAGCTTCGAGCACATGGTTTGCTAAAACCACAACCCGGTGGCTTGAGACTTCAAAGGAATTCTTGCCCTCTTATTTTTCCTTCGTTTTAATTTTTAATCACGCACCATCCAACCTCCTGTTTTTGCAAAACTACAGAAAATCAATTTAATTCTGATTTTGAACTCTTCATACTCATTTGTCTGAAAGAAAACCCATCTTTGAGTTCGACCCTAGGCATTTATCTTTACTTGATGTGACTAAAGCAGTGCAGAAAAGTAGGATATAAATATTATTGGTCAGAGGCACCCCCTCTGTGTACGAATCAAATGGCGCCCGGATTCTTGAAGTGATGGTGCCTAAAGTGCATTGTTTGTGGAACACTTGTGATACTCATCCACAGAAGTACTAGTGAATTTCTTTTATATTTCCCTTGTCGTTTTTAGTTCGGTGTTGCGGAATTTGTTTTTGGGTTCCTAGCACTGGCTGTAGAATCCATTCTACGAGTGGAACTAAATTCGGAGGAACAGCGGTTAGTACAGGTTAAGTGAAGTGGTACAGCTGATCCAAAATGGAAGAGGGAGAACAATATAAGTGAATATTTATTGAAAGAAAGCCACTAGAGCATACACATGTGATGAGGGATTACGAGGCCTTCCATGGCGATTAAGCAACTGTGAGAGAAATCCAAACCCATGTAGGTCTAGGAGAATATGAGACCAATGGTGAGTACACCCTCTCGGTGTTACCCCCGACTTATGCACCTCCCTCCGCATCCACGGTATGCCTCTTTGTCTCGGCCTCAGCCATTACGACCGTCTCCCCGATTGAAGCTAGTAATTCTAGACCTTACAGGCGGTGGGTGATGTTGTAGAAGGGTAAAGAAATTCAATTCCCAATTAAATCAAAGAATTTGTCTTGTGGGAAAGCTCTGAACAAAAGATTAGATTTGCTTCAAGTGACCTTGAGAAAAAATTGACATCATATTCTATTTCAAGGCTCACCATTGGCCCATGATCATTAAGGAGAACTGAAGTGGTGTGACCCGGGAGAAATGAATGTAGAAACCAGTCAGAGCTCTGAGGTGCCCGGCGGAAGGAAGCAGGGAAGTGGGAAAGAAGCGGGGAAGAGCCACAAGAACCTATCCTTGACCAATCCCCATGGTTGAATCCTGGTGCCCTTTGCTTGATCCAAAATAGCCCATACGGTGTACATCACGCCCTTTCAGCCAAACTCAAAACTGCAATGCTGCTCCCAAAAGCTCAGCATGCCGGTCCATCACTGCTTCTAAAATATCAAGGAAGTTAGTGGCCATTGTACAAGCCTACGCCGCACCATCAAAGACATAAGCGTGCCACCGTGCAGCAGTGGTTGGATTAGATGTTAGTTAGGATTTGGGGTACGTTCTCGGCGTGCTAAGCTCAACAATTCAGCGACCTCCGAGAGGCTTAAAGGTGGTTTGGAAGACATAGTCTCCCCCCACTTTTTGGTTTTTCTGTTTTTCTTTTATCTTATTTTATTTTATTTTATTATGATTTCTTTAATTTTTCTTCTTAGATTTTCGTTACTTTTTAGTTAATCTTTGTTTTTAGCTTAATTTTAAATTTTTTGCAATTTTTCTTATTTTTATTGTGTTTATTTTTGCAGTTTTGGCTAAAATTTTGCAGAGGAGGTGACAGGAGACAATCTGCGAATTTTCGCGGCTAGCAACTGCGAAAATTTTTCGCGGTGTTCTGAAATTCGCAACACCGAAAATTCGCGGGTTGCGAAACACCGCAAAAAGTGTCACGGAAGGCTCCTGTATAATGAGTGCACGATAAGTTCAAAAAAAAAAATTTAGATTCACTTTCAAAAATCATATAAAATAAAAAATAATAAAAAATTAAAAAAATAGTAAAATAAAATAAAAAAATAAAATAAATAAAATAAAAGAAATTTGTCTCACATATATATATATATATATATATATATATATATATATATATATATATATATATATATATATATATATATATATATATATAAGAAATTATTTTATTTTATTTTATTTTATTTCAAAAAAAAAGAAAAATTTCACAACCTCACGAATTTTCCTTGACACCATCTATTTTCGTGACTCCATTTTGTTTCATCATATCTTTTTCATCAGAACTCCGTTTTAGGCGTTTTGAATGCGGATTGGAAAGCTTAGAGAGTGTGGAATCAAATATGGCAGAAAGAACACTTTTGAAATTATTATGAATGTGTAATTTTAAAAATTCTCAAGCTGATCCTTTTTCTATCTAACTTGTTTTTATATGAAGCTGAAAATGGAGTGAATAAGATGTCGATGGAAAGCTTCATGAAGTCTCTATCCAAAAAACGAGCACATATCATCAAGGAGGTAACACTTCCTTCTCTAACTTTCAATCAAGACCCATTCTGAGATAATGTGACATTGGTTAGGGGAAAGTTAGTGAAGGAAGATGGCATTATTCCCTGTTTTTATTTTGAAAGCTGAGAGCCCATTTTATGATGTTCGGTGGCTTCTTGGTTGTCCTTTTGTCTTAAGTTTTCAAAAGTGCACACACTTTTGTGGTTTTGCTGCCTAACTGCGAGTTGGAAGATTGAAACTTTGTCTAATCCTATTGATGTTGGAAGTGATGTCATGCTGGTTCTGGTGGATGATTAGTTGAATTCTTGTTGTATTTAACCTTTTCTTTCACACAGCTAACCACACACAATGCGCATGGAGTTTTCATGATAAATTTGAAAAAGCGCCTCCTCCTAAACATTGTAAAACCTACCACTAGTTTAGTTGACCACTTGTAATGAGTTAAGGACCCCCGTGTATAGAGAAGGCTAAGGTGTCTTCAAAAAGAAAAAAGAAAATGAAAAAGAAAGAAAAAGAAAAAGAAAATTGCAACGCTTTGCCTTGAAGCTTAGAAACGCGGTCAGGGTTTATGGCAGCCTTTAAAAACTTCAGTGCCATAAGCGGCCCGGTTGGGAGCCCTGACTTAGTGTTCGCTACACGGGTGGATGGGTGAAGTTTAGCGAGTTGTAGGTGCTGGAGTTCCAAATTCATTCGAAGTCCAGGGTGAAACCTGAAGAGTTAGTGGTCGAAAGATCCTTATGACTTGATGTTTAAGCCTTAATTGGTTGGGAGTCATCGGTGGATCCCCGTTACATGGACTTTGGTGAGGTTGTGTAACACCCATTTTAAAACACATTTCATTCAAACCATTTCAAATATGCGAGCATTTTCGTTCACTACGGTAGGCCCATAAACATTTAAACAATTCACTTACAAAATAGCATACCATGCCTTTCAAAATATTACACAACACATTGTTTGAAATTTACTGTTTTCAAATCTGAAGATAAAGTCATGCTCAAAATGATATTTGCATATGTCGCCTGCTCTCAATTCTTTCCGGTGACTGCGACTGCGATGCTGCATAACTCACTTGATCGCTATCTATCACTCTGTGCACAACGCATTGGTAAAACAATACGCTAAGCATTTTCATGCTTAGTGGTTACATCTGAAATCCATTCGCGGTTTCGAGTTTAAATCAAATCTATCACGATTTAACAATTCCAAACTTTCAAATCTTATGGATGATCAGTATAAATACAATACATATACTTGTTATATATACAATCGATTCTGATTCATTGATCATCCTAAAATACTCATATTCAATATTTCACAATCTCAAATCAATTCAAATATGCCCACAAATTGATTTAGTTACGTAATTGAATTCAGTTATGTCAATCAATTGGTTATACGCAACAAATTTAACCTATGTCTTCGTTATCTGGGATATTAGTCACCAAAAGCGCGGTCCAGTGCAGAGGCTGCGGAGCTGCCCGGTATAAAGAACATAACGCGATGCGGTCCTATTTGGAGCTCTTTGGCGGTTATAAACAATCAATTAATGAACGCTCACAGGTCTACGGTCCATTTAGACTCTTGTTCGGGTGACATCAACTCTCCGTCGTTCGCGTCTTGCTATTTTGACCCCTATTGGTATACCAATCTATTTTATCTGAACTAAGCGGTTAACATTCTATTAAGGGTGTCAAATATTATAGCAGGTACAATACATTTGTATAACTAGTTCACTTTCAATAGTCATGCACACTTTTCATATGCAAACATTTTCAACCAAATTCTTTAAATCATTAAAACAATTCAATATACCTTTCTTATGCATTTAAAACAAGCATTTCAAATATTGAAAGCGAGAATAAGAAAAGAGTAGAACAAAACATAAAACTTGAAACGAGGAAATAGAAATTAGGTAGAACAAACCCAAAGATTATGATCAGCCCCAATTCATGTTTCTGGAATCTCGGCCTCAACTCGGACTTTCCTCCTCGTTAATCCTATTCATCCACACATATTTCACAATCAAAGAATAATAAGAAAAATCGGTATTTGTGCATTCTGGGATTTTTTGGTTAGGGTTGATATCTACTAATACACTTTCACTTGCCAAAATTTTCTGGGACAATTGAGTCATATTTAGCTTATACATCCTTCACAAAATTATATCTCTATTAGTATATTTGTAGTAGGAATTTGAATCATCAATTTGGATCCCACCCCCAAACACAAGTTATGGCATTTTTATGCCAAACTGGTCGGTATGCCCAGTTCACTCGGTTACCTACTGTTTTTCTCAATTTCAGGGGTCTTAACTCCATAAATTGGTAATGGTCCTTCTACTCATTTGAATATATGGTTCTTCGGTTTCCCCCTCCAATTAAATCATCCAATTTGGATCCCAAAAACTCAGGATCCATGGAATTTTATATTCAGACTACTCTAATTTGCAAAACAGAAGCAGATTTTTCTTGCACATAGTTTTCCCCTTTGAAGGATTTCTGGACACTTTGAGGTTATAATTTGTATACCATTCCTTAATGTAAATTATTCTCCTAGAAGTCTAGTTTACCCATAAATTTGAGTCACTCAGTGGGATGAGTGAAGCTCAGCTTATGGTCTAAGTACCAAAACTACTCTAAAACACATAACTGCTTCAGGAATTGAACCCAGAAATTTATCCAAAACAGAGCATCACTTCCAACGGAATTTCTGGGTTCAATTGGGTCCCAAATTCGGGTACCATTACTTCATGAAGTTTGTTCTACTATAAGTCTAGTGTGCCCAACTTAATTTGAATCACTCAATTAGGATAAGAAATGACTAAGTTATGGCCAAAACAAAAACGTTGGTTTGAAAAAAAAATTGGCAGCATCTCCTTTGAAACACCATAATTTCCTCTTCGTGATTTTCTTCCAAAACACCTCAAAACTCAAAATAAATCATGTCAATCCTCCCTAATAACATCCTAACATCATTCTAAACCAATCACAAGCAAATCCCATGGATGATTTAGGGTTTCCCAACTCAAACATCATTAAAATAAAATTCTAGGGTTTGTGTTCTTACCTTGACTCTCTTGGAACCCTATGCTTTAGCTCCCTTCTTCCTCTTTGATCACTTGGAGACCAAAAATGGGGATGATCTCCAACCAAAATCTGGATATTCTTGCTTGGCTCTTCTCTTCTCCTCCCTCTTAAAAAACGTGATTGCTCAGAATGAGCTCCCAGACCACTTTTGGTCTTTTAAGCTCATTAAGTGTAAAGGTATGTTTGGCGCTTCCCACCCTATTTCATTTCATTTTTTTTAATATCTCATTTCCTCAAGGTCTTGTTTGGTTACAAAATGCATTTTTGGGTTAAGTCCTCCCAAATGGCAATCTAACTCACTTATTCCTATTTATAAATTCCCATATTTACACTTAGACATATAAACTTGTTTACAATTGACTCTTAGGTCCTCATTTTTCATTTCCAAAATTTGTCATTTTTCCTTGGGTAAATTTTCGGGTTTAATCTTTTAAATCACTTATCAAATAACAATCAATATTCATTTAACAACTTTGAGAAATACCAGAGTTTGACTCAATTTGTACCTGAATATATAATAAAATTATAAAAAAAATTATAGGGTATTTTTGGGGCGTTACAACTCTCCCCCACTTCGCCGTCCTCTAAATTACCTTAGATGAGCGGTTCTTAGGATATTGTTTGCGCATTGTTTCTTCCGCACCCCGATGGCTTCCTCGGTCTTATGGTTTCTCCACGGCACTTTTATTCGCGGAATCTTCTTGATTCGCCCAGCTCTTTCACTTCAGAACCAAGATCTCCTCTTGGCTCTTCTTCATATATCAAAATCCGATCTAAGCTCAATTGTCTCGAAGAGATTACATGTGATGGAGTCGTCAGTACCTCCTGTTTCTCGAAACATGGAATACATTATGGATCTTTTCAGTCAGGAGGTAATGCCAATCATGCGCTAATGGACCCACTTTTCAATCACTTCATCTGGTCCAATAAATCTAGGGCTCAACTTGCCCTTTTTCCCAAATCGCATCACCTTCTTCCAAGGCGATACTTTCAAAAATACTTTGTCGCCGATCTCGAATCGAATGTCTTTTCTTTTCAAGTCGGCGTAGGACTTTTAAATCTGTCAGTGGCTACCTTTAGCCTTTCTGCGATCATTTTCACTTTACTCTTCGGTCTCTGAATCAGAGTCGAGACCCGATTACTTTCTTTCACTCAACTCGGTCCCGACACAACGGGTGTTCTGCATTTCTTCATATAATGCCTCGTAGGCGCCATTCGATGCTCGATTGGGAAGGCTGTTGTACACAAATTCAACTAGAGGAATGTGTCTATCCCGAGCTACCCTCATAGTCGATCACACAGCTCCTTAGCATATCTTCCGATTTGGATCCACTCTCCTGCATTTTGTCCATCAGTGCGGGTGAAGTGACTGCTATCTTAAATTGATCAGTGCCAGGCCTCTTGCGATTTTCCCCAAAATCTCGAAGTATTAAACCTGGATCTCGATGCGAAATAATGGATGTAGGAATCCCATTACAGCTAGAACTATTAGCACGATATACGGCTCTGCTGGCACTCAAGTGAATAATAGTCGGTTCTCCTTTTGGTGATCGGTCCACTACAACTGGCGAGTCATCTTTCTCCTGTCAATGGTAACCCAACTATAAATCCATGGTAGTCGATCCATTTCCACTTTCCGGTATTCGATAGGAGTGTAATAATCTGAAGGAACTTGATGCTGCGCCTTTACTCTTTGGCAAACCAAACGCGGTTCTGAATTAAATATATCTCTTTTCATTCGGGACCACCAAAATGACATTTTAAATCTTGATACATCTTTGTGCTCACCCAGGGATGGATAACCCAAAAGATCCACTATGTCACTCTTCAAGTATGGCTTTTCTCAAATCATTATCATCGGGTACACAAACTCGATCTTTATAATACAAAACCCCATCTTCATTTACTGTAAATGCGATTTCTTTATTTTTTTCAATCTGGCTTACTATAACATCAATTTTCTCATCTTTCTTTTGTGCCTCTTGCACTCGATTCAACAAACTCGGTCTCGCTATCAATTCTGTCACTATTGTACCATCGTCTGTCAATGACAAATGAGCATTCAACGCTCGAAGCGTTTGTTATCTTTAACTCAAAGCGTCGGCCACTCACGTTGGCCTTTCGAGGTGATGGTGATCACCTTGATCATAGTCTTTATCAACTCCATCCATCTACGTTGTCTCAAGTTAAGCTCTCGTTGTGAGGGCAAATACTTAAGACTCTTATGATCGGTGTAGATGAAACATTTTTCTCCATACAAATAATGTCTCCAAATTTTCAGCGCAAATACAATTGCGGCTAATTCCAAATCATGCGTGGGGTAGTTCTTTTCATGCGGCTTCAACTGTCTTGAAGCATAGGCTACCACTTTACCCTCTTGCATCAGGACACATCCAAGTCCATTTAGTGAAGCGTCACTAAAGATCACATATTCCTTACCGCAGGTCGGCTGAGTAAGAACTGGAGCCTCGGTTAAGATTGCTTTCAGCTTATCAAAACTTCTTTGACATTCTTCACCCCATTCAAATTTCACATTTTTCTGGAGCAGTCTCGTCATTGGGGCTGCGATCATCGAAAACCCCTTAACAAATCTTCTGTAGTAACACGCGATCCCGAAACTACGCGCCTGTAACATTTCTTTGGTGGCTTCCATTCGACGCAACTACTTCTATCTTCTTTGGATCGCTCCGGATTCCTTCTTTCGATACAATGTGCCCGAAAATGATACTTCATTCAACGAAACTCACACTTACTTAGTTTATACAAGCTGCTCTTTTCTCAAAGTCTCTATCACTACCGAGGTGTGTGTCGTGATTTCCTATCTTTCGAATACACAAGAATGTGGAGTCTATGAACACTACGACAAGCGATCCACATACGATTGGAAAACCGATTTATTAGGTCCATGAAAGCATTTGGGCATTTGTCAAATAAGCGGCATTACAAAGACTCATAATGTCCATATCGCGTTCTAAATGTTGTCTTATGCACATCCACATCTTTAATTCTCAATGATGATACCCGGTCGCAAGTCAATCTTGAAAGATACTTGCGCTAGTTGGTCAAAACAATCATCAGTGCGAGGTAACGGATGCTTATTCTTTGTAAATCCGACTTGTTCGGTTGTCTATAATCGATACATAGTGAAGTGTACCATCTTTCTTCTTAACAAAAAGCACGGGAGCTCCCCACGGTGATACACTTGGTCGAATAAACCGTTTTTCTAGCAATTCTTGCAACTGAAGCTTCAATTCTTTTAACTCCGCTGGAGCCATTCGGTACGGTGTAATGGATGCCGGTGTGGCACCTGGTACAACGTCGATAGCAAACTCAATCTCCCTCTGTGGAGGCAATCCTGGCAACTCTTCCAGGAACACGTCCGGAAGAGTCACTGCGATGGGGATATCGGATATGCTAGGCCTTGCCTTTACCGTATCAATCACATAAGCCAAGTGAAGCCACATCGCTTTCGCACCATTTTTTCCTAGCGGTGGCTGCGGATATCACGATAGAGAGGTGGTTTGACCTCTCGCGATGGATTACTTCATCCTCATTCGACGTTCTCAAGGTCACTCTTTTTATTCTACAATCCACCATCACTTGGTGTCGGGACAACAATCCATCCCAATCACATCAAAACTCCTTAAAAGATAATTCAATCAAATCCCCAGGGGAAACTCCTTGCTCGTATTGGATGGGGCAATCTCATACACTCTATTCACAATAACACTATGCCCGAGCGGGTTCGTCACCAAGATGTCATACTCGGTTCCACTCACCGATAGAAAACATTCTTCACACTAAGGTAATAATAGGTACAAATATTTGAGTGGGTTGACCCGGGATCGATCAATGCATGCCACGGTAGTATCAAAGATTTGGAAATTACCAGTATCACATGCGGGCTTCGATATCTTCCCTTTGCTTTCATTGCATATGCTCTAAATTTAGACACGGCCATCTTGCCTACCCAAGTTCTGTGTCCCTTGTCTCGGAACACTTGGTGATGCAACACTTTTGTTGCCTTTACGTGCCCATTTGAAGTGTACCCCGATGCAGGGTGGCGTAAATGAAACGACTCTTGAACAATCTCTCGCTCTATATGCTGGATCCACAAGAGTAAACAAGCACTATGAAGTCTCCAACATTCTCCTTTTATGATTTTTCCCACAATGGGAGCAATGAGGAAGCGGTCGTCTCTGTACCTCACGGTGCGCCAGCAGCGACGGTCTTGGGTGAGGTAGTATTCCTGGGTGAGGAGTACGAGGCGTAGGGCGGCTGGAACCACAGTGGTCCCTGAATCTTCCTTTCTTGTGATTGTAGGCCCGGATTGACCGGGTGCACTGCTCCTGTCTTTTATCTTTCTCTCTTTTTCCTCTTCTTACTCTTTCCACATTCAATGCACATGTCACAATTTTGGAAAAACCATCATGGCAAAATCCTTTGACATGGGCCCGAATAATGTCATTAAGGTGTCTTCAAACCTACGACACTTTTCTTCCTCACTCACAAGTATCTCAGGAGCATACTTGCTCAACCGTGTGAATTCTCTTTGATATTCTGTGACACTCATCTGTCTTTGTCTCAGATTATGAAACTCTCTTCTCATGTTAGCCAAATAGATGTGACCCACATAATGCTTCTTGAATTCATCCAAGAAGAACTTCCATGTAATACTCTCTGGTGGTGCGGTCCTGGTCACAGAAACCCGCTAGCGATAAGCCTCGTCACGTAGTAGGTAGCACATTCCAAACTCTCATCCGATGTACAATGCATTTGCACTAGCATTCGCTCGGTCTTTGAGCCAATTCTCTGCCATAGAGGGCTCATCCTCTTTCCATCCCAGAAAATCTACCGGTCGGTACCTTGCCATCCTCTCAATGGTTGATTGTTGAGGAAATGACCATAGTTGGTTGAGGCTGCTCTTTGGCAGCAGGCTAAGTTGAAGGATATCAATAGCACCCCCTACGCGGGTCCGGTTCATTCATTGGTGGAACATGGGTGGCAATCACCTTCACACTAGGAGGAATTGTCTTGGCGTTCCTTGGTCATCCTCAACCCTAAAAGGATCTGTATCCATGTTTCACCTATTAAGACCAGCAGATCCGCATCAGTCCACGTGTCTTTATATCTGGAAATACAATGCATGTTATAAGCAATTTCAAAATTGCCCAAAAAAAAAAAAAAATTCAAAAATCATTTTGTAGAGCGTAGCTAAACCTAGGCTACGATACCACTAAATGTAACACCCATTTTAAAACACATTTCATTCAAACCATTTCAAATATGCGGAAGCATTTTCGTTCACTACGGTAGGCCCATAAACATTTAAACAATTCACTTACAAAATAGCATACCATGCCTTTCAAAATATTACACAACATTGTTTCGAAATTTACTATTTTAAATACAAGATAAGTCATGCTCAAAATGATATTTATGCATATGTCGGCGCATACTCTCAATTCTTTCCAGTGACCTTTCTGCGGCTTCTCGATCTTGCCTGCTCTGTTCTTCTCCCCATCCTCACATGCACAACGCATTGGTAAAACAATACGCTAAGCATTTTCATGCTTAGTGGTTCTGCTCTAAATCCATTCATGAGTTCCGGTTTAAATCCAAATCATGCAATTTAACAATTCAAAACTTTCAAATCTTTATGGATGATCAATGTAAATACAATACATATACTTGTTATATATAAATGGATTACGATTCATTGATCATCCCAAAAATACACTTTCATATTCAATATTTCACAATCTCAAATCAATTCAAATATGCCCACAAATTCAATTTAGTTCTGTAATTCAATTCAGTTATGTCAATCAATTCAGTTATACCCTTAACAAATTTAACCTATGTCTTCATTATATAGGATATTAGAGTCCACTTAGACGCAGTCACGTGGGGCTGCGGGCGGTATAAGCGTTTTATAACCGCGATGCGGTCCGAACAACGTGGTTATAAACGTCAATTGAACACTACCGACACGGTCCGTTGGGCTCTTGATCGGGCGACACATCAATAAAATCATTACGATCTTGCTATTTTGACCCCTATTGGTATACGATCTATTTTATCACAATTCGCGGTTAACATTCTAGTATTAAGGGTGTCAAATATTTTATAGCAGGTACAATACATTTTGTATAACTAGTTCACTTTCAATAGTCATGCACTATATGCAAACATTTTCCAACCAAATTCTTCAAATCATTTAAAACAATTCAATATACCTTTCTTATGCATTTAAACAAGCATTTCCAAATATTGAAAGCGAGAATAAGAAAAGGTAGAACAAACATACAAAAACTTGAAGCAGAAATAAAGTCGGTGAAACAAGCCCAAAGGGTGTCGTCCTTTAATTCATGTTCTCGAATCTACGAAACCTCAACTCGGACTTTCCTCCTCTCGTTAATCCCTAATCCATCATATTTCACAATCAAAAGAATAACCAAAAGAAAAATCATTTGTGCATTCTAGGATTTTTGGTTAGGAAGTTGATATCTGCAAATACCACTTTCACTTGCCAAATTTTCACCTGGGGACAATTGGTCATATTTAGCTTATACATCCTTCACAAAATTATAGCTCTATTAGTCTATTTGTAGTAGAATTTGAATCATCTAATTTGGATCACCCAAACACAAGTTATGGCATTTTATGCCAAAACTGTTAAGTATGCCAGTTCACTCGATTTACCTACTGTTTTCTCAATTTCAGGGGTCTTAACTACATAAATTGGTAATGGTCCCTCTACCCATTTGAATCTATGGTTCTTAGGTTTCCTGAATTGGAATCATCAATTTGGATCCCAAAACTCAAGTTATGGAATTTTTATATTCAGACTACTCTAATTTGCAAAACAGAAGCAGATTTTCTTACATAGTTTTCCCCTTTGAAGGATTTCTATGGACACTTTGAGGTTATAATTTGTATACCATTCCTTAATGTAAATTATTCTCCTAGAAGTCTAGTTTAACCATAAATTTGAGTCACTCAATTAGGATGAGTGAAGCTCAACTTATGGTCTAAGTACCAAAACTACTCTAAAACACATAACTGCTTCAGAATTGAACCAGAAATTTATCCAAAACAGAGCATCACTTCAACGAATTTCTGGGTTCAATTGGGTCCAAATTCGGGTACCATTACTTCATGAAGTTTGTTCTACTATAAGTCTAGTGTACTTAGCAATTTGAATCACTCAATTAGGGACCAAATGACTTAAGTTATGGCCAAAACAAAAACGTTGGTTTGAAAAAATTGGCAACATCTCCTTTGAAACACCATAATTTCCTCTTCGTGATTTTCTTCCAAAACACCTCAAAACTCAATCATGTCAATCACTCCTAATAACATCCTAACATCATTCTAAACCAATCACAAGCAAATCCATGGATGATTTGGGGTTTCCCAACTCAAACATCATTAAAATAAAATTCTAGGGTTTGTGTTCTTACCTTGACTCTCTTGGAACCCTATGTTTTAGCTCCCTTCTTCCTCTTTGATCACTTGGAGACCAAAAACGGGGATGATCTCCCACCAAAATCTGGATATTCTTCAACCCTGGCTCTTCTCTTCTCACTCCCCCTCTCAAAAACGTGATTGCTCAAGAATGAGCTCCCAAAGACCACTTTTGGTCTTTTAAGCTCATTAAATTAATAGGCCATGTTTGGCCACCCTATTTTCATTTCTCATTTTTTTTTAATATCTCATTTCCTCAAGGTCTTGTTTGGTTACAAAAAATGCATTTTTGGGTTAAGTCCTCCCCAAATGGCAATCTAACTCACACTTATTCCTATTTGCATAGAATTCCCATATTTACACTTAGACATATAAACTTGTTTACAATTGACTCTTAGGTCCTCATTTTCACATTTCCAAATTTGTCATTTTCACTTAATTAATTTTAGGGTTTAATCTTTTAAATCACTTATCAAATAACAATCAATATTCATTTAACAACTTTGAAATACCCAGTTTGACTCGAATTTGTACACGAATATATAATAAAATTATAAAAAATTATAGGGTATTTTTGAGGCGTTTCGGGTCGATTCCTTGGCATTGCATATACTTCTGACACTTAAAAGAATTGTGGAATAATAGGGTGGATCTGATCTATTTAAGTTGGTTGGCGCGATGGTTGTAGTAATAGCTTGGTTGGAAGTGCAGTTGATGGTTTATTGTTGGTGATCAAGCGAAACACTTAGATTTTGGGGTTCTGTTAGTCATGAGAAGAGCTCTTTTGATCTTTCCATTTTATGACATTCATTCTCTCGAGGTAGTTATTAGGCTAAGTTTTGGTAATTTTAATTGAGGGTTAGGCATTACTTCTTCACAACCTTTTTGAACTGCAACCTTTTTGTAACATAATTTTGTTATTGTTATGTATGCTCTCTCTTTCTTTTTTTCTTTCATTGCTAGGGACCCCAGCAATGTAGGTTAAGTGTGATTAGTGCCCAAAAGTGCTATTTTGAGCCCTATTTATTATAGGTTTTTGAGTGCTTTTTGTGTATCTGCTAATCATTCCTAATGCTGCGTTGCATTGGTTCTGCTATTCTCTGATCGCATTTTGTGGCAAATTTTGCAGTTTTTACGAGCTAATTATGCCAAAATTGTTGAATCGATCCAAGCACGAAGAATTCAAATCAAACTCAGCATTATAGATCAGATACCAAAAGGAAAGAAGAGCATAAAATGCAAGAAAAATGGAGCTACAAGGAGTGGGCACCGGGAAATTTCCTCTGCAGCCACTCCTCCCGGCCTTTGTTCCATCCTGCTTGCCCATTCACCCTTTGGCCGATGTGCCCTGTTTGCATTTTTTGGTTTTTCCATTCTATCCCTTGTAATACCTTATAATTTTGGTTGCTTTTGTAATTTCCCTTGCTGATAGTATAAGCTAGAGTGGGTTTGTAAAATCAATCAGCCCCGATCAATAAAGTGTGGGAGAAGCTTCTGTCTCGGCAGCCTCTCCTCTCCTGCAGCTACTTTCTTTTGTTTCTTTTCCATTTTCTCATTTGCCAAACACTGATGATGACAAATCAAAGGATGTTAAATAGCTTCCCCCATCCTTGAAAGGAAGGCCCTTTGGAGTGTCGATTTTGAGGTAAAATTGCATGCTATCTATTTTCATGTATTTTATGGTCATTTGTGTTCTGCTTCTCCACAGTGGAGGTTAAAACCTTCCAAACATGCTCTCGCTATAACGTGTATTTGGCAAGCTTTTTGGACTGAGTGGATACTTACCACTAGATCCACTGATGCCCGGTTAGTTGTCCTCTATTAGTTAATGTAGGGTAGGTTTAGGAAGTATGTTCTCATAGTGCAGGAACCCATATGCCACAACAAATGTTTGTCTTTCAAAAAGGAAAATTTTAGGGTCTAGGTTTTAAAGCTATTAGAAGATCAGTTCGGAAATGACTATATGCCATGCTCCGTCACGAGGATGAGCAGAGCACATGGTTGCCACAAAAACCTAACTGGTGGCTTGAGACTTCAGGTTCTTTTATTATTTTTCCTTATTCATTTAATTTTAATCTGCACCCATCAAACTCACATTTTTGTTGGCTTGCGAAAATCAAATTTAATTCACCGGTTTGAACTTCATTTGCCCAGCTCATTTGTCTGAAAACCCGTCAGGTTCGACCCTAGGCGCTATAATGTAGTAGCTTGACTACGGCAGTAGAAGGAATTTAGGATATAAATATTGTTGATTCCGGCACCCCTACTATGGCACGAATCAACAGGTCATACAAGTAGTAAAATCTGAATGTAAGTCCAAGTATCATTCACGAATTGGCAATTAGAGATCATTCTATAATATCTGCAAAATTTCTATGCTATTTGGACTAAAAACTCATAGTGAAAATTTTATCTAGAAAAATAAAGATCCTAGACTATTGACTATTGTTGAGCTAAAACAAAACAAAAGTAAATGACTATAAATAAATGGTAATGGAAATACTGGACTAAATCAGTTTCCTGTGAGAAACAAAAACTATTAGTGAATTACAATGAAACAGTCAATTCCTACACGAAAATTCATTGCTCTGTTTTATGTATGGATTTGGATTTGTCAAGATTTCTAAATTTAAATTGGATTTCTCCATATTCAACGGTGAAACCATACTTCTCTCGAATACAGATCAAACCGGCTACTGTATTTCCATTCTCTTACGAGATTTGGGCATTTTCTTTCTCATCGCGGCACTATTTCTTGAAAGGCGGTGATCCTTTTGCATTTCCTTCTAAGGATTTTCGCAAAGTTTCTACCATAATTAGTGGCTCATCCTCGGATCTATTAGTTGATCCGCTTTCCGCTTGATTAGATCATTCATGAGGTTGGGAACTTCCCTTTAGATTAAGGTGAACTATACGATTATTTAAATTGTTGTCTCTCAAACAATTGCGGCGAATGGGATTTATCAAAATGAACTTTCAAAGCTCAACAGGTTCATCAATGGTAGTTTAACATACCAATAAGAGAATGCTCTCAGCTCTCAGGAATCTTGTTTGCCTTGTTTGCCTTTTTCTATATAGACTAAAAACCCCTCAAATTTACATAGTTACAAAAGCCTTACACTTCTCTTGCATCCATGTTACTTTGGATAAATTTGCTTGTTAAAATAATTCTTTCTTAATGTTCATGATTTAAAAACATAGATTACAGTCTGTGACCTTTGCAAATTCTCACATGTCATCTAGTAGTAAAATCTGAATGTAAGTCAGTATCATTCCGTAGAGATTGACAAAATTGAGATTAACTACCCCAACTATTTTTGAAATTCTATGCTATTTGGACTAAAAACTCATAGTAGAAAGAATTTTATCTAGAAAATAAAGATCCTGAACTATTTATTCTGTTGGTAAAAACAAAACAAAAAGTAAATGACTATAAATAAATGATAGCGAAATCTTGGAATTTGAATCGGTTTTACGCGAAAGCAATATCGGTGAATTACAATGAAGCGGTCAGTTCCTACGAAAATTCATTGCTCTTTTGTTTAAGTATGGATTTGGATTTGTCAAGATTTCTAAATTTTGCAATTGGATTTCTCCATATTCAGCGGTTGGGAAACCACATACTCGATAAGGCAGCAGCTACTTGTATTTCAATTCTTACGAAGATGCAGGTATTTTCTTTCTCAATTCTTCACACCCATTTCTTGATGACGGTAGATCTTTTGCATTTCCTTCTAAGGATTTTTGCAAAGTTTCTACCACTTAATTGGTGGCTCATCCTCCAGATCTATTGGTTCATCCCTTTCCCTTAATAGATCATTGCGGTTAGAACTTCCTTTAGATTAAGGTGAACTCTACGATTATTTATATATTATTAAATCCCTCGCTGAACATAATGAAGCGATGAGGTTATCAAAATGACTAGAGCTTAGCATCATGGTTGTCAATGGTAGTTTAACATACGATAAGAGAATGCTCTCGGCTCTTAGGAATCTTGTTTGCCTTGTTTGCCTTTTCTATATGAATAAGCCTCAAATTGCATGATTACAAAAACATACATATTCTTTTAAAGCCATATTCTTTGGATAAATTTGCTTGTTAAAATAATTCTTTCTTAATGTTCATGATTTAAAAACATGATTACAGTCTATGACACTGCAAATTACCACAATGTAGTAAAATGGAATCTTGATCTAGGTATCATTCTCTGAGATTAATGATAATTGAGATCAACTACCCGACCTACGAAATTCTATGCTATTTGGACTAAAAACTCATAGTGAAAATTTTATCTAGAAAATAAAGATCCTAGACTATTGACTCTTTGTGAGCTAAAACATTAAAGTAAATGACTATAAATAAATGGTAGCGAAACATCATTGATGGTTCTGTGAAAGCAATATCAGTGAATTACAATGGCTTGGTGATTTCTACGAAAATTCATTGCTCTGTTTTATGTATGGATGCGGTTGTCAGGAACATAAATTTTGCAATTAGTTTCTCCATATTCATGGTTGGAAACCCTTGCTTCTCTTAATCTGAATCAAACGACTACACTGTATTTCCAATTCTCTTGAAAGATCTAGGCATTTTTCTTTCTCAATACTTCACACCCATTTCTTGATGACGGCAGATCTTTTGCATTTCCTTCTCAGGATTTTTGCAAAAGATCTTTAACAGATCTTTTGCATTTCCTTATCCTCCAGATCTATTGGTTCGTCCCTTTCCCTTGATTAGATCTTAATTGCTCCCGGGGTTAGGGTCTTCAATTATGGCCGATGGGGATTTATCAAAATGAACTTTCGGACATCGTGATTCAGCGATGGTAGTCTAACATACCCGTAAAGAGAATGCTCGACTCTCGGGAATCTCCATCTGTCACGCAGAGGGGGCATCACGGAAATCGGTACATTCCCTCAGTGGTATTCGGTACTACTATTGGGATCTTATCGATTCAAAACGACACCCAGTAAGTAAATCTGACCCAGTCTTTCTCGATTTTTGCGAAAAATTGTAACTAACTATAAATCAAATCGGTGGGAACTGCGTTCCAATTCTTGCATTACGATTAAAGAAATAAGGCACCGATCACGTACATCTACTATAATCCTTGATAGGCGAGAAAAATGAATTCAGAAATTTTCTAGATTTCATAAATTTTCAGGCAGTAATTTTAAGAAGAAAATAACATAAATAGAAATCCAGCTCCACTCGTTTCTGCACAGTTCATAGATTCAGATCCAGAAAATAATTAAAAAAAATAAAAATAAAGAAAATAAAGAAAATTCTACTCTAAACTATACACTGAGTTCCTCTTCGTTCTCCATTTTCTAGGTAGTGAAGATGGAAGCTACTATACTATTCTAACACTGTCTATTTATAACTTTCTAAAGATATTGGGCTAAATCCCAAAAACTCAGATGAATTATCGAAAAGCCCATTCATTGTTCTAGTGTGACATAGGTGATATCGCGACATGGGTTCTCTTTATCTACTCCAGTTGATTCGACCAGTTTTCTTTGAATTGCGACCTACGTTTTTCTTGCGGCTTAGTTGGCTAAGTGATCGCGACCTCGAGGTTTTAATTACATGACCTCTTTTTAGTTATCCGCTTTGCGGATTACGAGTCGAGGACTTCCTTTCCTTACTGCACTGCATGTCGCGACCTAAGTTTTAAGTTGTGACCACATTTCTGTTTCTACTACCTTTCCTCAAGTCGTGACTTTCTTTTCAAGTTGCGACCTCCTTTTTGGTCTTTTGCTTTGATTCAGCCAGAATATATGTCGCAACCTTAATATTAGGTCGCGACTGCTTTTGATAGCCCATTGCCTTTAAGCGGTGCGTGACCTCCAATATATGTCAGCCTTCTGTTGCTCCTTTGCAGTTGCGGGTTATCTTAATTGCTTTAAACATAATTGCAACTGGATGTTGATGCCGAGTGCGTGGTCGCGACCTCAATGAGCGTCGCCCGATTTCCTTTCGGGTTCTTGGCCCGACTAGTGGTCGTGACTCCTTTTTGCTTAGTAAAGACCGTTGGCGGGTTCCTCCACGACCTAAATATTCGGTCGCGGCGCGGCTGTAATGTTCGGTCTGTTTCTTTAGGTCGAGACCTCGGTGATTGATCGCAACCTCGCCCGGGATCAACCAGATACAACAAAATGGTTGCAACCGGGTTTCCTCGCGGGACTTAGCTTGGCTCAGGTTTCCTGTCGCGACCTCAAGTTGATGTCACGACTTCATTTCTTCTTCTCTATCTCTTGTAGATTTACCTTGGAAATCTCTTTGACATGACTCGATTGATTTCATGTCGTGACCTCGATATGATATCAGCGATCAATTCAAGTCATCATTTAAGGCTGGTGCAACCTCAAATTTTCTTACGAGAGACCTCATACGGCAAGCTTCATCAACGGATCAGCATTGGCCTGGCTTGGCGTTCTGGCCCCAACCGCTGAACTCAGTTTCTTCAGTCTCGACCTATTCAGTGATGTGGTGATGTTGCGACCTGAATATGAACAAAACTACATGCGACTTTCTTTTTCTAGTTACCGACCTCCTTTACTGTTACTGAAATTTGAATTTTCAGTTTCTTGGGATTTTCGCTTTAAATGTATTTTTACGCAAAATTAAATTTGGCTTAATTACCGGGTTTTACGTATATGAATCAGCAATTAACTTGTAAACTCAGAAAAATGGATTAAAAATCAAATGAGTTTAGACTCATCAAAATTCCCCCAAACTTAAGATTTTACTTGTCCTGAAACAGAAAGAAAGAATTATTTGCGTCGAACAATTAAGCTTAAATTACTAAAGACGTTTTCAGTTCACGCCTGATCTTTCTTATTCCATACAGCTTGGAATAGGAGATAGTAGCATCATTTTAAATTTCAGTTTCGATTCAAGAAAAAGAAATGGTTTCCACTTCTATCACAAATTCCTTGATGAAATAATGTATTCGCCAGTTATTCAACGAGTCTTGTTCTCTGTGTGTATGCGAGGTCTTCCAATCCTTTTCATGCTTCATGTTGAAATTAGTTAATCTTAAGGAGTTTCCTTAGACGGAGTTGGTCAAAGTCCATAGGCCTGTTTTCATATTGATCTCCACTAATGTAGGTAAATTCAGCCTTCAAGATCCATGAGGTCTTTCGGGCTTATGTGTTGGGCTTAGGTAATTGGGTAGATAATGGGAAAATTTAAGTTTCAAAATGCGATTTCACTTTTTCTTTGTGCCTTTGCGCCCGGGTTTCATCCTTTTCTTCTTTGTTCTTGTTGATTCTCCTCAATCTTGGCTGATTCATCTTTGTAGTCTTCTTATGGCATATTTCCACTTGCACTTTATTCAGCTGGCCTCTTGTCAAAACTCTTTTGCTTCATTTTTCTAAGGATTGAATAGTAATGTCTTGTCTTTAGGCTTTCATTACCCTTAGAGAATTGGCTAGCAACTCCTATACCAAGTGGCATTAGGTACTAGGTGTTAAAACACTCTACGAGCTTTAATTGTTCAAAGGAAATAGGCCAATACAAGACAAAACTTATTCCTTTCTTATCAATTCTGCTTCTTTACTCTTCTTCCACCTTGTAATACTGGAAATATTTTTTCCCCCCAAACTTGTTTCTTCCTTTTTACAAGAGACCTTATGTGCCGGAAACTCAGATAATTTGTGCTCTGTCACAGGATTATTGCAAGGAAGGGGATTTGAGTTTTCATTGTCGCCATTTAAAGAATTCATATTTGTTTGGCTCAAATCATGGAACTAGAGGGCATGCTTTAAGACATATCGAGGGTAGGCTCGAAAGCTCAAACCTGCCAAGGATGGCCTCTATCACTCTTGTCAATGTTTTAACTAAGATTTCGCCAACTACGAATCTAAATAAGTTCTAGGACCATGGACTCTTGAATCATGAATTTCCCAGAAGATGTTCCAATTCCTCTCAAAGTTTCATGAGTTTTGTCGACCAAGTGTATTATTTCTTTAAGACTTGTAATTATCTACTTATTTACACTTTCTAACTGTTATTTATTCCTCTTCAGCATGATCCATTCTTTTCCAAATTTTGCAATCTAAACTGATTTTAAATAAGGTCATACCTCATTCCAGCTTTCATTTGTCTATGCTCTTATTTTTCCTACATTGTTGTTCTTGGGAGAAAAATAGAAATGGTCATTTGATTCTTGTACAGACAAGACACTCATAATTTTCATGCTTAACAGGAAATGACACAAACATAAATTTCAGTATATCAATTCGTGAACCCAAAAACAATCAATTTGTTAATCAATGTAGAATTTTATTCAAATATCAAACATTCTGATATTGTACAATTTGATTTCTTTATCTAATGCAAAAATTACAACAGGGACTATATCTAATCCAGAGGAAAACTTTATTTCTTGATCTAAAACCCTATGCCTTCCCTCCCCTAAAAGTGCTCTAGCTCCCCGCTTTATCGGTTCCCAAGTCTCGACTTACACTGAATAAGGGGGCCGTTAACAAGGTTGCTCAAATCGAGCCCTTCCTTTAAACTTTGGGTTGAGTTCCTCTCGGATGATGGGGGCTCCGATTAACCCTTATTCCACCTCCCTATCCATTCTTTTCTTGATTACGTAGCGCTTTTATGGAATCATGACTGGAATTGGTTTGTTTTCCGACTCCATTCATTCCATACGCTCGACATTTGCACCCTCATAACTCTTCTTTTTCCTCATTCTCCTTTTTCTTCATTCTCGTTGTTTATTCTTCCTTTGTTTTCCCATCCTTTTATAGTGATCTTGCTTCTCTCGTGGAGTGACAAAGCTCTTAATTCTCTTTTCATATTTCCAATGAATGAATTAAATGTAAATTTCATTCAAGGCTATGGCTACTCAATAGTGAGATTTGGAAAATTGTTAAGGAAGTTTGATCGTTTCTCTGAGAGTTATTGAATGTCCTTGAATTATTCTTTCGAAACTACGCTACCTAACTGATTCTTTTAATTAAGGCTCGGTTTCTGATTATGTATTCATAACAGTTTATTTAAGGGGTTCTAAATGATGGATGCAAAAGTGGAAAGGTTGGGATGAATTAAAGTTGAATGAAATTGAATAGTTAACAATGTCATGATTGTGATATTGAGTCATGACATTAAATTTCGAGCCTCTTAATTAATGATTTGCAATGAATTCTATCTTTAATGCTGGAAAGCCCAAAATGAAAGGTTTAAAACCTATTTTTATTGAGATTTGGACAAATTCTGGTCGCGACCTAAAGATTTTTGTTATGACCTGAAATGTGGTCACGACAGGGGAATTGATGTCACGACCTGCTCTTTTCTTTCCTTAGTTATTTTAGTCGTGACCTCAATTTCACTATTGCGACTTTCTTTTCTACCTTATTGTTTCAACATCCAGCATTCTTGGTCGCGACTTATGAATTGTTGTTGCGACTAGAAAATTTTTTCAGGTCTCCCTAAACAATCAAATTCACAAAGCACTCCCAATTCACCATCCAATCAAAATGTGATACACCCATTTATCTTCATCATCCTTAAATACCAACAAATCCATTCACTATGCATCGATTCAAAATTTAAGCAATAAAAAGAAAATAAAATTCCCTCAAACTTTCAATCATGCCATATCAGAGACAAAAATTAAATAATTTCAAGAAGAGTATATTACCCCTTGCCTCTTTTGCATTCGGTTTGATTGTAGGTAGACGCTCCTCCTTTCAGACCTTCTTATTGTCCTGCAAAACTAAAAATGATTACTTACTTTTCAATCAGTGATGAATAAAATCACACAAGCTATTAGAAATTTTAACACAAAAGTATAACAGGAAAACTTAAAACAAACTCGATGGATTGCCTTCCATAAAGCTGCTCAATTTTTAGTCTTTAGCTGGACTTGCTGCTACCATATTTCTGTTTCTTCAAATTTTCTCATTCAGAACTAAGAGTCACTCTTCCACTTGCATTCTCCCAAGGTAGTGCTTTAATCTCTGACCATTAACTTTGAATTCTCATATCATTTGTTCTATGTCATTGCCCCAAATTTTGTACTTGATACTATCAGACACGGTCCACTCCATTTCGATTTAAGCTTCCTCGAAAGAGTCTTAGTCCTGAGTTGAATAACAGGACCTTGATCTCCTGCTTTGAATTCTCTCTCAAAATCCTTTGATCATGCCATTTTTGTTTTATCCTTGTAGATTCCGCAGACCATCATGGTTTCATTCCTCGCCTCTTCCAATTCATTTACTGAGTAGCCTCTCTTCTTAGCACTGGAATCGTAAATTTAGCTTCGATGGCCCACATAGCTTTATATTCTAGCTCAAGAGTGAAGGTGGTGTTGCTCTTTTCAAAGACTAAATTTCAGAGTGGATATTCAATGGGAGTTTAAAAGCAAATCCCAGATGTGCCCAGAGCATCATCAAGCTTCTCGTGAGACCAATCTCTTATGTCGGAGCTTACAAGATTTTCTAAGAATTTTTCTTTATCTCCATGTTGGAAATTTCAGCTTGCCTATTTGTTTGAAGATGATACAAGCTCATAATGTGCTCTGATAACATATCTGCCATGAGTTTGTCAAACACTTTATTTAAAAGGCTTCCTTTTATCATCGATTATAGTTCTCAAGTCCTAAATCACTGAGAATATTTCTTGTAAAAATCCCACAATCAGATAGTACCATTCTTGGACAAGCTGTCTTCAACTCCATTTCGATACATAATCCACAACTCAGGAGTATGTATATATTTCCAAACTAAGCCGGAAAAGGCCCCATAAAATCTATATTCCCATACATCAAATAATCAGACCACTGATTGCAGAGGCATTTCATGCCTTCTTCTGATATTTCTCATTCTTTGACATTAATCACATAGCTTCACCCATTCAAAACAGTCCTTAAAAATAGTAGGCCAATAAAATCCTAACTGGAGGATTTTGTGGGCTGTTTTGTCTCTTGCAAAATGTCCTCCATATGGTGATGCATGACATTCCTGTAAAATCTTACTTTGCTCACCTTCTGGTACACATCTTCTGATGATCAGATCAACTCCTCTTCTAAATAGTAGTGGGTCATACCAGATAGTAGTACTGGCCGCCGCCCTTAGTTTTTTTTCACATAAATCAATTCGTGGCATAATTTCACAAGCTAAGAAGTTCACAATATCAGCATACCAAGGTGATTGGAGTTACAGCTGGAACAACTGCTCATCTGGAAAATTTTCTACTATTTCCCTTTCTTCATCTTGTACAGCAGGTTTTTCAACTCTTGACAAGTGATCAACTATCACATTGTCACAATCTTTCTTGTCTTTTATTTCTAGATCAAATTCCTGTAATAACAATACCCACCTAATCAATTCGCTTTCGTTTCTTTTCTTGCCATTATTAGATATTTAATTGCTGCATGATCAGTGTGTATAATAACATGGGACCCCAAAATGTATGGCCTAAAATTTTCACATGCAAATACTATTGCCAACATCTCCTTTTCAATAGTAGAGTAATTTTCCTGAGCTTCATTGAAGGTTTTGCTGGCATAGTATATGGCCTTGAATACCTTTTCAGCTTTCTGTCCCAATACAGCTCCCATTGCAAAATCACTGGCATCACACATGATTTCAAATTCTTCATTCCAATCAGTTTGCCATGATGGAGCCTAACTAGTCTCGATATGATTTCTTCAAAAGAATTCCGCAAGATTCACTAAAATTGAACTTAGTATCTTTTCCAGTAACTGTATAGTGGTCTAGCAATTTTGAGAAATCTCCGACAAATCTTCTCTCAAAATCCAAAGATGTCCTAAAAAACTTCTAATTCCTCATCGTAGGGTGGTATCGGATTTCTTATAATTGAAACTTTGCTTTGTCTACTTTCTAGCCCCGTCGTTAAATCACGTGCCCTAAGACAATTCCTTCGTAACCATAAAGTGGCATTTTCCCCAATTCAGAGCTAAATTCTTGTCCCTGCACCTTAAAGTATCATTCCTGCGCCAGAGTAACGCAGGGGGTGACTGATCAGATCAGGAGTCACAGAGATCCTATGTTCACTCTAACAACAAAAATATATCACCACACTGAATACCCAGAGCATGCCAACAACTAAATATACTTCCTAAGAAATCAATATGATGCAGAGTCATTCTGGTGCAATGGAACTTTGGTTATATCCAGTATCCATCAAGAAAACAAAAGGGGAGGGTGTCCCCGCCAACCCATCCAAAGATCTCGACTAATGAGCGCATGGGAAATTATCCTTTCTCGTTACAAGAGATTTAGCTCAGAATCAATACACACCTCCATCCTCACAGCTTCAGAGAAATCAGTTCATTCTTTTCATTTCGATCACAAAGGAATCCACCTTCTTAGGAACCACATGTACTGGCTCATCAAGAACTATTTGATATAAAGATATATAAACCTCGCATTCAAACTATATTTTTAACTTTTCCGATACAACTTCTTTCATCACGGTTTAGCCTTTGATGCTCAATGTAGTTTTCAGATTATCATTCAAAGAACATTTTGTGCATGCAAATGAGTGGACCGATACCTTTCAGATCCTCAATTGACTAAGCAATAGCTTCCTTGTACTTTCTTCATACCTTCAAAGAACCGTTTCGATTCACTAATGTACTGATATGATAACTGGTTTTCTCTTTTCTGGTTCTAAGAAAACATATTTCAAATGACTGGGCAATTCTTTCAATATTAACCCTTCTACACTAGCTTTCTGCTCAATAGTTTTCTGTCCCTGGCTGCATACATCATCTTGATTGTTTTCATTCATGCTTGAGAATGTTTCTTTGTTATACAAATTTGAAGGCAACATTTCACAATCAATACTCTCAAGATACTAAAAATTCATCTCAATTTCATTGATAGGAATGTCAAGAGCAGCGCTAGAATTCAACTCAACACCGAGGAAGACTATTCTTCTTATAGCCACATACAACTGACTACATCAGTGTTCCAAACTCCTATTAAGATTAAAGTGCAACGCTTCATTCCCACTCCCAAGTCTGTCCACCTTTCTACACATCTATCAAGGTGCAAATCCAAATTGCTAAGAAGGGTCTTCCTTAAAAGAAGAAACTGGGTGTCTTCTCCATCTTCATAATAACAAAATCCATGTGAAGATGAATTTTCCCACCTGATAGTACATCTTCAAGAATCACCTTCCGTTGTGCCATCGATCTCCGTCACCATTTCCAATGTGATCGTTGTCAGCAAGTTCCCAAATCACCCGTGACCACCGATAGAGGCATCAAATTTTATACTAGCACCAAGACTACACAAGCGCCTTCAATTCATATTTCTATGGAGCAAGGGGATGGTGAAACTACCCGGTCCTTCATTTTTGGTCGAGCTTTATGGATAATCGCACTGTGAGCAATGTCTACTATTCCTTTCTCGTATATTTTCCTTTTCTCGTTCAGCATCTATTTCATAATTTGGTATAGTAGTACTAGTTGACACCAGCAAATGGGAGATAATTTACCTTTGCATGTCCAAGAACTGAAAATCGCTTTCTCTTCCTTTTTGCCTTCCAAGCCTCTCTTGGGAAATGGTAATCGTAGTGTATAAGCCTGTACTCTCTCCTTCATTGCTCACCATTTCCTTCAAAGACAGGTCTCAGATAAGCTCTTCTCTCCTTCTTTCCTAGATTCTTCTTGTTCTCGCATCGTTTCTTCTTCTATCTTTCTTATTGTTGCCCACTTTTTCCCTACTTCTAACTCGAATCGTCATGCAAATCTTTGGATTCTTTCGGGAGCATTACTAGAATGTACCGCTTCTCCGATTACATATTGGCACAATCGCCCCTACTTGTGTCTCCAAGTTTTTCAACGAGGCACTTGTATTCTTCTGAAATACTTGAGTATCGACTTGAAAGCTCTGGCTCAGCGTTTTCCGCTCGCGGAAGTGCATAAGCCTTCACGTCCCCCATGAATCGCAAATATTTTTTCTTCAAATGGTTGGAGTCCTCCTATGACTTCGATAGTCATTCTCGCTTTACCTCTCAAGGCCGCCGCCGAAACCCTCGTGGCTGCCGATATCCCCGCTGGTGGATTCGCCCATGCTCAGCTCAGAATTCTCCAACGATGCGAGAAATTCTCACGTTCTCGCGCTGATCAGAATAAAGCGGGCAGGTTAGGATTTGGCTTGAAATGATAACTTCTTGGTTCATTCATGTACTTAACCTCATCAACCTCATAAGCGTCCTCTTCTGTTGGTATTTCAGTACTTCTTCTCATTGCTTCTCTTTCCACTGCTCCTATCTTATGAGCAATGTGCATTTTTCTTTCCTGTTTGTCCATTCTGTGCATGATGGCATCTAACTTTGCCTCCATAAATTACATATTTTACTCACCTCCATGACCCCTTTTCTCACAAGTTACTCCTTTAGAACCTCGTGATTTGAGCCTTCATATTGCACTTCACAGTCTTCTATCGATCCTCGCCTTCAACACTTCTTTGAATGCTCCACAACACGGTTAATATGTCTTTAGATGTATCATTTAAGGTATGATACACTCATCCATCCGCTTTAGAATCAATCGGCATAGGGCACCTTTTCATCAAATTCCTCTTGAATCTCTCCCAGCTATGTATAGGCCTCATCTTCTCCCCTGTTGGAACACTATGATCTCTTCTCTCGCAGGTGAGAGACTTCGTGGGGAAAGAACTCGCCACATGCTTCCCCACTACTCTCTTCCTATCAATTGAACCATATGGTAAATGACTCATACTATGGGCCGCCACATTCTAAGGAAAATGGAAGAGAGCCTTTATCACCTTCCGCTCACACCATTCAGTTCACTGTGATTTTGCCATCTTGCACCTCACCGCCGGTCGTTAGTATCTTGGTGGCCATGAACCGATGTCATGTACCATTGTTGGCAGTGTTTCTGCCAATGCCATTTGCATCCATGCGAGGTCAGTCTACTGCATCATTCTTCCCGAATGATAGCCCTTAAACTTCCATCAGGTCGTGCGAATAGCGTGCCTTCGATAGTCAGTTCTTCGTCCTCCGTCTAGCCATGCTCCCCATCCGCCATGACTACGCTTCTTGCTCTCAGCCTTCTGTTTCAGTGCCTTTCCTAACTGTTTGCCAGGGCAATGTGTCCGAATCTTCGCTTCGTGCATTAAAGGATTTCCTTAAATTGAAAATTACACTTCACATTAATAGGATTAGTAGAACTAAAAATTATTTTCTAACATGTATTATTAAAGATCGCTGGTTGGTATAAATGACCGCTGTAAAGTCGCTTTTGTTCTTTTTCTTTTATAAAATGTCCAAATCTAGCATTTCTTTGTTAGAATATTGATTCTGTTCAATCTTTTCAACTCTCAAAGAACGCGCCATAAAACTTGTCTGGGCTTTTTCTATATAGACTAAACCCCTCAAATTCATATAGTTTGCATTGTTTCCATACTTCTCAGCAAATCTAGCTGTTACTTTTGGATAAATTTGCTTTGATAAAATAATTTTCTTAATGTTCCATGATTTTAAAACATGGGTTCGGCCCAAGACACCCATGCACAAACAGCAAGTGCAGTAAATCCACAAGTCCAGTGCATTTGGCCCTATGTAGATTGACAAGAATTGTAGATCAACTACCCCACCATCAAATTTCATGCTATTTCTCTGGATTAAAACTCATAGTGAAAATTTTATCTAGAAAATAAAGATCTCAGACTATTGACTACCTGCTGAGCAAACAAAACAAAAGTAAATGACTATAAATAATGGTAATTAAATACGACTCGAATCATTTCCAGGAAAACGAAAAACTATCGAATTACAATGAAACAAATAATTCCTACACGAAAATTCATTGCTCGTTTTGGATCCTGAATTTGTCCAAGATTTAAATTTTGCAATCGATTTCTCCATATTCACTTAGTGGGAAACCTTGCTTCTCTCGAATACAAGATCAAACCAAATACTCAGATTTCCAATTCTCTGCAAGGATCTGGCATTTTTCTCAATACTTCACACTCCATTTTGATGATGGCGTATCTTGCATTCTTCTCAGATTTTGCAAAGTTTCTACCACTTAATTGGTGGCTCATCCTCCAAATCTATTAACTGCCCCTTTCCTTGATTGGGGATCTAGCAAACATGGGGTCAACTTCCTTTAGATTAAGATGAACTCTCGATTATTTATATTGTTAAATACCTCCAACTTCAATTATGAGCTAATGGGATTTATCAAAATGAACTTTCGACCTCGCCAGCTTCATCAATGGTAGTCTAACATACCCATAAGAGAATGCTTCTCGCCTGCAACTAATTCCGTGTCACGCAGAGGGCATCCTGAAATCGTAGCAAGATGGCAGCTCCCTCAACTCGGTATCTGCATTACTATTGGGAACTTATCGATTCAAAAACGACACCAAGTAAGTAAATCCCAACCCAAATAACTTTCTCCAGATTTTTGCAGAAAAGATTGTAACTAACTATAAATCAAATCCAGCAGAACTGCCTAATTACCGTGATTAATGATTAAAGAAATGTGAGCAATCATCACACATCTACTATAACGAATGAAACTAGAAGAAACACCTTAAATTTGTCTAGATTTCATAAATTTTCAAAGAATTTTAAGAAGAAAATGTAAATAGAAATCCAAATCTCCACTGCTTCTCGCACAGCTCACGTATTCGCATCCGAAAAGAATTAAAAATAAAATAAAAAAAATAAAGAAAATTCTACTTTAAATCCATATTAATCGGTTCCTCTTCGTTCTCCCTTTTTCTAGTGAAGACTTTAAGCCATTTTACTATTCTAACACCACCTATTTATAACTGCCAAAAGATATCAGTCGAATCCCCAAAAAACTCCATGTGGAATTCTCAAAGAAAAGCCCAATTCCATCAGTTTCAGGTCACACCCGAGCCTGATGCTGCGACATGGCCCTCTTTATCCTCTCCAAAGCCGCTTGTGACCAGCTTTTCTTTAGTTGGCAACCGTTTCTTGCAAATTCTTCATGATCAGTGGTCGCGACTAATTTCGTCGCGACTTTTGGGCTTGTCACCACTTTAGTCTCCGAAATGACATCCTTCTTATCGCACCGCATGTCGAGCTACCTAAGTTTTGGTTATGACCACATTTATGTTTCTACGCTTCCTTAGGTCATGACTTTCTTTTAGGTTGCGACCTTGGTCTTTTCTTTGATTCACTAAATATATGTCATGACCTTAATATTAGGTCGCGATCGCTTTATGGCCTGATTAGCGGAACAAATGCGGATCTCTCAATATGAAAGTCGCTTTAATTTTACACTACTCCTTCTTCACGCCAGTTGTCTTAGTTGCTTTTAAAAACATAATTGCAACTCCGATGTTATTTAAAGTATCTGGCCTACCTCAATGACTAGTCGCAACTTCCTTCGTGTTCTGCACCGACTATGGTCACATTCCCTTTTTCTCGTAAAGACTCTGCTACGAAGCTTTCACCTCACGACTCCAAAATATTATTAGGTCACAAAGGCTTTGTAATGTTCAAGAGTTTCTTTAGGTCGCGACTCGCTGATTGGTCGCACTTCCTTGGGATCCTTGAATAACAAAACTGTAACTCGATTTCAATCAGACTTTAGCTTGGTTCAGTTTCCTCGTCACAATTCTGCTGATGTCACGACTCATTTCTTCTTCTCTCTTCTCTATCTCTCGTAGTCGCAACTTCAAATCTCTTTGTTGTGACTTAAATTTAGTTTCATGTCGTGATTCGACATGATGTCGCATATCACCTTGAGTCCTTCTATTTAAGAACTGTCAGAACCTCAAATTTTCTTGCAGAGACCTCATATGTGGCTTCATCAACGGATCAACGTCGACTTTCACCATGCTATGACTTTAGCCTCATTGAATAGTTTCTTTCGTCTCACCACTTTTCTTGGTCGCAACCTCATTAATCGGGTTCGGTGATGTTGTGACTTGAAATTAATCGAACAAAAGAGCCCTTGTCACAAATTTTCTTTTTCTAGCTACACCCTTTTCTCAGCCGAATTTTTCCGCTTTTGCCGATTTTCGCTTTGGCCGTATTTTCCAAGTAAAATTAAATTTGAGCAAATTACTCCAAAGTTTCGTGATATGAATCAACAATTAACTCAGAATAAACTCAGTAAAATGGATTAAAATCAAATGAGTTTTTAGACTCATCAAATTTCAAACTTAAAAATTTTACTTGTCCTCAAGCAAAGAAAGAAAGAATTGTTTAAGGCCAAACAATTGCTTCTAAATTTTGGCGATTTTCGATTCACACCACGCTCTTCTTATTCCACCTTCTAACTTGGAATAGGAGATAGTAGCATCATTTTAAATTTCAGTTTCGATTCAAGAAAAAGAAATGGTTTCCACTTCTATCACAAATTCCTTGATGAAATAATGTATTTAAACAGATTATTCAACGAGTCTTGTTCTTTGTGTGTGTGCAGGTCTTCAATCCTTTTCATCTTCATGTTGAAATTAGTTAATCTTCTGGGAGTTTCTTGTATTGTTGGTCAAAGTCCCATAGCCCTGCTTTTTCATATTGATCTCAATTTCAATGTAGTAAATTCAACCTTCAAGATCAACGTAGGTCTTTCGTGCTTGTAATGTCGGGCTTAGGTAATCGGGTAGATAATGGGTAACTAAGTTTCAAATCACCACTTTCCACTTTTCTTTGTACTTACATTCGTTTCATCCCCACTTTGTTTTGATTCTCCTGTTTATTTTTATTTTATTTCGATTTATTTTAATTTTCTCTTTACGTTTTCTAATTTTAAGTCAATTCTTGATTTTAGCTTATTTTTCACTTTTCGCACTTTATTTTTTTATTTTTCCGGTTGTTTATTTCAGTTCAGGCACGTAAAATGCTCAACTCATGGCATCAGAGTATTTTGTTTTTAGTGTATTTTTATTTCAAATATATATATATATATATATATATATATATATATATATATATATATATATATATATATATATATATATATATATATATATATATATATATATATATATATATATTTGTTTATTTTTTGCTGTGTTCAGGTTACGAAAAATGCTCAACCTATGGTACTTAGCATTTTTGTTTTTAGTGTATTTTTATTTCAAATATATATATATATATATATATATATATATATATATATATATATTTTAAAAACTTTTCTTTTTTTTATATTTATATATTTAAAATATATATTTCAAAAAAAAAAAAAATTTGTTGTCTCAAAAAAAAAACTTTATTTATATATTTAAATATTTAAAAAAACGTTAACCTTTCGTGATAAGCGCACTTCGCAGGATTCTCGTTGTACTTCATTTTGTTTTGGTCATAACTTTTCTCATCCGAACTGCTTTTGCAATTTTGGTACCATTGGAAATTCCAGAGAGTGTAGAATCCAAATATAGCTATAAAGCACATTTTAAAATTATGATGAAGGTATACACTTTCTGTATTCTCCAACTAGCATTCTTTTTCTTTTTCTCTCTTCTTCTTCAACTCGTTCATTTGAAGCCCAAATGGAGTGAATAAGGTCTCGGTGGAAAGCTTGTGAAGTCTCCTATCCAAAAACAGGTACATCTCATCAAGGAGGTATCACTTCCTTCTCTAACTTTCCAATCCGAGCCCCATTGTGGACAATGTAACATTTGGTTGGGGGAAGAGTTAGCGAAGGAAGTGACTTTTACATTTATGCTTTTGGTACTATTTTGAGCAAGCCCATTTGTGTTGTTTAGTATTTGTTGTTTGTCTTGTTTGTGAAGTCGTTATTGTTTTTGAAAAGCCGAAAATATAGCCATTTGTTTTTATAAACATAATATACACTTACACTTTCGCTTCAAAATCGTCTCCATTTTTTTCAGGTTCATTTAGCCTGGCAAGGTGAAAATTTGAAACTTTGTCCAATGTTGTTGATGCTAGATTGGTTCCATGCTTAATTAAGTGGATGATCACAACTCTGCTTTCTAACCCTTTTCTTCCACTTCTAGCCAATCACACACTCAGGCACATAAGGTTTCAACAAAGAGTCAAAATCGCTCTAACCTCCTAAATCTTGCAAAGCCTATCCTAGTTTCATTTGCATTACCTTTAATAAAGTTAGGAACCCCATGAAAAAGAAGGCCAATGAGTCTTCCAAAATAAAAAGCAAGAGAAACAAAAACAAAAGAAAAGAAAAGAAAAAGAAAAGAAGAAAAATTGCAACGTCGCTTTGAAACCCGAGCACAATCTGAGGGGTATATGGCGAAAGTCTTTAAAGCCTCGGTGCTCTTAAGTTGACTGTCGGGAGCCACCGACTTAGTGCTCTTACATGGGTAGATGGGTGAGCTGAGCGAAGCCTCAGTGTGCCGGAGTCTCGAAATCGCTCAAAGTCCGTGAAACTCAAGAGTTTGCGTACGAAGATCCTTATAAACATGCCCTAAGCCTTAATTGGTCGGGAGTCATCAAAGGATCCCTCATACATGGACTTTGTGAGGTCGACTCAGCATTGCACCCTACAACACAAAAAGAATTGTGGAATATGAGCCGTCCTAATCTATTTAGGCAAGTTAGTGTCCTAGGTGGTGGCAATAGTCATCGGGGAAAGCGTTAGCTGCATCTATCGCTGAAATCGAATAATAAACACTTAGGTTTTGTGAAGTTCAAGGTTGATTCACCACGAAGGAAAATCTTTATACTTAATTTTCGTATGGCCTTTACTTTCTAGATGGTTATCAAGTGTATTTTGGTGATTCTTACATGTTAGTATTACTCACTCATTACATACTTTTGAAAATTCCATTTTGTGAACATGGTTTTGATATTGTTTTGTATGCTCTCTCTCTCTTTCTTTCATTGCTGGGCGGACTAGCAATAAGCCTATTAATATTCGTGCTCTCAAAAGTGCTATTTTACACCCTTATTAATACAGGTTTTAAGCACTTTTTGTGTACTAATCACCTAATTAACCCACTGGCATGTTAAGGACCTAGCAAAGCTTACTAATCAAATTTTACGGCAAGTTTTGTTGTTTTCACAGCTTTTATACCGTAGATAGGGATTCCAACTCAACTGGTGGAGGATCTAGCGAAGGAAAACACACAATTTAAGCATGGATCTGAAGAATATGATTAAACATGCAATCGTATCTAAATCAATATTAAATAAATTACGGCGAGATTTGCGATCCGTCAACCAGACTTCTGGGGACGCCCACCAACCAAGAATCTACACCGTCGTATCTACAAAGAACAAAGATCTAAGAACCAACGATCTACACCGTCCAATCTACGACGCCATCCGAGACCGTCCGATCTTCCGTGATCTATCCTCGGGGGCGGTATGGATGTGCGTAAGCACAACGAATCGACGTAGAATCGAATCTAACACTTGCAAAAACCAAAGCATCGGGTAAATTCTTCTTTTTCTCTTGTTCTCAGATTCTCAAAAAATGTATGAAAAAAACTCAAAGAGAAACCTTTAAACCCATTACATCAAGGAATAACTCTGCTCATATAATAAATTATATTTATTATAAATAACCGTCATATAATAAATTATATTTACATAAAAAACCGTTCATATATTTCCGAGAATACTAAGGGACCTAAGAGCACATAATTGCTAACAATCTCCCACTTGCTCTGAGTACAAACTGAGCATAAGCCCAAACCATGTAACTCAACTTTGTGTTCTATAGCTTCCATTATCGAGCATGAGCTCCGCCACTTTCCCCCGAGCTACCGGGATCCAATCCGCTATTATTAATTAAGGCTCCTTATAATTGAAAAGAATTATCTAATCCGGTGCCATACTCAATTAGCCCGAGTTGAACTCCAAATAATAATATTGATATATATATTAATTTCCATTGTGGGAATATCGATAATTAATTCGATTATATTTTCTCGGCCATCAATTAATTATTTTAATCTCTGATTTAACAAAGCTTTCTAATGGATCAAATGTAATCGCTGATTTATTATCCAAGTACCGAAACATATCAAGAGGATATTCTACAATTTCCATTTTTTGTTTATTTCATAAATACCGTAATTAAATTAATCACGCTCCCAAATCATCTAGTATCATTGTCAAACAGTCTCTACATATTGATAATCTGTAAAAGACCGATAATTATTCAATTACCATTTAAAATAAACTCAGGATCGAGAAAATAATAATCAAATATCACTTGAGATTTAATTCCTTTCGCGTAAATTTAACTTTAATCAAATCTTTCGATCCTATCAATGCAAACATAATCCGCACCAATATTTTATAATAACCAAGACAAGATTATTTCATAAAAATATCACAGCTTCAAATAAAGCGTCCAACTTTATTCAATAATCGTGATCTTATTCATTAATTATGAGAACTTATGATCATGTCTTCCACGGATCGTATCCATATGACCATATAACGATAATTAATTCGGGACTTAATACTTAAAATACTAGTGTGCACAAGGTGAAATTAATACCTCATTGAAATTTATTAACACGTAAAATACACAATTTTATTTGTCTTGCTACAAAAGCTCAAATAAAAAAACTCCCACTAGTCCTAAAATAAGTCTGGTAATCTCCTAACACCCATAGAATCTACATGTCTTTCAAAAACTTGAACAGGTAGAGCCTTTGTGAATGGGTCCGCTTGCGGCTTTTCCGACGCTTATTTTGGTAACCACCGGTGTCTCCTCGCTCAATGATGTCTCTGGATCAAGCGGTACTTCCTCTCAATGTGTTTTTTGCTTCAGATACCTGTTCTTTCGATCGGTATACTACTCCCACCGTTGTCACAAAGAAAGGGTAATGGGCCGACCAAGACCGGTATCACCCAAGATCCATAATGAACTTTTCACCCACACAGTTTTTACGCTGTATGTAAGAACATATTCAGCCTTCGTATAACTACACACGCTCGCTTAATACTCCACCAACGTACGCCTCCACCATATGTAAACACATAACCAGAGGTAGATTTCTTGAGTCAATATCCCCTTTGGAAGTTCGAACTGCGTGGAAACCAATGGTTTCTAAACTCCCACCGGAATATACTAAAGATATAATCTGCTTCTCCTTAGATACTAAGAGTGCTTTATCGCAATCCAAAGTTCTTCAACGGATCAGATTGATACCGACTTACAACTCCCACTGCATAATAGATATCTGGCCTGGGTACATAACATGGCATACATGAGACTACCTACAAATGAGAGGCATAAGGTATCCTGACTATACGTTCTTCGCTCAGGAGTTTCGTGATTGCTCCAGAAAGATGAATTCCATGTCTAAAGGGTAAGGATCCCCTTGAATTTTCCATGTTAAAACCTCGACAAGAATTTTATCAATATGAGGCTTGAGATAGTGCCAACAACTTATTCTTCCTGGCCTCGTATAAGTTTGATTCCAAGAATATACTAAGCCCCAAGTCTTCATATCAAACTCCGTTTATGCAACCAATCTTACACCCGACAACACTTGTCTGTCAAGCTTCCGATTAACAATATGTCATCTACGTAAAGGACTAGGAAAAACTACCTTCAGGTGCTTGGATTCTTTCAGAACACAAGGTTCATCGTGGCTTTTCAAAACCAAAAGAAGTAATGGCCCTGATCAACCCGATGTTCCATGATCCGGATAAGCCATTTAAGTCCATAAATGGACCTTGCAACTCAGATACCATGTGTTCTTTGCCTTTAGCTTTGAACCCTTCGTTGCTGCATGTAGATGTCCTCATTTAAATCGCCATTTAAAAGGTCGCTTTTGGATATCCATCCGCCTCAAATCTCGTAATCGAGACTAGCAGCCTACAGCCTAAAAGAACTGATAGATTTAAGCATGGCTATCGCTAAAAGGTTTCATAATCTATCCCCTCTGCATAGCCTTGCCACCATCTAGCTTTGAAGGTTTCCACCTTCCCATCCGATCCTCTTTCTCTTGTAAATCCACTTACACCCTATTGGTTTTACCCTTTCGGGTGCCTCTACAAGAGCACTTGTGACCGAATTGGAATACATAGGGTCCCATTTCACTAGCCCACGCTTTTGCCACTCCCGTACATCCACATCTTCCAAGGCTTCTTCAGAATTACGGGATCATCTTCACTGTCAATAGCAATAACTTGGTAAGACTCGTTTAGCAAGACATATCTCGTTGTGCTTCCGCCGCCTTACTCTATCACTACGACGAAGCTCCACCTGTCATGGGTTCATTGCTCGAGCCCGTAAAGGTACTCAGTTCCTTCGCATCGCTCTTCGCTCGGGTTCCACATGGGCTGATCTGTTCCACCGGTTCCACTCCAAGCTTGTTCACCTTCTGCACATTTTCCCCTTTGAACATGCATAGGAACTGCAGGCTAGAGGCCAAGACACTGTGGAGCCTGGGCTGTTTCGAGCCGAAATAAGCTCAAGAATTATTTTACTTTCGGGTTTGAAATTGCTTATATAGTCTTCCTCCAAAAGTCGCGGAGTACTCACAATAACCTTTTTATCCCCAAGGACTATAAAATAGTCCACCCTCGCTCCTTTAGTGGTAGCCAACAAACATGCAAACCTCTCAGACGCGATTCCAACTTATTCGATCCTTTCTTAAGACATGTGCAGAGCACCCCATATTCGATATTGCTTAAATCCAGTTGCTCTTCCACAATTCCGGTGTCTTAGGAACCGCTTTTGAGAAGGAATCCAATCTAAGATACATTGCGCTTCTATGGCATATCCCCAAAACGATATAGGCAGAGATGAATAACTACATCACCCCACCATATCCCGAAGAGTTCTAGCTTCTTCTTTCTCAGAACTGACATTTGTCAGTGTTCCAGTCGATAGCTGTGAAAATATCCCCTCTCGAAACAGCAAGACTTAAACTCTCCAGATAGGTATTCACCACCCTGGGCCAGACCGGCTCTTTGACATGGAGTCCCACCGTTTCTCGCCTCAAATTTTTATACTCGAAATTTGGGGCTGAAAGTTTCGCACTCGCGCATTAGGTAAATATATCCATCTCGAGTAGTCATCCGTAGCGACAAAATACTCACACCCTCCTCCTCGGCTTGACATTTATCGTCCGCATTAGTATGCACCAATTCCAAATGGCTTGGTCATACGATATCCTTTCGCTTTAGCGCCTTGGTCATTTTACCTTCCAAACAAGATTCACATACTGCAGTAGGTTCAAAGTCTAGGAAGCAGATCCTACTTTTACCAAACTATGAATCCTATTAGGATTAATATGACCTAATCGCAATGCCAAAGGCACGCTTCATTTGAAACTTCCTTTTCGCTAGTGATCATGCTTATCAACAATTTCGCAATTAAACATCATAGGACATAGACTTAAATAATAAAGACCATCTATCAAATCACCGCACAAATAACTGAAGTTGAACTTCTTATTGTAATAAAGGAATTAAATCTAATCGTTAAACCTTGTTCAAATAAACAAATTCAATGTAAATTAAATTCCTTTTAAAATCCCAAGACATATAAACAGCCTACTAAAGCATAAAGTCCTATCATTATTGAAAATAATTCTACTTGTCCTAATGCTTTAACTGAGACATGTTCTCCATTTCAAGCCTCAAAACCTCTGTCTTCGTCCAACCAAGCTAGTTTGTCCAACCATCGCAAAGAGTAACAGACATGGTTAGTGGCTCCTCGAATCAATGATCCATTTATCATTATAATTCCTCCACTAAACAAGCTTCAATCCACATTTAAATTACCTACATACCTTGCTTTTTGGCAATCCGAGGGTACTCGTCTGCTGACCCTTCCGTCTCAAGATCAAGGCACTTGCCTTCTAGCTTCTTCTATACGGTGGTTTTGGTAACTGTACTCTAATCTCTCTCTCGTTTGTTCTTATTCTTTTCCCACCCCAGGCTCTCTTCGGGCTTGAAAGTAGAACCTCAAATATATGAACACCGCCGATCTCTCCGAAAGCCCTTTCAAGATTCTCAAGTTCATGCATCAACTCAGAGGAGTTAGATCCATCTTGTTCATATTATAATTAACTTTTAAACTGAGTAAAACGATCAGGTAGTGGATTCAAATATGAAATCACCTTGGGACCTTGCTCCATCTTTCATCCTCAACACTCACTTTGACTGAGATGTGACATCATTTTCGCACAATGATCCTCACACTTCCCCCTCAAATATTCTAGTGTTCATTATACTCTAACTGCAATTTCGCTCTAAAGTTAACTGCTGATTGCGGTAAACATCTTATCGAGCCGATCATTTCTCGCCCACTCTCGAGATGAGATATTCTGCCCTTTCAAATGACTAGCAACACTGCAAGAATATACAGCCGAATCGATATATTTGTCTCCTGGCCCCCAAGCCATAGTCTTTTCGACTTGGTCGATGCATTTGCCGCGGCTCATGGGCTTTGGTGTGGTTAGACAAATCTCGCTTTTCAAAACTTAACAATGTACAGTTGGTTTTCATTCACTATAATTATTTCCATCCATAGGCTTTTGACTCAAAATCATTGCAAGTGGGTTAAATGATGCCATTTCAAAAAATACACACTAGTATTAAAACGTAATATCTTACAATAAACATAATCTTAAAATTTAGTTAATCCCAGTTTTCTCGCTTATCAGAACAATTATTCGTTTCCATTATAAACACTTACGCTGGGCAAGATATTTATAACAAAACTAAATTGATCATGAAATGATTAGTATCCGTTTCAAGTTGGTTCCTGTGAAAGATGGGAACGCCCGACCACCTAAACCCAACCCTGCACGCAACCTCCCAGACAATACACAACTACTCACCTAATTGTTTGAAACTGGGGCACTTAATAAAATATCATACCGCTGGGAGTGGTAATAATTAAATTAAGTTTGAATGTTTTTAACTATTGTTTTAATTTCAAATATCTTATTATCCAAGATTGCCGACGTTATCGATCAATCTTATTAAAATTTTGAAACTTAATCGAGGTCTAATCCAATAAAATCCAACCATGTTTATCCTGGCTGGGGCATCACATGATCATTTTATTATTAGACCTAATAATGAGCCCTTAGTTTAAAATTAATTAAATTAATTAAAACCTCACCATTCAATATTTTAAATAATAGGATTTTCTAAAATTATTTCAAAAAATAAAATAATTTTCCATAATAATTATTAAACTAGGATAATAGAATCATAATAATTATTATGCACATGTAATTATCACGATGCAAATTTATATGGCACCACCTATTCTATATGGCATGTTATCACATAAAACATGTTATAAGCATATAATTTAAACCATTCACAAAAGCATTCTAATTAAATAACCCTAATCCATGGTTTTCCTAAAAAATTAAAATCGCCTATTACAAAATATCCTAAGGTTCAGTCTAATTATTTTAGTTTACAGCATAAAGGCCCAAAACTAAAATAAATTAAAACCCTAAACCCTAACATGTTCTAATTTGAAGGGTAGTAGGTCCCGCCGTCCACCAAATCAAAACTCCGCCAGGGGAAGAACCACCATCAAGACGACGGCAGCCGCCCGCCGGAAGTATTGCCAAACACCTGCACGCGCCCCTACGCGCCCAAAGACTATCAGCGAGTGAGGACCACGCGCAGAAACTTCCACCGGCGCGTGTAGGCGCGTGACGACGTTTCTCGGGCACCGCCGATCCCGTCCGACGCGTCTCCTCCTCCTCTAACGTTTCACGGTGGTCACGTTCTGAGATGGTGTCCAGATCTTCTCCGGCTTTCCAAATAATGAAGGGTGTACAGATTTACAGGATTTGAAATTTAAAATTACAACTATTTTTAATTAAAAAAATGTAAATAATAAATAAACTGGAAGGAAACCCGATCTTATGACCAAATTCTCCCTGCTACAAAACCCAAAAAATTAATACAATCAAAAATCTACCATGGATCTAGTGTGGGCAAAACCATTAAAATAATACATCCATTCATGAACAAAATCATAAAATTAATGTGATCTAATTCACGCGATTCTAACAAACAAATGTAACCTAGGTGCCATATACTAAATCAACATCAAAATTACATGCATTATTGAATACCTAGATACACATATCTAATCATAGCATGCTCGATACCAATCAAGGAAACACTACGCCGGCTAATGGATCTAGCAATATGATTAAACATGGAACTCAGATTCTAAAATTCAATATTAAAATAAAATTACCTATGTGTATTTGCGATCCGTCAACTAGACTTCAATCACCTACCAACCAAGAATCTACAATCACGTATCTACAAAGAATAAAGACGCAACCAACGACGACACCGGCCCAATCTACATCGCACTGGCACCGTCCGATCTTTCCAGACTATCCTCGGGTACTTATGTGTGTGGGCACAATGAATCGTACGAACTCGAATCTTAGAACACTTAGAGAAAAACCAAAGAATAGAAAATTCTTCTTTCTTGTTCTATTCTCAAAAAATGTATGAAAAAAAACTCAAAGAGAAACCTTAAAACCCATTACATCATGAATAATCGTTCATATAATAAATTATATTTATTATAAATAACCGTTCATATAATAAATTATATTTATTATAAAAACTGCTCATATATTTCCAAGAATACTGGCGGACCTAAGAGCACATAATTGTTAACACTAAGTTCAACTCATACCGCAAATCAAAACCAAAAAGAAAAAGAGTATGGTAGCTACAAAGAAGAAGAAATGAGCAGACTACTAGTCTTCACAACTCGTGATTCTGCGCAGTCGCGGCTATACCGCTAATTGTTCGTGCATCGTTATCCTTTCTATTACTTGATGTTGTCACTTGTTTGTCTCCTCGATTCGTTTCATCGTGCAATAGTGCTTGTTTTGATCTTTGGTAATTTGGTATTGTTCATAAAGACCTCGTGTGTGACACTGCAGGGATTGACATTAATAAAATTTGCCGAGAAGCTGTACCAGCCATTTTCTTTCACTTTCTTCATTATTCAGTTAAACACTCCTCCAAGGATGACAACTCGAAGGATGAGTGGGCTAGAAATCATTCTCCTCAAGAAATAGTTGCCATGCAGATTACAATCAGTTCCATACTTTTTCACGCAAAATTATCGCCGCTACTCTGTCTCTCCATTTAACTTTGTGTTTGATCTCGTCGCCTGAATGGGTTACTGCTGGCTACTCATTGATGCTAATGTTGCATCCACGAGCTGTTTTAGTTATCATTTATGATCCATTGTAAGGTGTGACTTGTGTTTTATCTATAAGCACCACGGCCACGGATGTCATTTTCAAAGGAAATTTATTTGAGGTCTCTATAACACATGAAAGATCTTCGGTCGAAATGACTATAGAAGCCTCTCTCAACACGAGAATGGGACTCGAGAACCCTGAACCCAAATCCAAAGAGCCCGACATCTCAGTGAGACTTCTACATTTTATTTGTTTAAGCTCTCAGCCTGTAAACACAATCAGGCCTTTCTCAAAGCCTAAAAATCCAACAACGGGCTCATCGCAGTCATTACACGAAGAAACCCTCACTTAGCGCTAGAGCTTCACCAGTATCGTGCAGCAACTCCACGCAGCTAGGAGGAATTTAGGTTTATAAATTTTGTTGATTCCGGCACAACCTACTGGCACACGAATCAAATGGCGTCGTTGATTCAAGTCACAGTAGGTTGTGTCAGAATCAACAAAATCTATAAACCTAAATTCCTCCATCGCGTAGCTCTAGCTACTGCATAAAGGGCTCTAGGGCCGAACACGTGATGAGTTTTCAGAAATGACTTGCAAGTGAGGCCTCAATTTGGTGAATCTATTTTGGATTTTTGGGCTTTTGGTAAAAACAGGGGGTGTAATGTTTGGAAACTGAAACTTAAATAAAATAAAATGTAAAAGAAGTCTCCTTGAAGTGTCAAGCTACTGGATTTGGGTTCTAAAGGTCACTGAGGGGTTCCTGTCCATTTTCCCTGTCAGGAGGACGACCTATAGTCATTTCCGAATCCCGATGTTCATGTGGCTTATAAAACTGAACCCAAATAACTATCCTTTGAAATGACATCCACTAGCCATTAGTGCTCTCGTCATTAAAAATACAAGTCACCTCACCACCTTACAATGGATCATAAATGATAACTAACAAACATCAATGGATCTAACATTAAGCATCCAATGAGCCCAAAAGTCATCTAAGTAATAAATCCATTCAAGGTGACTCAAAAGGGATCAAAACCCCAAAGTTAAAAGGAGACACAAAGATCCAAGAATGGATACTCTGCGTGAAAAACATGGAACCTCCAAATAGCTTCGATCCCGTGACCCAGCCAGACCCTCTTCTTCAAGGAGGAATGGCTCTGTCGCCATCCTCCGGAAGCTTTCATCCCTGAGGGTGTTCGCTAGTGAGAAAAGGAGAGAAAGTGAGGGAAAAATGAGAGAAAATGAGAAAGAGCGAGAAGAGCTGAAAGCCTAACGCCCAAATTTTTTTATTAATGATCAAGCTCCCTTTATAGTGTCACGCCTAGGGTCTTTTATAGACAATACCTAGTACAAAATTACCAAATGATCAAAACAAGCACTATTACAATGGGGGCAAATCGGGGAGACAAACAAAAAGTGACAAAAATAAGTCAAAATGTCGAAAGCATGATGAACAGTGGCACAGGAAGGCAATTTCGCAGGTTGCGAAAATTTCGCAGTCCTACTCCATTTCTTCTTCTTTGCTTTCTGCTTCTCTTTTCTTCTAGTTTTTGATTTGCAACTATGAGTTGAACTCGATCCTCCACGCTTGAGCTGAATCCCTATCTACGCATAAAAGCCCGCAAACAATAAAACTTGCTACAAAATTTGGATTAGTAACTTCGATAGGTCCTTAACATGCCAATTGGGTTAATTGAAGCAATTAGTACAAAAAAGTGCTCAAAACCTATTAATAAGGCAAAATAGCACTTTTTGAGCACTAAGTCGATCGTGGAATCCGAGAGGAAAAGTCACCTCTTTTTTCAAGAAAGAATGTCAGTCCTCCTCGTTTCAGGTTTCCTCCTTTTTTTTTTTTTTTGCTAAGGAGGAAAGATGATCTCGATTTCCAATGAAAAGGTGAGGTTTTTTTTTTCCTAAACTGGTGGGAAAGAGGGCGTTTTGCACGCCATGACCTATTCTTCCTTTAATGGGCCAAGTCAACCACAACCAAGGCCCTAAGAAATGTTCGAATTCTTCCAAATGGTCAGATGAAAGTGAGGGAGAGCTGCATTCTTTTAAACCGAGAGATCAGCCGCTTAATCATTAGCCGGTCGTCTCCTCTAGAGATGGCCCTAAATTCGATCATTCCTGCAGATGGCTACTGGCTAGGGAGAAGATAAGTCTAGGAGTTGCATTCCACGACCGACTGGAAGGTGATATTTGGGCTTGGCCTGTGGGTAAAGGTGTTTGGGCCTGGTGAATGGTAGAGCTGGTTCTAGGCCTAGTACCCACAAGTATGAGATGATTTAGAGATTTAGGGCCTGTTTTGTTCAATTTTTTTTAAATGGTTCTAGAGAACAGTTTTTGAAAATAGAGAGGATACCATTTTAAAGAATAGGGGTCTGTTTGGTTAATTTTTTTGAAAATTGTTCTTATTCTCTAAATTTAATGTTTACTGTGTTTTTCAGGACAAAAAAACTAGGAACCAAACATGTTCTCTCTATTTTCCTTGTTCTCATTATTTTTGAGAATAGAAAACAATTTTTAAAATTAGTAACCAAACAAACCCTAAACGTGTTTTCTCTGTTTCCCTTATTTTTGAGAATATAAAACAATTTTAAAAAACAATAACCAAATAGAACCTAGCATTATTTGAAAACTGTTCTTGTTTTTTGAATTTAGTGTTTTTTTTTTATCTATGTTTTATAGAAAAAAGAAAAATAATTAACCAAACGCATTCCCATGTTTTCCTTATTCTTTTTGTTTGTCAAAGCGAAAAAAAGTTTCTGTAAACAAACAGCCCTTAAATTTTGACTATAAAAATGCGTAATTTTCACAATCTTTCTGCTATCTAACTTTGCGGTATAAGCCAATACAATAAAACAAAATACAGAAGAACAAATCAGTGCTCTAGGCTGTGTAGAATTAATGACTTGGCATAATGAGGTAGCCGTCATGTATAGATAATAGAATTAGATTATTACGGATAATATATATATATGCATTTGATAGTACAACTGCATATTTAAAGAACATTAACACTAGAATGGAAACTAATAAGTTAATTGCACATTCAAGGGACACTAAGGTTGTGAAACCCCAGAAAATCCAAATTTTCGAAAAAGGGTAAAACGGTAATTTCGATTCGGCTTAGAATTTTCTAGATCTTGGATAATGAAATGGACTTATTGAAATCGTCATAATCCTTCTCATGTCAATTTCGTGAATTCCAGGGACGATGAGTCTGGCGTTTTTGAGGGTAGGGTGTCGAGATGTTACACTTGACACCCAGAGGAAATGACATGGCAAGAACCATGTGGTGCACCATGTGGCTCATAATTAGTCACATGATTGATGATATAATAAAAGGCAATAAGGTCGAAAAAGAAAGAAAATAATAATAAGAAAAAAAAGATAAAAACGAAAAAAAACAAAAGAAAAGTAAAAAAAAACGGGAGAGAGAGAGTATAAGAAAGTGATATATTATATATATATATATATATATATATATATTTTTTCTCTTAACTTATTTCTCATATTCCTGCAAATCGATCGTGGGTTTCGTCGACGAGAAGACAAAGTTGATCTGTGACGAGAGCTGGCGTGGACACGAAATCTTGGAGTTTTGTCAAACTCCACAAGGTAGGGAATTTTCCTACTTGTGTTATATCTAGCCTAAAGGTCATTTAATGGCTTGGGATTGGCTTAAAGGTTGTGAAATCTGGTCGTTGATCCTAATTTTTTGAATTTGAGTGTAGAATTTGGGACTATTTTCGGATAGTTGGGGTTGAATTTGAGTTGTTTTGGACGAGTTCTGGCTGAATTTTAAGGGAATGTTTTGGGCAGTCAGGAACATTTGGGATGTTTTCGAACAATTTCAGACTTAGTTCGGGTTTGGTTTTGATCCCGAGACTGATGTCTTCGGGTTTTGTGGTGTGTCTTGATATCACAGTAATTCGGTGATGAATCGTTGAGGGACCAAGAGGTGCCCTGTTTATGTGGGTCCAAAATTGTGACCTTGTTGTGTGTTATGGTTTTTATGAATAACATGTAGTGTTTGAGAATTATGTTGATGCATGCTAATTGATGTATTAACATGAATTGCATGGATGTAAATTATATGTAATTGTCCATGGTGTATTAATGTTTCATGTAGCACTCATATATACATGTAACATGAGGGAAAATGCATTAGCATGATTGCATTTCATATGCATGGTCACATCGCGTCAAGTCGGGTGTGGGTGCGTAAGTCTTGTGTCGCAATTCTTAGTGAATGTGGTGAGCTTCGAGCTTTGTTGGCGTTCAAAAATCGAGACTCCACGGTTAGGTGGCAAAATAATAGTGCTTGAATTTGATAAATTTAAAATCAGAGGTTGTCCGTAAAAAACTATTTGTGAAATCGATCCACTATATATGGAGTTGTCTCCACCGAAATTATTTATCGGAATTAATGTCCACTTTTATATCGGAGGGGTTGTGCTGGTAAGCAAATATCTTTGTTTGGAAACGATTTTTCATACATGACCTGACATGTGTGAGAGAGTCGGTGATGACTCGAGGCATGGGATTGGGCATGTAGACATTTAGGTAGACATGTGTATGTTGCACTTGGATGTGTGTTTGATTGTGCGACCATTGCATGTGCACTTAGGTGGGGAGTAGCCCTTGTAGGAAATTATCACTACTAGGCTTTGCTCCTGGATTGTGGGACTCCCCAGCACAGGTACGGGGGGTTGTCTGAGGGAACGGCGCTCAGCCGAGAGGAGCCGTGATTATGAAGAGAAGGTCGACTTGTGGCCTTGACAATACTTTTGTAAAGAAGTATTTTTATGTAAAAAAATTGTAATTAAATTCTTTTGGACTATTAGTATAAATAGTAGGGGTATGTAATTATGGTAATAATAGAGTCATGATCGGGACTCTTATGGTTGTCGATGTAATTAATTTCATATTTTGATTTAAATATGAATGAATGGGTCCGATAAAGGGACGTATTGAGTGATGCGAGTAAACTATATTAGAACAAGCTAGTTTTAATATATGTTTTGTATAAAATGTTGAAATAAACTCTTACGGATTACTTTGTTATCTGAGTTGTATGTTGGTAGGAGCTCCACAGAACAAGGAGACTACTGCTCGATTTTTTTGTGGAAATATGGATCCGGATACATGGGACACAGCTATGTAGTGTCGGGTAACGAAATCCGCAAGGAATTCCACGGAGTTTCTTGGTTGTCAGCGGGATTAGGGATTTGCAGGGTATCCGCAGTGACGTTTAATTCTTTATATGTGAATATAACTTATATATATATATATATAACATATATATATATATATACTCTCTATATATATATATATATATATATATGGCTACATATTAAAGAACATTTATACTAGAATGAAACTAATAAGTTTAATTTTTATTCAAGGGACACTAAGGTGATGTTTTTTTTTTTTACTTAATGTTGAATATAACTTTTTTTTTAGTTTAATGCTGAATAGTACTTAATAGCATTAAGTATTAATTTATTTGTCTTTTAACATTAGGTAGTGAGTAAGGATGGCAACAGAACGGATTATTTCGGGTTCTCGTCATACCCTGCCTTTAATGTGATGGGTTTGGTTTAACTGTAATTGAATTTTTAGCACGTTCAGATTTATTTTCTCAAATCTGAGATGGATTCGGGGTGGGTTTTGGTATTGTTATTCTTGCCCATAGCCTCAAATTATATTTTAAAATATTTTTATTACATTTTTATTTTATACTTTAATAAAAATAATAATAATTAGAATATTTTTTAATAAATAATTTATAAAAATTAAGTAATATTTTATTTTTATGAAATATATTAATTTTAATATAATATAAAAAGCAAATATAAAATAAAAATAAAAAATAAAAACAAAATAAAATGTATAAGCGGGAAGGTTTGAAATTTTCTCATCATGACCACCTCGTCATTTAATTTTTAAAATGGAATAAGTTTTAGGAATTGAGAAAAATAAGCAGTCGGGCGGGATGGGGCGCGGCAGCCAAAATATACTCCCTTTCAGTTATATAAATCGTAGTAGTGAGTGTTGTTGGCTCTCTGTGTTGAGACGATGATAAAGTTTTCTTGTTTTGGTGAAGATGATTTTTCTCGATAAGAAAAGCCCGAATATTTTTCACTTTTTCATTGAGAACTTTTTAAAAATTTTCATGATATGTAGTGAAATTTCATTAATAAATTTAAATAATCTTATACTTAATTTTTTTCTCTTTCAGGTTAGGCATCTCTATGATGCTTTCTATTTTTACTCTATCTCTAAATATAGAGTTTTGTTGCAAACCACATTTCAATATTTCTCTATTAATCTCTAAAATAGAGATGAGAATAATTACATCTCCATATTTGAGATTCATTTATTGAATCTTTAAATATATAGATGATGGGCCCACATTTTACGTGAAACTATTTCACATTATTTTATTATTATCTTATTATTCTTTTATTTTAATTATTATAATAATAAAAATAATTATTTTAATAATATTTTATAACATATTTTTATTTTCAAGATATATTTATTTTTATTATTTATTATTTTGTTAATTTTGAATTAATTTTTCATATATAGTAAAATGTGATTTTAATATATTCATTTTATAGTATTAATTTATTTTTAATAATTGATAATTTTTTCTTAAAATAAATACATTTAAAATAATTAAAAATATTTATTATTTTTTTTGACAATGATATAATACATTTTTATTATTTTCATTTATATTAAAAATGTAGATTATTGGTTGATGTTAGAAAATAAAACATTAAGATTGTAATTAATTAATGTAATAATTTCTTAGAAATAAAAATACAACTTCAATTTGAAAAAAATAACATAAAAATTACATCATATGATGTTTTGCACATCATTTACTTAAATGAATACATTAACTAAAAGAAACATCGTTACTATACATTTCCTAAAAATGTTCAATTAATGCATTTCAAAGTGCATAATGAGTTTTTAAACTTTAATTTGTTTATGGCGAGCAAGTAACCATTGAAATTGTTCTGTTTTATACTACTTATCGTATCGACTTAAGACGAGCATCGCATTTCAAATCAACGATGCCATTATTTTCAAGTTCATCTTCTATATTCATATTATGCATTCTTATGCACATTGACATAAAATCATGAAGCAATTTGTTTTTCTCCCGATAATGTACTAATCAACTGATAATTGCAATAAATATGATGATATCAAAGTATAGGGGTGATTTACCACCGTATTAGATTTTGTATTTTATTTTTATTATTTGGTTTTAATTTTAATGTAATTTCATTATGTTGCTTTTTAATGTATTTTATTTTTCTAATGGTATACAATATTATGTTTTATAATATAATTTATTATTTTAAAAAGCATTTTTAGGTTTTTAATCTATTTTATTTATTATAATTTTATTTATTTAATATAATTTTTATATTTATGTAAATAAAAATAAAGTATTTCATATATCATATTTTTAAAATATTCTTATTTAAAAAAATGAATTTTTGAAAAATAAATAATGATTTGGAGTTGAAAACAAAGATTGTTTGTTGGAGTTGATTCTCTAAAATGTGGGCCTCATCATCTCTAAATACAAAGAAGATGCCAATTTGGAGTTGCTTCTTCCATATTCCAAACAAAGTGTTTTTTAAATACAATTTTTTTTTGTTGAATACAACCATCTTTTTGAAAAATGCGGGGGATTGTTAGTAAACAATATTTTTCAAAAATGTGTTGTCTCACATGGAAAAAAGACAAGAGTCTAACCTAATTATGGGCTTGTACATGACTTGAGAAAATGGGAGCCCTCCCACGCCCAAGAAATGAACCCTCGCATGCACATGAATAAACCTGGGACAAATTCGTTTTTATCGAATCGGTTTTGTTTTTGTAGCCCTAAATAAAAACCTTAGTTTTGGAGTATTTAAAATCAAAACGGTCCAAAATCATAAAAACGCAGTAAATACAAAACCGAATTCTAATAATAAAATGTGCATTTAATCCATAACGTTTCACATTAATTATTACAATTAATTTTGCGTTTAATTTGTAACGTTTTGAATTAATTCTTATTCTTAATGGCCAACGGCTATAATTTTGCCTATAAATTCAAATGGTTCTAAGTTGGAAAAACATTTTTTCAACTTCCTTTTCTTCTGCAATTTGAATCTCGTTCTTCTTCTTACTCTACCGTTCCTGTTCTAGAGCTTATCTTCTGCTCTGAAGAACTGTTGTATCCTGGGGAATCAAATTCCTAAGGACAGTGTTTTATACACGCCTCAGCCTGTTTTGTTCTCCCTAACCTACTACGGTCCAAAGTCATGAAAACATAATAAATACAAAACCATTTGATTTTGAATTCAAATTCTAATAATTAAATGTGCATTTAATCATAACGTTTTTTAATTAAATCCTACTCTTAATGGAAAATTTAATCCATAACATTTCGCATTAATTATTAAAATTAGTTTTTTATTTAATTCGTAACGTTTCGAATTAATTATTATAATTAATTTTGCATTTAATTCGTAACGTTTATAATTAATTCTTATTCTTAATGGCCAATGGCCATAATTTTTCCTATAAATTCAAATGGGTTCTAAGTTTGAAAAAGCAGTCCTAAAACAAACCCCAACAGAAAATGTGTAAAACCATCAATGGAAATGGTAATGAAAATGGTGGGGGTGAGAAATGGGACCCATGTTCGAAAAAGCAAAACAATCAAAACAATAAACCACGAAAGAAAGGGCTGGGAATTGCGAAGCTTGAGAAGATATTGAGAGAAGAGAAGGATAAAGAAGAAAACAAAATGGTTGTTCTTGAAATTCTCTTCTGCCTTTTGCTCTTCCCAGCGGTATCAGCAGTCGTCTTGGTCAACCTCGTTTCTCAGGTTGGACGAAATCATCAAATAGAGTACCCTTGACTGAAGGCCTTATGCAGCTACGAGTTTCAAAGGCGAAGGAACCGCAGGCATGTGCCCTTCTCCTCTTCTCTTTTGGGCGATTCTAGTTGATTTGTTTTAAGCTTTTTTTTCTTTTCTTTTTCATGGTTTCTTTAATTTTGATTTCAGAGCGGGTAGGCCGAGTGGGGACCTCCTGATAAAGGCGCCTTTTTGTGTGAGGTCTAGGCTCCCCATGAGTCGCTTTCCATCGTCACCGGGTCCTTAGATGGTTCTCTCACTCAACTAGGATATCCCCTGCTCACGGGGTTCCTTTACTTCCGCGGTCGAACCAGTCTGAGAGCTTAAGGTCCTTAGGGGCATCCGGCTGGCCCACCAAAGCGAAATTCTAGCTCAGATTAGTATAGGCTCTCCTAGGGTTTTCTCTTCTTGAACAACTTGTCAACCATTTTTTCCTAATGTTAGATTTTGTTACACATATAGATGGGTGGAGACCAAAAAAAAATGTAGCCTTTCTCGAATGAGTAGCCTTCGAGGTTTTATTACCCTGCTACCTTTTCAGCAGAGAAAGAGAAGGCATATCAGTCCTGCTCAAATCTGAGCCAAGGCAACAGTCTCTAGGTTGGCTTTGTTCTTTTCAATTTCATAGCCACAGGCCATTGTCTCATTGATGGAGTTAGCAATTCTTTCCCTTTGCATTCCTCGGGAACCTATAAACGACCACTTTGGAGCTGAAATCGATAACCTCCTTTAAACATTGTTTTCTTCTAATGCTAATTTCTTCACGTGGGAATGTGAAGTCTTTCCCACCAAGACGAGACTTCTAATGCGGATTTCTTTGAACTTCGATTTACTTCTTAATATCGAGATAAGATCTAAATAACGAATTTTGTTAAGAACTTGACAAAGTGCAGGAAAGAAAATAAATAGGAAAATAAAGAAAATAAAATAGTTTCAAACTTAATAAATTAGTTCTAGAAAGCATTGAGCTGTTTGTTGTTCTATACATTATATATTAAGGAATAAAAATATTTTAAAATATATAAAATTTTGAGAAATTTTGGTTATATTTGATTCTCTCATAATAAAAATTTTTCTAAGTTTTGTTTTAGTATATTTTTTTTTTCATTCCCTAGTACTTTTGATAAATTACTTAATTCCTTTTCCTTCAAATCGATTTAGTATTCATTTCTTGTTGATAAGGGTGTTTGCTTATGCTTGAAGGGCCATCATCATAGGCCAACAAAGTCAAAACCAGGTGGATCAATCCAACATAAACCATCAACAGAGGGGCATATGGGCAAAATAGAAACATCCTTGAGCTTGAATTATCTGATAGATGAAGCAGAAGAGGATAGCATTGCTCTCGACTTAAAGCTTTAAATGATTGTTCCAATGGAGACTAGATAGAGTTTTTTTTTTTCTTTTTTTTTAATTCTCTCTCTATTAATTCTACTAAATGTTTGTGAGTAGTCTGATGTTGAGAATGTGGTTCAAGTTGGAATGGATAATGTGAAGAGTATTTTTTAGGATGGAAACCTTTTAGTTCCCGACTTCTTCTCCAATGAGTATTTGAAATAATGTAAGTATTTTAGGATGGAAACCTTTTTCGTTCTAAACTTCTTCTCCAATGGAGCTATTTGAAGATAATAGCGTTGCGCTTTCAATATTTGGGTCGTGATAGTTTCGAAAATACATCGGTTTGTTTGTTTGTATGAGATAACAATTTGGTCAATGCTTGTTTTTTTTAGCATTGTTTAGCTATCTTTGAGCTAAAATTAAAATGGGTCCCACAAACTCTTTGTAGTGAGTCCACATGAGAATGTGTTCTCCTCCACGAGGAGATGAAAATTATATATTGAGTTGCTCAAAACCATTAAGGAGTGAATTAGAAATTGCATCCAAACATCCTGCTTGAACATGGTAACAAAGCTTTAAGCTTGTGAAAAAGCTTATGTCCACATCGGATAGAACGAGACTTTTAAAGTATATATACACCTACCTTGTAGTTGGGTTTTAGGCCCCGAGGGCACAGTTTTGGAAGGGGAGGACCTAGCACATGCTTGGTTCACCACACACCACAGCGCCTGCAAGCTATGAAACCAGGGTGGGTTCGAGTTCGTTTGGCGTCATATAGATATCCTTAAGTTTTTTGAACTGACGAGGTGTAGATTACCATTGGGAGTCAATGTCGTTTGGAATTTGATTGAATGGGTCTTCTCACGAGATGCGATTGTGTGCATTTAGCCATGAATAGAGCAGAGACCACGATCCATGCCCAGAGCTTCATGCACAGCCCGAAGCCGGTCATGAGCGGTATAAATAGGACACACCATCAAGCATTTTAGGAAGATAGAAAATTTTCATTACATATCATCTTCTGCATCTTAAGAGACCAAGTTTTGCACAAGTTTTGGTTCGACAGCCAACCTTAGGAAATGCTTTCTTTTGTGTTGGGAGATCATTTTATCCTGGGAGACGAATTGCCAAGAACTCGAAGCACCACTGCGAGGGCAATATATTGTCTTAAGGAAATTGTAATCCAACATAAAAACTTGATCGGTTCCGATTTGCCATGAGTTCCATTTTATTGCATTCTGATTCACGTTAGTTAATTTTAGTTACATTCTCATAGTCATCTTGATATAGGTTTCGATTAACAATCTTAAGAAATTATATTATTTTTACATATATATATATATATATATATATCAGTTTTTAATCTCTTGGTTCTGCCTTCCTGTTCTAAAGTTCAGAACTGGAAAAATCAATAGAACTACGGTCGATATACAAAACTCAAAACTACAGTGCATTTACGTCCATTATTTCTTAAATGGTTTATGCGAAAATTACAAAACTTCTAAATACCTTTGTTTTGATTCATTACAAAACTTCTAGTACACTGTTTTGATTTAATATTGTTTTATTGCTCAGAATTTGGTTCAGTCATTTCTTAAATTTAATATACCGTTTCTACAAACAGTAATGGCTATTGATTCTACTCCTACTGTGGCGCCTCCTCCAACGCCTGTTATGGCACCAATGACTATGAGTCATGGAGAGAAGCCGGAAAAGTTTAATGGGACAAATTTCAAGAGGTGTCGTGAGAACATGTTGTTCTACTTGACCACTTTAAATTTGGCCCGTTTCCTTCGAGAGGATGCTCCCGCATTCAAGAAAAATGAAACTGATAAGCAAGTGGTTACATTGTGGGCTTATGGAAGCATCTTTGATTTCTTGTCTTATGACTACCTCTGAATGGTAGATGACACATTTGTATAATGTGTATTGCACCTTGATACTCTGAAATTGTGGGAATCCTTGGACAAAAAAATACAAAATTTTGGCGAGGATCTGAGGCTCGAAGTTTATAGTGGGGAATTCTAGACTACAAGATGCTTGATTAAATTTGTGATCGACCCAGTCAGAAGATCTAAGTGATTTGCATGACATACATGCGAAGGATGTCTCTCAGTGAATCCTTAGTAGGTACACGCAGTATTGAAAATTGCACCACTATGGAAAGAATTCAGAATTACCTAAAGTATAGCGGGAAATGAGAATTGAAGACTTGATAGTGAGGCTAAGAATAGAGGAGAAACAAATCGTGCATCTAAAGCGAATAAGCCATCATGGAATCAGATAATGTTGTGGAGCGAATGGACCTCAGTAATAACGAGAAGAGGAAGCCTGATGGCAGTGGTCCTGACGAGGTCCTCTGAGAAAAGTTCAAGGCCCCGAAGTCTTATGTGTGCAACAAGCAAGGGCAGCGTACTAAGGATTTCCATAGTCGCAATGACCAAGGGAATCCAAAGAAGAGAAATGCCCTCAAGCCAATGTGGTAGAAATTAGATGAGTGCTTTTGAGACGATGTCTCATACATGAACCTCTCGGCCGTGGTCTCAGTCTTGAACTTCATTGGCGTATTTTCAAGAGATGGTGGAGTGGACACAGGGAGTTACTCGTCATGTTTGCTCGGATAAAGAAGATGTTCTCATCATATCATAACATAGATAATGGAGAACAACTCTTTATGGGCTAACTCCTCTTCCCTCGAGGTTGAAGGCAAGGGAAGGTAGTATTGAAGATGACATGGACGAAGACTTACTCTGATGATGTATTGCATGTGCTAGAGATTAGAAGAATCTAGTGCGGATCAACTGTTGAGTAAGAGAAGGGCTTCAAGTTAGTGTTTGTCTCGGACAACTTCATCCTCACCAAAAATGGGATGTGATGTGAGGAAGGGTACATGAGCAATGGGCTCTTCAAAATGAATGTAATGACTATTTATTACCTCATTAGAATATTAATAATAAGAGCGCGTCTTTTGTTTATGGCAGGTCTTCAAATGTGGCATGGTAGTAGGACATGCTAGTGTGACATTCTTGAATTAATTAATGATTAATATGGAATGTCTGCCTAAATTTAAAATAGATCAAAATCATAAATGTGAGATTTGTGTTGAATCTAAACTTACAAAACTTCTTTCGATCAGTTGAAAAGAAAAGTGAAGTAGAACCTTAAGGTAATAAAATTCGAATCTCATGATCTTAATTTATTCAAATGAGAGGTGGTAGAAATGTTTTCTTACATTAATTGATGATTACACAGACTCTTTGTTATGTTTTACTTATTGAGAAGTAAAGATGAGGCATTGGAAATGTTTAAACATTTCAAGAATGAGGTGGAGAAGACCAACGATAGAAAAATCAAGGTGATAAAGTGATAGAGGTGGTGAATATAGGCACCTTTGGTGATTTCTGTTCACAACATGGTATACACCAAACTCTTGCACCATGTCACCTCGACAAAATGGGGTTGTTGGCAATGAAACGAACTTTAAAAGAAATGATGAATAAATTACTATTAAGTTACGGACCTCAAATTTGTGGGGGGAAGCAATTCCTTTCCCGCCAAATTATATTCTCAGCAGATACCTCGAAAACCAATAAATCCCCATGGAGTTGTAGAAGGTCGAAGACCTTCTTACAAATACTGAGGTGTGTGTGGGGTGTAAAGCTGCAAAATTAAGTGGTACTTATACCTAAAATGATTAAAATAGGACCAAAAACAGTTGATTGAGTTTTCATTGGATATGCACATAATAGTAGTGCTTATCGCTTTCTGATTCATAAATCATAAATTTTTTATATGCATGTCAATACTATTATCGAGTCAAGGAATGCATCTTTCTTTGAAAATGTATTTCCTTACAAATCCCCACAGGAGTCGAACTCAAGTAAAAGAACTCCTTGATCTTGCGATAAGCGATGGTCGACAACAGATGAAAATGAACTGAAGCGCAGCAAAAGAACTAGGAAACGTCAAAAATATTTTGGTCGGTTACTACAATATTTGTTAGAAGATGAGCCTCAGCTTTAAAGCAATGTCAAGCAGGCTCCATAATTAGAAAGAGGCTATAACGTGAAGTAGAATCATTTTGCAAAATCATTTGTAGAACTAGTGGATTTTCCACGGGTTCAAAACCTCTAGGATATAATTGGATATTCAAGAAGAAAATGAAAGCAGATGGATCTATTGATAAATATAAGGCCATACTAGTTATCAAAGGTTACAAGAAAAAGGAAGGCTTGGACTATTTTGAAACATATTCACCAGTTACAAGAATATCATCCATTCAAATGTTAATAGCTATTGCAACTATACAAAATCTTGAGATACATAAAATGGATGTAAAGATAGCTTTCTTAAATGGTGACTTGGATGAAGAAATATACATGGAACAACCCAAAGGGTTTATTGTTCTAGGTCAAGAAAAGAAAGTTTGTCGGCTTGTTAAATCCCTTTATGGATTAAAGCGAAGCGCAACTTAATGACATGAAATTTGGCGGTGTAATGATGTGAATGGGTTCAAAATCAACGAGTGTGACAAATGTGTATATGTCAAGAACAGAACATGGATGCATCATTGTTGTCTCTATGTTGATGATATGCTCATTATGGTAGTAATAATGAAGTCATTAAAACTACCGTAATGTTCAACAATAAGTTTAACATGAAAGACTTAGGTTGTCGATTTTATACTTGGGATAAGATCTACAAAAACATCATATGGACTAATATTATCTCAATCACATTACATTGAAAATTCTCGAGAAAGTTTAAAGCAGATGATAGCGATCCACGAAACACTGTGAGTGTAAATCTACATTTATCCAAAATTAATGGCAAAAGCATCACAACGCAGAATATCATGTGACGGTGGAAACTGTCTGCATCATGAATTGTACCCATCAGGACATAACTGCAGCGTGACAACTTGAGTAGATACACAGTAATCCAGATTAGGACCATTGGAGCGATAGTTAGAGTTTGAGGTATTTGATACACCGAAACTATGGATTGCACTATCAAAAATATCCAGCGGTACTTGAAGGACGCAATTGATATCCTCGACACTAAAGACTGAAGTCCACGAGCGGCTATCTTACACTGGGTAGTGATTTGCCTCGAAATTCTGGCAAACGTGCATTGCTGAATTCAAGATGAACTGGAAGTTTATCAGACTAGATAAAGCTAGGAAGAAGCAAGAGTGGCTTCGCATTCTTAAAGAGGTCTCAATGTGGCCACAACTCCGTCCCGCATTTGCATTCATTATTTATAGTCAATCGCAATTGGTAGAGCACGTGAGTCATAGTGCACCCAGTAAGTCTCGACATATTCTTTGAAACATAATACCGTAAGACAACTTCTCTCTAATGGTATTATGACCATTGAATACATAAGGTCAAAAGAGAACATTGTGGATCCGTTAACTAAAGGTTTGACCAAAGAGCAAGTAAGTAAATCATCGAGGGAAATGGGTTTAAAGCCTCTACACTAAAGAGTCGCCATAATGGCAACCCAACCTAGTTGACTGGAGATCCCAAGATCTAGGTTCAAAGGGACAACCACTGTGGACTCATTGAAGATCGCTAATGAGAACAAATCTCCTACTCATTCCTATGATCATAATAGTGATGCCTCGCAGTTAATAAGGTGTAGTTTAAGGCTTTAATGTGATTCTTATATCTTGTTAAAGACGCAAAGAGGTATAAAGGTATACCTTTCATGTTAGTCACCCATGGAGTGCGAGAACTAGGCCGGTCGGCAGAGAGGTCGATAAAGGCTAAATTCTAGGAGCACCTATGAAACCAGAATCTGTTCAAATAAATGAACACAATCATGAGAAACTAACCTGTCGTGAAAGACTTCATGTGAAATGCTATTGTCTTGAGCATACAAATGATTGAACGCCTAAGAAGATCATGTTCATCGACCAATCAATAACCCCGATAACATTTTACAAGGGAAGGTCTAAGGCCACAAGCTACCTTCCTCTATAGCTTAAAACTTCCAATTGAACTCTCTCTTTAAATGTTAGTGCATGTCATTTGCATTACTTTCTGCCAATTTCATTCATCCGGGGGGGATTATTTGAAATGGGCTCGAGTACAATAAATTAGCTATCTTTGAGGTACTAAATGGGTCCACAAACTTTCAGAGGGTCCACATGGGAATGTGTTCTCCTCCATGAGGAGATGAAGATTATATATTGAGTTGCTCAAAACCATTAAGGAGTGAATTAGAAATTGCCTCCAAACATCACCACTTGAACATGGTAACAAAAGCTTTAAGCTTGTGTCCCACATCGGATGAGAACAAGACTTTTAAAGAGTATATATACACCTACCTTGTAGTTGGGTTTGGGTCCCAAGGGGCACCCTAGTTTTGTGGAAGGGAAAGGACCTAGCACATGCTTCGTTCACCACACACGCGCAGCACGCTGCCGCCGGCCAACCGCCGGGCTCGGCCCGGCCGGGCCTGCACACATATCCTAAATTTTTAGACCTCAAACGCCTCGCTGCCATGACGAGCGAGGGTTACCACTGGGGAGTCCAAACACTGTCCATTTTGGAATTTGACTGAATGGGTATCTTTCTCCTTACGCCGCATACACGACTTGTGGTCTGTTAGCCATGAATGTAACATACACGAACACCTATACCTGCTTCATGCCCGTCAGACGAATGGGCCATGAGCCAACTTATAAATCAGGACGCACTATCAACCATTTGTAAAGATAGAAAATTTTCATTACATATCATCTTCTGCATCTTAAGAGACCAAGTTCCCGCACAAGTTCCGCTCGGCTGTACCCAACCTTGGGGAAGGCCTTTGTGTCGGGAGATTATTTGTCCCGGAGACAATCACAAGAACTCAAGCATCACCGCTGGTGGGCAATATATTGTCTTAAGGAATTATGTCCAACACAAGAATTTGATCTGCTTTCTCGATTTCTCAGAAATGTGCTTCATTTTATTGTATTGCGCTTCGTTTTTTTCATTAATTTTAATTCATTTTAGTTCTGTTCTCTTAGTTATACTGATATAGGTTTCGACTGACAGAGATTTCATGGATTGTGCGACATAGACATAAATTGGCATCAAACCTTCGACCATAGTATATTAAATAAGCCCCTCTTGTTCTGTTTTTGAGGACCCACCTGAAATATATGATTGCTTCTCTGAGACTGAAACCTGCAGAACTGCAAACTGAAATGCTTGGAGATATTTGGGGATTTCTTGACCTTATAATTGTTTAATACACAAGAGGTCAAACGGAAATCCCTGCCTGGACACTTTTTTTTTTTTTTGTGGTATTCTTCTTCTTTTCACCTTCTCTTTTTTTGACATATATTAACTTGTATTACAAGTTATAGTATTATGTTCTCGATGTTTTTAAATTTGATCTTTTCTTTATGTTCCGTCCAACCTTTTTAACCATTGAGCCAAGCTTCATTGGCTCTTTTTTTTTTCCTCTTTAATTTTCAAGAACCTCTTGCAATTTCACATTTTTTCTAGTTAAGGCATTTGTTGATTATTATCCCAAGTCATATCACCTCCCTTACTATTTAAATTTTTAAGTAGAAATTAGAAGAAAGTCAATACTGTAGTTGTCTCATATAAACAAATGCTAGCCAGGGTGGTGACCGGTTTGTCCTGGCTCAACCTTTTTGGGTTAAAACTGTACACATGATGACGCTGAGGTCTCTGAGCTTTTTGACACATGTCAAAAAATCTTTAATGTGGTCAAGTAATTAGATAAGGCTTGGCACCGACAGTTTCTTAAATATGTGTTCATTATGCAGTCATCAACATTAATTCTTGAAAAAAAAAAAAAGAAGATGAATCCTAAGACAAATCCTTGATGTAGGCGTAGAAAACATTAATATTGACTCAACATCCATATTGATATGTTGAGTCATCCTCTGTGAGTCCATCTACACCGTAGAAAACATCCACATTGATCTATTGATTTCCTTGACTAATTTACTTGACACAAGGCACAGAAAGCTTCTTACGTTGCTCATTCCCTGATTCCCTTCAAATTTTAATGAGACGGTAATGAATTTAGAAATATTTAAGAAGGCTTTAGACTAGACTAGAAGAATCTCCTTAGTTGTTTAAACCTGGTTGTTCTTCAAATAACCCATGAAGGCATATTTTTATTGATCTATTTCATGCGGGCATTTGATGCAAAACAACTTATGCTCCATGATAGAGGAAATGAACTCTGTTTTGCTTTAAAACCAATCTCCAATCTGAAATAGCAAATATATGAAGATAAAATTATAAAGTGAATAATATAGAGCGAGTGAGAGTTTCTTCAAAGGACATTGCTTTTGAGTTGTAGGTGCTGACAAAACCTATTAAAAATAAGTATTGAGTGACCATAAGAGTAGTCCATGATAACCTTGTCTCGTTATTTGTTAAATTCATATTTGTTTATGCCAGACATTATTTTCCTCAGGGGACATTTGATAATGTCCGGTAAGAGTACAGATATTAATATTAAACTCAACCACAGTTGAAATGCTTTGAAAGTTTACTACTTAACATGGTATCAGCTTATTTGGCTGAATGTCTCGATTCGGTTTCACCACTTTAATTTGAATATTTGTTCCCCATTTGTATATTTGAAAGTCCATAAGGACTATGTTTTGTTTGTTTATCTCCACGTGCGAATGGGGGCCGCACGTGAAGGAGGATGTTACATAATGATATCTATATTACACTCAAATCCTACACAAAGGCTTTTGTTTTTAGGAAAGTCATTGCTTAACGATGTCATAAAATAAAATTTGTTCTTTTTTGTTTTTTCTTCTCGCTTTTGTTTATTCTTCCATTTTATGGGTTACTAATATTATTGTAGAGATAACACGCCAATGGTTTACTTTTGTTCATGGTATAGCTCATGTCTTCGAAATTTAGCAAAATTTTGCTCCTTAGAATATTCAATAATGCACGCTCTTATGGCATTTGTCGATGGCACTGTGCTATACACGTAAGAGTTTTTGTCAATGAAATGCTGGCTCGCACCTGCAGATGCAAGTAGATCAAACCTTTGTTTCCCTGTGGTGATTCGTGCATGCATTTCGTTGCCATTTTATTGTAATGGGGTGTTAATGTAGCAATACCTTTGTTACTATCTAACTAGATGATGTGTTGGTCTCGACATTGAGTTTTTATTTCACAAAACGGTCAGGCATAGATAACATACTAAGCTTTGATCTGGTCTGTTTGGATTTATGTCTGTACAATCTGCACTATCGATCAAGAGCCTAATTAATAATGTCGCCAGTAGGATCCCCAAGCTAGCTCATTAGATGACAGAGCTCATTTAATTGATTATTAAGATACAAGAAGGAGCCCATTTATTAGCCCCAAGGTGTTATAAAGCCCAGAAAGATAAAACCCTAGGAGGGTTAAAATAGTAGTCAAATACACCGCTTTACCAAATTTCCAGGTTTAGAAGTTTTACTAGCCTCAGGTCTATAAAACACTCGAGAGAAACAAACCGAAAGGTTTCAGAGTGTTTTCAAATCTAGTTTCAGGATCATGCGCCACACGCAGATCCGTCAATGTAGAGAATAGTCAGTTGTCCCGTGGATTCTAGAAGAGATTTTTTCGCACTACTACAGTTAGTAATGGGTGATGAAAATATATCTATCATACATTGTATTAATCATATTCTCGGCTTCCACAGATATGATTCCTTCAATCGTATCAAAGCACCGTTGAATCTGGTAGGATAGATTGAATCCATAATTTATTTCTCATGTATATTAGATATATGACAATCAGGGATTCATTATTTATGTTATTATAATTTTGTATATGAATGAATGATTTGGTTTTGGCCTTAATCCATGGTAGATTTTGTTTGTATATTTTTTCGATGTAATAAGGAGGCTAATCTATAAGATTAGGTTTCCTGATTTATTTATTTATTTATTTTTTCCAAGAATTTTTTTATATAAAATTTGGATTATTATAAAAAAATATGTAAAAGGGCGCCATATTGTCGAATGGGCTGATTTTTGGTAGGGTGGTTCAAACAAAGGTTTCTACCTCCCTGTAAAATTTCGTGGGTAACCGAAGCTTAGGTGGTGGCTCTGGGCATTGCTTTTGGTGCTCGGATTCACTGTGGACATGTTAGGTTTTTCTCTGCTTTTTCAAATAAAACCCTAAAAGCCAATTTAACTCGCCTCACCCCATGGACTTACAAGAATTAAGAAAAGAAGAAAGTACTCGCTAGACATCGTTCATTTCTGCCCTATCATTTGTAATTTTCTTTTCTAGGAAACCATGGATTAGGCCTATTAATTATTCTATATTTATAATTGTTTAAATTATATGGATATAACATGTGATATGTGCTTAACATGCCATTTGTATTAGGTGGTGCCATAGAATTGCATCATTACATACATGTGCATAATAATATTTGTTTATTTAGATAATATTATTGTGGAAAACCCTAATTAATTAATAATAATAAAATATTGAACGGGTGAAGGTTAAAAATTAATTTAATTAATTTGAAACCTCATGGGTCTACTTAAGGTCCACACAAATGGTTATATGATACCCCAACTGATAAGCATGGTTTGATTTTATTGATTGTATCTAAAATAATTTCAAATTTTAATAAGATTGTATGACCCAACGTCGCATACAATGCGTTTAGATATTAAAGATAATTTTGAAACAAAATACCACGGTTATTACATTCAATTTTAATAATATTAATAACCCTCCCAACGAGGCTCACAATGTTATTGTGCAGCCCAAAAGAATATTGAAACAATGGTTGTTTTTTTTTTAACCACTTTGAATGGTGTGTTAAGGTTATCTAGAAGGCTCACTTAAGGAGGTAGGTTTTTATGAGTCCGAGACCCACCTCACCTTTCCCGAGATAACTTAGTGGTGACACTCAGACATACTATGTTCAAAGTTTAGTTTATTACAAATGTCTTAATGCCCAACGAAGTATTTGTAATGGAAACTAAATTATTGCTGCAATAAACATTAATAATAAGTAGTTTAAGGGATCTACATATTTGTATGTTTGTTATGTGGATTACGTGGCAATATATGTGCTTTTTAAATTTCAGAAAATGGCATCTTTAACTCTCTAGCTACAATTTTGAGTCAAAAGCCATTGGATGGAAATAACTACGACCTATGGAAAACCAATCTTTTCATTGTCCTTGATTTTGAGAGAATAAAATTCATTACAACAACTCCGAAACCCTAGGAGCCCACTGCTAATGCTTCAGAGGAAACTAAGAAGCAATTTGCATTGGCAACTGGCACACGACAGTCGTTATATTCTTGCCAGCGCTAACATCCTCGCTGCGGAAAGCAAATTAATGATCTCCGAGAGGTATTAGAAATAATTCACTCTAGGATGGATGTTTGTTGTGCAGCAGATCATAGACAAGCAAACATAGGGCATCATAATGAACACTCGTATGACGTAATTTGGAGAAATGTCTTGAGGACCATTGTGTGCAAAAATGATGGGGCACGTCGATGCTAGGAGGTGATGGGAAATTTAGGCCCGGATCGAAAGTGAGATTGACTTGATCCTAGAATCTCTGCCGATAGCTGGTAAGTTCAAATTGAATTATAATGAACAAGTGAAGCTTACTCCTATTGAACTTATGCACGAGCTTGAGAGTCTTTGAAGATCTCTCGTGAAGTAGGAGTGCTTATCATCTTTGAAAGTTCTTGAAACTAAAGAGAGCCACAAGGGGCGGAAAGAGAAAGAGCAAAGCGAGAAGAGCTTGAGTCCGACTTTCAAATAGCTACTTGATGAAGAAGCGAAAGGCAAGTGCTAGTGCGAGATGAGAAGATCCTTTGGAAGAAGGATTGCCCCGAAACTAGGTATGGGTAGTATAAATGTTGTTAAAAGGCTTGTTTAGTGGAGAATTACAATGATAAATGGATCATTGATTCGAACCATGCTTGTTACTGGTTCAAATGGCATTGCAATAAGGACAAAAGCTTGAAGCGAGTGTAATGTAAATGGCGTGGGACTAGGGTTATGTTTAATAAGACTTTATGTTTATCAATTTGTTGTTAAGTTTTAAGAGAATTTAGTTGTTAGTTCTTTAGTTGAACATGGTTTAATAATTAGTTTAATTCTCGGTTTCAATAAAAGAGTAATACTTTTATTTGTTCAGTTATTGATAAATGGTTTATATTTTTAACTCATGTCTATAGTATTAATGCTATTGAAAATACGATGATGGCAATTTCCTTTATCTAAGAAAGGAAGGTTTCAAATAAACCTATATGTCATTCTGATTAAGGTCATAGTAATTCTAGTAGAATTCATGGTTTAGTTAAAGTGGAATTTTAAATTCCTTGATCTTGAACACTTATACTTGATATATATGAATCATGTTTTAGAAGGTAAAATAATGAAAGGCCTTGAGGCCCGAAGGAAATCGTGCCCTTATACGGTTGGAATTGGTACCTGCGATGTATGTGGACGATGGCGTTCAAGCGGCGGGTATGGTATTTCATCACATTTCTCGATGACTACTTTCAGAGATATGGTTATGTTTACCTAATGCGCCGTAAGTCTAGAAACTTTGATAAATTTTGAGTATAAGAAATTTGAGCGAGAAAAAGCAGTGGGTGTCCATATCCAAGCGACCCGGTACGGCCGGCGGTGAATACTTGTGCGTCTTACTTGGCTCAAGAGGGATAATATCTCAATTATCATCTCTCTGGAGCATATAATGAATGGAGTCTCCCGAAAGGAGAAATAGAACCCTTTTAGATGGTGAGGTCGTGCTCGGTTATTCATCATTACACCGAGATACGTTCTAGGGATATGCCTTGAAGCAGTTGCATACATACTAAATTTGGTTAGTCTAAATACGTTTCAAAAGACACTTACGGAATTATGGAAAGGGTGCAAGCCCGGCAGACCATATTAGGATTTAGAGTTGCTCGACACGCATCTTGGTATAGAAACAACAAAGTTGGAATCTCGAGACGAAATGTGTATGTTTATTGGCTACCTAAGGGAGCGAGAGGTGGAATATTCATAATCCAAAGGAAAGAAGGTGATAGTAATTGCTAATGCCACTTTCTTAGAAGAGGATTATATGAACAATTTTAAACCTAAGAGTAAAGTGGTTCTTGAAGAGCTTGACTCGAGTTTAAGAGATCCTACAAACTCTATTTTCCACTAACTGCTGTTGATGTTCAAAGAGGAGAAAATGTACAAAATGTACCGGTGAACAAACACGGGCTTGACTCGGGGACGAATTCAAGAAACTCAAGAATAAGAACATAATGAAGAGATTGGTAATCCACCTGAACCGTAAAACTTGGATCCTTTTGTACATGTACAACAACCAATGCAGCAAACTCGTAGTGGGAGGCCCGATCTACGTAAACGCAGGTATGCTTTTAGGAGACTTATCAAGTCGTTTTAGTGGTATCTAATGACGACCTACACCACATGCGAAGAGGCATTGGAGGGATGTTGATGTGCAAGAGTGGAAAAAGGCAATGGGCTAGTGAGATGGGAGATCTATGAGTTCTAACTTCCGGTTGGTCTCTTATAGAAGCACCTAAGGTAAAACGATTGGGTGGCAAGTGGATCTACAAAGAGAAAGAGAGGACCGAGATGGGAAGGTTAGAGGCAACTTCAAAGCTAGATTAATTGGCAAAGGTTACACCTAAAAGAGGTATAGATTATGATGAAACTTTTCGCCGGTGGCCATGCTTAAATCTCTGTCAGTTCTCTTAGGCTGTATGACTGACTCGATTACGGATTTGGCGAATAGATGTCCAAACGGCTTTTCTAAATGGAGGGGCTGAAAGAGGATATCTATAATACGACAAGCCGGGTTCATAGCCAGATCGAGAACACGTGGTTTGCAAGTTGCATAGGTATTTATGGGCTTAAGCAAGCATCAGGGTCATGGTTATCTGAGGTTTGATCAAGTTATCAAATTATATGGATTTGAAAATTTGATGAACCATGTGTGTATAAGAAAATTCAGGAATGAGTGGTAGTCTTTTGGTACTTTCGTAGATGATATTACATTGGTAGGAAAGTGTAGTAATTGTCGGGCGTAAGGGTTACACTGAAAAGCAGTTTGATATGAAGGACTTGGGTGAAGCTAACTATATTCTAGGAATCCAAACTTTTACGAGGCTAGGAAGAATAGGTGTTAAGCTTGTCAACCTCCTGATGATAAAATAGTGACCGGAGTTTGGCATGGAAAATTCAAAGGGACTTCTACCCTTGAACATGGAATTCATCTTTAGGGCAATCACCAAAAACTCTGAAAGAACTCATGAGTAAAAACATATGCTTAGTGTTGGTAGTCTCATGTATCTTGTCGCTATGCGAGACGAGATATACGCTATGCGGGTGGGAGTAAATGGCGGAGTACAATCGAGATCCGGTGATAGAACCTTTGAATGTGATGAAACATATACTTTCAATGCCACAAGAAGACGAGGATTATATGTTGGTGTATTCCAGTGGGAGTCTTAAAACATTTGGTTATACGGACTCAGATTTTCAAGGGGATATTGACTCAAGTAAATCAACATCAAGATATGTGTTTACCCTAAATGGGGGAGCCATTTGTTGGAGGTGTTAAATGGAGCTTGTGTTCATGACTCAAATGAAAGGCCCGAATATGTGGTACGCATCCCGGAAGGCAAAGGAAATTGTATGGCTTAGAAATTCCTTTTGGATCTTCATGTGATACCAAGTGCGGTCGGCCCATTACCTTCTTGTGATATCAGTGGGTAGTAACCTGATCGAAACGAGTCTCACAAAAAGTAGAAACACATATTAAGAAAGTACCACTTGATCCGTGATTTCATTGATAGAGGAGATACAGTGGTTACTAAAATAGCATCTAAGGAGAACCTAGCAGACCCTTTTACTAAGTCTCTTCCTGAATGTGTGTTTGAGAAACATGTAAATTGTATAGGTCTTAAGAGGGTCCCAGGCTTACTTTAGAGTGAGTGGGAGTTGGTTACATTTGTGCTCTAGAACAGACAAGTTGTAATTTCATTTACGATATAATAATATAGAAGTTTTTGCACATTATATTTTACGCATAAGGTCCAGTTAATTATGTAGTATATATGATCATATGAATCGTCCATTGAAGACATGATACGAGGTTCTCTCATAATTAATGAATTATCTCCTGATTATTAAATAAAGTTGGGCACTTTATTTAGGCTGTCTTACTATGAAATGATCGGTCTTAGTTATTATAAAATATTGGAATAGTTATGGTCATTCACGAGAGGATCGAAGAGATTTAAGATAAATTTCTATGAAGGTAAATCTCGGGCGATATTAGATATGTTATTTTCTTAATCACAGTATATTATAAATAAGATAATTAAGTTACTATGGTTCTTTGAGTTATCAATAAGTAGAGGCCTATGTTAAGCGACCAATATCTTGATAATTTGGGGATTATGGTATTTTGATTATCAAGTATTTATGAAATATACAAAAAAATGGAATTTGTATGAAATATCCTCTTGACATGTTTGGTACTTTCGGATATTGAAAGTCAGCCAATGCATGCAGGATCATTGACTTGATAAGTCAAGAGAATAAATAATTAGTTGATTTACAGAAGAAAAATTATCAATTAATTATTGATATTTTACAAAGAGGAAAATACATTTGATATTAAACATTATTAATTTTGGAATTCACATCTAGGTTTTTAGTGGAGTAGCCCCGGATAAGATTACGGTCCCAGACTTGCTTCTAAGCAAGTGGGAGGTGTTAGTTATGCTCAGGGAAGCAATCTAGGCAGATTGATCGGGTGTAATTAATAATAATGGGCCATAGGATCCCGAGCTAGCTAATTAGATAGCCAGGCGAATTTCTTGGTGTTAGATACAGAAGGAGCCCATTTATTGGAGCCCAGGTGTTATAAAACCCCTAGGAGCGTTAGGGTTGCTTGATCTCTAAATACTGCTTTGCTTATAGCCTCCGGGGTTTAAGTTTCTGTACTCCAGTGCAATAAAAACACCTTGAGAGAGAGCGGCCGAAAGGTTTAGTGTTTCAAATCTAGTTTCTTTTGTGATCAAGTGCCCCTAAGCGGATACGTCACGTGAGAATAGCTTGGAAGGTCTATTAGTTCTAGAAGAGATTTTACGCACTATACGGGTTAGTAATGGGTGATGAAAATATATCTATCACATTGTATTTAAGCGTGCGGTCTGGCCATTGTATGATTCCTTCAGCGTCTCCATCACCTAAAGCAATGATTAGAGCTGTTGAAGTGCTCTATTCACTAGGAGTCCTTGATGATGATGCCAAACTTACTTCACCTCTTGGCTTTCAAGTTGCAGAGATTCCACTAGTATGTTGTCTTTTTTGCAATTTGCTAGTATGCCAAACTTTTCTATATTTTTACTTTGTCTTAACGTCATTGACCTTTTTAAATTTTAATTTTTTACTAATTTTTCATAGAGAAAGTAGTAAAGCTGAATGTCTCAGTTTCAATTATTGAAGATGTTAACTTCTTATAGGACCCAATGATCTCAAAAATGATATTATCTTCAAACCAGCTTGGGTGTTCTGAGGAGATCATCACTATTGCTGCCATTCTTTCTGTGCAGGTGAGTGTGTGTATTAAAATCTATTTTTTGGCTTACTGTTCTCAGTTCTTGGATAGTTTCTTTTTTATTATATGGTGGAAAGTATTTTCAATCATCAGTCATAGTTTATGACGAAATGAATTTTGCAAAAATTTTGTTATCATTAAATTGAAACATTTTAGGATTTTGAATCACTGGGAAGTTCCTATTTTTGTTCAATTATACAAGTTTCAGCACAAGGCAATTCTCTAGCTGAGAGTAGTTTACATGTGGTGGTCTTTTGGCAGTCTATCTGGGTTTTTGCTCGAGGAGCACAAAGGGAGCTGGATGAAGCTAAGATGAGATTTGCTGCTGCTGAGGTTATTCTTTTCATTCTGAATTTAATTCTCGACTTATTACAAGGTTTATGCTTATAGTGTGTTTCTGTAATTTCTGCCCTTTGATCATAGCATAGTAGCTTCAGCACACTGTACTTGAATTCATATTTTGTGAATCAGAATATGAATATGTTATGCTATCTAAATGTTAGCTTGGGTAGATGCATCCAATGAGAAACTGCCTGAAATCTAGGCAATGTTTCATATCCATGTATGATTTTTTACTTTTTTGATAATATGGAAATCCACTAGCCTACTTCACCAAACCAGGGAAAACCACGGATACAACCATTATTATATGTTTTAATCAATCTTATAGCATTATGTTTTATCTGAAAGAACAGATTCTTCAATGAATTAGTTATGCTTCACAAAGGACCGGGTTTTGCCTGAATTTGAAGTTTAGATTCTTTTTTGCATTCCTGTACTTTCATTTGTTTAGATGAATTAAGTAGATTTGTGGACTGCTGCTGTGTATCCTTAATGATTAAGACATTTCTCTTTTAATAAGATGCTTTAGCATTTAATTGACACTGCGTATTTAACTTTACCATCCTCATATTTTGCTGATGACAAAATTTTTTTTGTTGCATTCACTCTATGGAAAATTTTCATACAAGGTCTCATTGAAACGACCATACCATATAAGACAATTTTCATAAAGATCCGTCAAATGGCTATTGATGGAATGGGAATAGAGGACATAAATCTACACATCAAGTACTTTCATTCGAAATGGTTTTGGCTAGGCCATTTCTTTAGGTCCCAGTGATCTGTATTTGCATCATTGTTAAATGAGACACTTGGAAGTTGTAACTTATAGTACCATAGCCTATCAAAACTGTTGAGAATTATAGGATATTTTTAGTAAATTCTCTGGTTTATCTCCTTTATTTCTTGTACATTATTTTCCTTCCTTTTTTATACTTTATTTGTTTCCTTTTTATGTCTTCCTGATGTATATAAATAGGTAGGACCTATACTGTATTTTACACATACATTCAAAAAAGAAAATTATCATTTTCTTCTTTCATTTCATATGGCCATGGAAGGCTCGGGTAGGGTTTTATCATGGTTCCAACTCCGGCAACTCATCTCGTGGTCGTATCGCACTCTGACCACCCCACCTTCATATTTGGAATCCTCTGCCACCATCATATCACCTCAGCTGCTGGAAAATTTTCCACGAACTTTTCATATTAACGCAAGCCGTTTCTCGTCCAACTCACCATTGGAACCTCGCCTTACCGATCTATCCATCGAGGAAGTACCTCCATAAAAGAGCAAAGACCACGCGCCATAGAGCTGGCCTCATTCCTTCATGCATCGACGCATGAGGGCATGTGGAACTACCTCCGCTCACCGGACTTCACTTCCAAGCTCATCAGGTATCAACCCACTCTTCCATCCACCTGTCTTCTTGGTTTGATCCCTACAACTCACCTTTTTCTCAATTTTCCTCTCCGACAACCATCTTTTTTAGGTTTTTCTCCTTTGCCTAGGGAATTCCCAAAGGAAGATCCCAAAGACTTCCATAGGCTCATCTTTACATTCTACTTCGCTTATCTTGCGTTCGATAATCTTGCTTTCATGTTGATTCAATTAATATTTGTTGATTTTATCTCTATGGCTGCAAAAGGGAGCTCCACTCACACCTCTAGAGTTGGCTCTACACTCAACGAGCATGAGTACTTCCACTCTCACTCAAAGCTGCCAAATTTGCATCCATTTCTGGGCTCCACAGCTAGACCCCAGAATGCCTCTGCTTGCCTTTCACATTCATATGGTCCATGGATTCTCGATTCTGGAGCCTCTAATCATCTCTCTAGTAATAAGGACTTTTTTTCTTCCCTTACTATTACATCGCCTCTACCCATGATTACTTTAGCTAATGGCTCTCAAACCATGGCTGTGCTGGAATTAGATCAGTCCTCTTCCTCAGACTCTCTACTCCGGGCCCTTATGTTCCTGTGATTCCTTTTAATATGATTTCTATCAGTAAGTTGACTCGGGATCTTAATTGCTTGATTACCTTTTCTAATAATTCCATCACACTGCAAGACTGGACTACGAGGAGGACAATTGACAAAGGACGTGAGTTTCAGGTCCTATTTCATCTCAGCTCGCCTTCATCTTCCACAGCTTGCACTTCCATGGATACTCCTCTCCTTATTCACAGTCGCCTTGGTCATTCGAATATTTCCAAGTTTCAGAAAATGGTTCCTCATTTTTATAGTTTGTCCTTAATCGAAAGTGTGAGCTGCGTCAGCTCGAACATACCTGTCCCATTCCCCAGCGCAGACTTCAATGGACAAAGTCTCATTTCGAGCTTGTCCACACTGATGTTTGGGGTCCTTCTTGGATTGAGTCTACCTTAGGGTTCTGGTACTTTGTCACTTTTATAGATGATTATTCTTGTTGTAGTTGGCTATTTTTAATGTAAACTCGAGCTAAGTTATTCTCTATTTTCCAGATGTTCCATGTTGAAGTTCGAACTCAATTTAATACTTCAATCTGTATCCTATGAAGTGCTAATGCCAAGGAATATCTTTCTGGACCATTCTCATCCTTTATGTCCTCACATAGGATTCTTCATCAGTCATCTTGTGCTTACACTTCTCAACAGAATCGAGTGGCTAAGCGTAAGAACGTAAGAACGTAAGAACCGTCATTTAGAAACCGCTTGCACTCTTCTATTCCATCATAAAATTCCTCAACATTTTGGGGGGATGCTACCTTAGCCGCTTGTTATTTGATTAATCGGGATGCTACCCAGAGCTAAGATTCGGGGATGATAAACAAATGACACGAGGTGATGTGATAACCAAGTAGCCCTACACATTGTCTCTAACCCAGTCTTTCATGAGAGGACGAAATATATCGAAGTGGATTGTCACTTCATTCGAGAGAAGATTGCGTCGGGATGTATGACTACTAGTTTCGTTAACTCTAGTGACCAATTAGCAGACATGTTCACTAAGTCTCTCCGAGGTCCAAGGATTTAGTACATTTGTTATAACAAGTTTGATGCATATGACCTATATGCTCCAACTTAAGAGGGAGTGTTGAGAATCATAGGATATTCTTAGGATATTATCTGGTTTATCTTCTTCCTTTCTTGTACATTATTTTCCTTTTCAGAGACTTGATTTGTTTTCTTTATGTCTTCCTAATGTATATAAATAGGTAGATCTGTACTCATATCCATTTAATATAGAAAAGTGTCCTTTTCTTCTCTCATTTCACAAAAACCCGGATAGAGCAACATTTTGTGCTACAAATGTCATCGAGTGAATGAGGTGAGGATTGTCTATAGGATGCTAAGGAGATAAGAAATGTAGGCAAAACTACAATGTGGAAAACTTCAAGCACTTTGCATGTGATAATGTGAAGCACATCCGAAGTTGTCTTTGTCACACCCGTGTCTATGACCCAGCCGACATGTCAGGAGTTGAAGCAGAAAGTGGAGTAGTGCAAGGAAGACGTGGGTAGTGGATAGAACTGGGGTTGATCATGCTTAGTTAGAAATATCGTACAAGAACCACTTGGCAATCTCAAGTAATTGTATGAAGTTGTTTTTCAAGTGACAAGACAAGATTCAAGACTGCAGTTGGGTTTTGAAGATGTTGAGAAGGAAACCAGTTTCATTTGGGCAACTGGGGAGTAACCTATGTCGGGCATGGGAAATGTCCACAGGCTGTGGTCTCGACTCGGGGGAAGTATAGCTCTTATATCACAACTCATTGAAGGGAGGATATATGCATGCACTAGAAACTAGCCACTTTATTCGAAGGCTAACCGGGAGAAAATCATAACATGGATTAGCCAAGAAAAGGGATTGGATGATGGTTAACCATGTCACGGACTGCTTTGCTTTTAGTTTTAAGAAAAGAAAAATATTACTAAAAGAAGAAGCACGATCAATCACATCTTGTTCACCGTGGTCAGTTTCTAGTTCGAGTGTCTGGGTGCTATTTAAGATTAGCTATGATAAGATGGAGGTTTTGTGGACAGAGTCATGTTGTTAAACCATTAACTTTTCTAAATGCTTAAGTCAGAGGATTTGGGGTTTAATATGAACATCATGTTTCTTAACACTTCCCTCACATGTTATCCCATACCCGACGTGGGAAAGTCAAAACAAACCAACAGTCCTTATGGAATTTCAAATAAACTAATGGAGATCACTTCTCAAAAAAAAAAAAAAAAAAAAAAAAAAAAAAAAAAAAAAAAAAAAAAAAAAAAAGTAGATGGCCTTTAATGTGGACTTTACTACTAGACCAAGATTTGATACCATGTTAAATGACCAACTTTCCTAAAAGCTCAAGTTTGTAGGATTTGAGTTTGTTAAATGACTAACTCTCCTAAAAGCTCCAGCTTGTCAGATTTGGATTTAATATGGATATCATGGCTTCACACCCTCCCTCATGTGCATGTAGCCCCATACCCGCGCACGAGGAGAGTCAAAGTCCATTATGAACTTTCAAATTAACAAATGGGGATCAAATATTCAAATTTGCAAGGAGAGAGTTTGAACTTAGGACTTCTTGCCAAATCTAGCTCTAATACCATATTAAACGACCAACTCTCCTAAAAGCTCAAGCTTGCAAGATTGGATTTAATATGAATATCATGGTCATTGTGGTTTAATATGAATATCATGCTTTAACAACAAAGAAGCTTAAAATTTGTTTCCTATTGAAAATTTAAGGCAAGAAGCATGGGGTGTTTTTCAAGAGGCTGCTTTTTACGGGATAGTGACCGGGAGGAAACTAATGGGCTTCATGAGTAGCTTCGCCATGGTTAGTCCTGTGTTTTCATTTTCTTTAAATTTTTATTTTCTATGTTTTGTTTGTTTTGTTTTGCTCAGGGTATCTCTTTCTTGCCTACCACTGTATCATCGCACTCCCATCCTTATTACATTCTTTGTTAATGAAATTTCGTATTCTAATAAACAAAAGTGATGCTTTGATGAGGATCTTTTCCTTGAGCTTACATGGTGGTGAGTTGTTTCAAGCAAAGGCGCTTTTAGGGATCTGAACAGACTTAGAGGTCACCTTATACTCTTTAATGAATAGGATTTTTCCAAAGTTGCATTATTATTTGTTACAATGGGTTCGGGGCATGACCAAGAAGCACATGTGTCTTGGTGCCAAATCCTTTGGATCCCAAAATCTAAGAATACATACTCATCTCAAATATGACTCTAGGTCGTTGGATATTGCATTAATGGATGATAAACAAATAACTCTCATAAAAGCTCAAGTTTGTAGAATTTGGATTTAATATGAATATCATGCCTTTAACACCCTCCCTCATGTGCAGCATTATACCCGCACGTGGAAAGTCAAATAAATTAAATAGAGTCATTTGTAGACTTTCAAATCAACAAATTGCAAAGAGATGGCTCGAACCCAAGACCTCCAGCTTGTTAAACGACCAACTCTCCTAAAAACTCAAGTTTGTAGGATTTGGATTTAATATGAATATCACGCCTTTAACAATGGGAAATAATTAACACTAAACATAAGCATAGTAAAATAACTATAATTTATATGTAATGCTGCATAGTTCATCAAATTAGAAAAAATATATTTGCTAGTTTTCATTTTACATATTAAGTATTACACTTTATTTATTCTGTATAATGTCTTTTAGTAGGATATTAGAAAAATTTCTTTGAGAAAAATGTTACACCACATTATTTGTAAACTTTGACTAGTTTTAAACTTGGGAACTTTATATTGATTTATTTAGTAAAATCCATACATACTAGATTTTGATGAATATAATCTATACTTAATTTTTCACATGCCAAAATTTGACTTTTTTTATGTTAATTATTATAATTTATCTCTAAAATTTAGATATTAATTGATATTTATCTTATATTTTCTTTTATACCATTAATAAAGAGATATTTATATTAATTACCATTTATTTTCTATCTATTATAATTTTAAAAGTTCAAGAAAAAGATAAAAAACTTCTTTGGCCACAAGAGTAAGGAATTAATTCCCTTTTTTATTTTTTATTATAGTTTATTTCAGACTATTATATGATCTAATTGAAAAAGAAAAAAGATAAAAAGTGAATAGTTGTACTCGGTGTAAATAAGTATAACTAAAAAATAATAAGAGAAAAGAAGTCGGTAGCTAAATAGCCGTATATTATGTAGTATGATCCCATCTGAGCTGGATTTAACATTCATACCTGTGAAGTATCATATCAACATGGGTAATTAGGCTAAAATTAATATGCATGTATCTCAGAGAGTCACCTCTAAGTGTGCCCTTTCATTTTTTTTCTATAGTTCATTTTTCTTTATGGAAGTTGGTACATTTGACTCCAAAAAACTGCTCCCTGGGTTACGTTTTTCTATTCTATTGTATTTTTATATATTTGGTCTTGGTACAACTATAAAACCATCCTTTCCTCAAGAGAAGTAAATGTCCCAGTTCTTCAACCCAAATGTCTTCAATGGCTTATGGTGAACCTACTAAACTGAAATGTTACCTAATTAGTCAATAGCCATGTTATTAATTTAGATGATATTTTATATGTAAGAAGAGTTACACTTTAAGCATCTAATGTATAAAAGAGTTAAATGTATACATTCAATGGTGAATTAAGATTGCAATATTTGAGAATAAATCGTGATTTAATGAGGATTAAACCTATGAACATTACAAAAACTTATAATTTGCTGAAGGACTATGAGTTTGTAATATTTGAGAGTAAATCATGTTTGATGTGTGCATTAAACATATAAATAAAGTATTTGATTGTTACAAAACTTACGAGATTGACGAAAATCATAATTCTATAACATTTGAGGTTAAATATATGTTTATTGTGTGAATTAAACATATATTTATGTTTTAGGATATTACAATCTCAAGCGGTTAAGGAAACAAGAAGTCTTTTTATATTTGTAATCACTTTTTTCAACTAGAAGAGTGTTTTATAAGTATGACTTTTCTTCTTTTCAAATCGTATTTATGTTTTATAAGTATATAAAGCTGCAATATTTGGAGCAAAGGGACATATCTAGAAGAAGCAACTAACCCATCCCTTCTCCTGTATGATTATATATATGCTTTGGTTTGGGTTGTCTTTTAGTTTTTCATACCTTTCACAAGTATTTCTGATGTTTTGCTGAAGTTCTTGGTGGTACCAATTCTATGCAATTTCTCTTTGCTGCTTTGTGGTTTCTCTGGAAGGAAATAGTGCCCAGATATTTTATCACTGAATGGAGAGAAGTTGAAGGCATGTGAGTTTCTAGTTTTTCCTCTTCTGAACTTATAGAGTGGTTTTCTCCGAATGGATATTTCTTTTCCATTTTTCGTTTTTTCTAGCCAGTTTGTATCTCTTCTGTTTCTTTTTTGGATCTATTCATTTACTTATCTATTTTTGGCACAAGTTTGTTGAGTTTAGATTTTGTAATCCAGGGTGACCATGTGACTTACTCTAAGTGTATACAAAGGATTTACCTAAATCGGGTAAATCTTTCACAGTGGTGCTATAAGAACTTTTAAAAAATTACCAGGCAATGGTGAGTATCCATGTTTTAAATGCCTTAAAACAATTTAAGAAAGGAGTACTTTTATTTGTAATGCTGTACTATATTTCATAGATTTGTTGTTTGAATTGCTATTGGTACAATTTGCAGAAAAGTTATTGGAAATTAGAGAACAACTCAGAAGAATAGCACAAACGATTGGGCATCGTCTTAAAATCTTGCAGGAAGTAATGGAGGTAATATAAGGCAACATTTTTCTGATTTACTCAGGGAGAGAGCAGCTTAATGTTATTCTTCCTGCTTGTGGAGGAAATATTCATGTTTACTCTCTTTGATTGGTCATTTATTTATTGAGCCTGGTCTTTTACTTATGTACATAAAGATGGAATAGATGTGTTGCTAATTGCGAATACTTTTCAGTTTTCTCCTTCCCATATTAACTGAAACATTTACAAATATATACTATAGCCGATAGTAAAGTTATGTTATGAAATTCTTTCATCAAGAGTCTGATATATTATGTTTGTCATCTACCATGAATAAGGATTTGCATGACATAATGAAAGAAAAGATGGAATGAACATAGAGGAGATTTTGTTTTCTCTCCATTCAATGCATTACTGTGGATGTCAAAGTTATACGATCAAACTAAAAAGAGATGCCATGAAGTGGCCCATCAGTGAGAAAGAACTAGTTGGATATTCACATTGAACTTCTTGACAACTGATGGCCAGCAAAACAAAACCATCTTTTGGTTGTTGGACAACAATTTCACCAGATGTCTCTTTGTGTACATCCTGATACTTGATTTTTTACCAGAGACTCCATAGTCAGAAGGTTTCTCAATTTATGATTGAATCTGCTTGAACAAGCTGGTAATTGTGTTGAGGATGCAGTTGTCTGTGCTTGATCAAAAAACATTATCCATGTTTTTTCTTCTCCCTTTCGAATTTTCCCTATTTATTCTTACAATCTATCATCAAAGGTGTACTAAGTTCCTCATTTATTTCATTAGTTCATCCTCAAAGTTGGATCGAATCTTAATAATACTTCTTTGTCATCATGGAAATTGAATGTTTGAAAGCACAGGTCTATTAGGTCACACTCTGCAAATTTATTTTATCATTATGTTTGCAGAACTTTATAGTAAATGTTTGGACCGTAATTTTTCACAGATCCATGAAACTAACTGGTCAATAAAATATAACCCAAATGACTGGTAAATTGAAGCCTGTATGTGCTAGTGCAGGTTTGGCCTATGGCAAGAACTGCATCATTTTTCTGAGGCTTTTCCTCATTCATCAGCTCTCTTTCAATTCATAATATTGCATTCGGTACATCAAAAACTGGCTTTGTTAACCACTATACTAGGGTTGGTTAAAATTTTCGCCATTCAATCTTTCAGGTAGTAAGGAAGGCAGTCACTGCTGTCTCTTTTGCAAATGCTTGCTGTTTAGAAGTGAGCAATTCCTAAAACTGTAAATTATAATATCATTTTAAGGGTAGGGTGCATTTCATAAATTTCCTATTGGTATTTAAGAACCTTCAGTAAAACAAAACCATGAAAGGTCATTTTCTTGAGAAATCTTCATTGAGTTAACTTGTGTTAAATTTGTACTGTTTATCTTGTCAAAAGGCATATAGTCAAGGTGGAGTGTATAAGACCATTAGAAGTGGCCAAGAAATTTATATTCATCCATCATCAGTATTATTCAGGTTATACAGAAATTCTGACTTGATTTCTAAAATTTGGCATTATTTAATTCTTACGATTATAGAACTCAAGGCAGCTTAGTAGTGGATCCATATATTATTCATGGTGATTCTGATAGTATATTACTGAAAGAGAGAGGTTAAAGTGCCTGTTAGGACATGCACTTCACCTTTCATGCAAATTGTTTTCTTGTTTGCATGACTGACACTGGCAAATTTGTTGAAATGCTAATTTCTTCAATTTATGTTCTCTTTGACCTGGTCACTTCTGCAGAGTTAATCCAAAGTGGGTTATATACAATTCTTTTGTCTCAACTGATCGACAATACATGCGCAATGTCATTTCCATGGACCCTTCTTGGCTTATAGAGGCTGCTCCACATTTTTACCAGCAGCATCAACACAATCCTACTTCGGTTTGACTACACTTATAAAGGTCTTCTCTTTTCAAATGAAAGCAGAGGAGGCCAGGCAATCAGAGGAACCTTGTACAGTGGATGGTAAGAGGTGGTAACTGGCTGTATTTTTCTCTGATACAGGATATTAAAAGCCCATTGTTTTTGGGCAAATTAAATTTGTGTAACTTTTTCTTGTGTATTGGAGAGGTTACAGTTTATGTATCATAGACTTTTCTACTCATTATGGGGCCGGGGAAAATATAAATAAGGAATGGTAAGATCTGATTGGGAAGGCAAACTCCCGATCCACGTTGGGATGGGCTTACCTTCAGTTCAGAGGATCTGTTTGTATTCATTATTCAGAATATATCAGCTAAAAATTATTGGATTTCATCTGAGTTCATGTTCTATATTCCAATCTTTTCTCTATTCATTTCTCAGTTGGTGATTTATGATTTGACTGTTAATAAATTTTTCATGTGTTAGAGAAATATGATGTGGGCTTTACTGTGGTTAATGATTAAAAAGGGTTCTCTATTCCTCTCATTATAATAAGAAGTAAAGAAATTGCTACATGCTGGACATTCCCTTGGAACACATCAAAGAAATTGATATGGGCTTGCTACTTCAGGATCGGTAGTCATGCTTTTAATAAATAAATTAATTTGGGGTTGTTCTTGCATAGCCTATCGAGTATTACAGCCCATAACTTTCTTTCAATTGAAAAAAATAATAGACCATCTGATTTAACCGATTGCCTATGCGTGCACTGTGATCTTCATTCTCCATAAATGTTGCATGTGAAAAATCTAACTTCCTAAAAAAACTAATGCATTGACAATGATGATGCCTAAAAAACATGCGTATGGGCCCAGAACACATACCCAAGAGACAAACCACCAACAAGGCGTAAGGTGGGCTTAGGGGGTAGGCTTGGAAGCGAGCCTAGCGTGAGAGCTCGGCCCATGACGACATCCCGATCACTTGGGCCGCGAACCCTGGGCTGGGAACTAGCTTCCATCCCGCTTCTGGATAACAGTAACATGGATGGTCCACCATCCACCAAACGAGACATATAAAAGGGAGGTACCTAATCTCCATGATCCCCTCTCCACTTATTGGGGGAGGAAGAATCTCTTATAGTCACGACTCCCTAATTATCCTTTAATATTCAGTTTAAGATAAGGAAAGAGAGATTCCCTACCCAATTGGGAAGCAACCATATCGCTGCCTAACAAGGAAGGTTATCGGGATCTCCCATGATAAATAATGGAAAACTCCACCGAAGAAGAGGGAAAAAATAAAAAAAGAAAACAAAAACCCTAACATACTGATATCTCTGTTTTTCTCCTCGAAGGAAACTGACTTAACCATCGAGAGGCGCCAAAGACACCCCGTCTAATTCACCCTTCCCTAGGCCGCAAATGTGCGTGCCCGACCGATCGATTCGAGGTTCCAAACCAATTCTTTCGCAGTTGTGGTGGTCGCAAGCCCGACGATCGAATTTCTGAGGTTTCACTGTGCTCAGCCCATACCGATGAAAGCACCACTGCTGGCGCCGTCTGCGGGAATGACTGCCTTTTATAAATCAATTGGATTTCGCTACTGATGGTATCGACTAAACATTTATGCATGAGTCACGCCAACCCCTTGAGGACACAAGACCAATGGGGATGACGTCGACAACAGGCCAACCAGAGATGCCTTAATTCCTTCTCACACCGCTAGCAATCCAGGATGAGGCACTCCGTCTCGCAATCGGGCCACCGCTAAGGGAGTCGCGTAACTCAATGCATGTGCAACGCCCACAGGAGGCACAACAGGCATGTGAAGGCCGTAATACCATTCCACAGGAGGAATAAAGAACACCCTGGGCGCCTCAAGACGACGAGGAGGAGAAATAGCCTAGACTGGGGGCAATGATCCCTCACATACCCCTGAGATGGTCCTAATGAGGGGGGATGCCTGGCAGGAACGACGGAGGTGATGAGCCAACCCCTTATCAGCAAGGGAAGGGGGAACAATCTTGGGAGCAACAGGTTCCAGGACATCCAACAAGAGCTCAACCACATGAAGAAGGTTTTAGTGCTGTCGAGCCCCGGGGCCTCCCATGGACGCCTCCCGGGTATAGCAAACTAATCCCTGCTCACGGGGTACTACACTTCCTCTCCCTGCAGAAAATTCGGGGATGTCAGGGATTGAGGCCTTTGACGAGGCAAAGGATCTCGTAGACCACCTCAACACCTATAAGACTCAGATGGAGCTGCACGGATACCAGGACCCCGCGCGATGTCGAGCCTTTGCCATCACGCTCTTAAAAAGGCCTCAAGATACCGGTTCAACAGCCTCTCCAATTTCAATCTCATCCTTCGTAGAGCTCTCCATCGCTCAGATGCACTCATCAAAGCCCGGACGCATGTGAGTCAGAGCCACCACCCACGACCGTAAAGCAAGGCCCACATATGAGAACAGAGTCGTGATGGCCCGCAGGTTCAACCTGCGTAGTCATTAAAGGTAGACATCCCTGATGAGAAAATTTCCATCACCGCCTCTTTATCATTTCTGGCTAGGCATATAAATTCAAAGACCTAATGTTCTCCATCTCAAGAACCCTTAGTGTTACGGCCGAGGTGCTCGCCAAAGGTAAAAATACATCAACAATAAGGAGGCCCTTATATCTGCTGTGGAAGCCTCTTCCGCGCAAAAGGAGGAAAAGCAAGGATTTATAGCTAAGAGGACAAGCCCTGCACACGAAGAGACCGAGATAGACTTCACGAGGAATGCAGAAGACTGAGATTGACCCAACAAGAGGGTAATCGCAGGACCGCTAGTCCACCCCACCGAAATAAGAGTCATGCATCTACACCGACCCTGTTGTCTCAAGTCCCATAATGAGGTGCAAAGATGAGAAGTTTAAGGTGGCGCCTTGATGAAGATTTGACCCAAAGAAAAGAGACATAACCAAATACTACGAGTTCCACAAAGATCATGGCACCTCAAATGTATGACCCAGATTCGCTGAAGAAAGAAATCGAATTCCTAATCCGATGTGGATATCTCCGCCATTATACGGCTCTGTAAGACGGGAATCGCACCTCCTCCACCACACCCTCGTCGCCCAGCTCCCAAATGCATCAGCAACCTCGAGAGCCCAATGATCCAAGGATTAGCCGTGGTGGGGAACTGAAGCCCAACCAGGAAGGCTCACCTACGCAGCATCAGATTAGGGGAGACACTGGAGGTACAGGCCGTGTCCAAGCTCCCTTGGTTGGATACTGTCATAACCTTCTCGGACTTTGACATGGAAGGCTGCCAACATCCCCATGATGACCCTTTGGTAATAAGGGTTGTCATGGCTACCGCAATTCACTGTGGTCCCGATCGACAACGGAGCCTGATCGACATCATCTTCGTGATCAGCCGCTGAAAACGGCATCTAAGAGTAGAAGTCGGAATGTAAACGCCCATTTACCGATTCTCCAGAGAAAGTGCTAACTCTGGTCTGCATACCAGATCACTTTGGGACCCCATGCCAAAGCCAATAAACGAGACATAAAATTCTCATGATGCCCCACCAGATACAACATGCCACTCGGGCAGGCCTTCTCCTCAATGCCGCGCCATCCCTTCGCCATCATATATGGTTGTTAAATTCCTCTACTGAGAATGGAGTAGGAATGGTCTTCGAGGAGACTCAGCAGCCAAGGAGCAAGCATTTCAAGGCCAATGAAAAAGAAATAACAACATCCACATGGATGAGCCTCATACAGAGATGAATTAAAACACCCGACCTATGCCCTTAGGAAGAGTCGGGAACTCATCACCAAATTTAACACCTCGCCAGATCATCCAATCACTGAGACATCAAGACCTCCCCATCCGGGTCTTAAAGCAACATGGGAAGTATTCGAAGCAAGAGGACATGGGAGGAATCGACCCAAGAGTTATCACCTACGCTGCCGAATGTCATTCCTCCTTCAAACCCGCCAAACAAGAAGAAGTTTTTCCTATAAAGGTAAAGCGCGATCAACGAAGAGGTCACCAAACTCCTTCCAAGCCCGAAGCGCTATTCGGTAAGTAGATTATCCCGCGACCAATACAATGGTTCCTGCCAAGAAGGCAAATGTGGTGAATTCTGCATTGACTTTACCGATGTTAACCGGGCTTCTTGCTCGAAAAGATGTTCTTTCCTACCCCGGGACGACTTTCATAGTGGACGCCATCACAACGAGCTCCCCGCCTTCATGGACGCTTTCGTTATAATCATATCGTGAATTCAATTCTAACAACCAAGAGAAGACTACATTCGCGGATCGGACAGGAACGACTATTATCAGTGATGTCTCAATAAGAACACCTGGGGCCACCTATCAAAGGTCAAAATAGAATGTTCAAAATAGATCGGAGATCCATGGAAGTATTGGCTACATACTTACATGCCAGTGAAGTTACATGGGCCGAGCTCCACGTAGACCAATCTAGCGACCGTCGAGGTCCCGAAGGACTACAAGATGAAGTTAAACCTAACCAAGTGTGCCGGAGTTCCGCGCGAAGTTCGGGTTTCATAGTTAACACTACGTAAAATAAAGAAATCTAGACAAGAAAAGTTTTTGGCTCGACACGCAACCATCCTCAAACACTAAAGAAATTCATTGACCGAGAGAATAGTCATACTGAGTCACATTGCAGTCCAGAGATCTAAGGATGCGCCTTCCATCCCCTTTCAAGTTCGAAAAAGGCCTCACCGGGTGTCCACTCATGAAGGCTTCCTGTGCTAAAAACCTACTTAAGATCCCCCCCTACTCTAGTAAGCCCCTCCGATAGGAACTCCCTATGTCAGACTTGAATGCTTCGATTTCTCAACTAGTAATCGCCAAAAGAGAGGCGGGATAATGAGTGGCACTCTGGCCCATTACGCAAATTCGAGCTTCCGAGAGGAGCAAAGGAAAGGTATCCAAGATGGAAAAGCTAGTTCTGTGACGTGACCACCACTAAGACTTCGACCATATTTCCAAGCTCACACCATCGAGATTCCGATAGAACACCCAATGAAGCAAATACTGCATAAACCAGAAACCTCAGGAAGACTGGTAAAATGGGCCATAGAGCTTAGTGAGTTCAACATTAGATACAAGCCAAGAACAATGATCAAAGGACAAGTGTTGACAGATTTCATCATGGAATTCACCTCGACAGAGCCTACCGAAACCACCTAACTCGCGTCCGACTTCCCTATCCGAGCGGTCGGTCTCATAGAGACAGGGCTCACCACCACTGACAAGTTATAGTTCGATTCTCGACTTCTGATGGACTGACGGAATATGCACTCGATTCAATCTAAGCTCCAATAAGGAGTTTCTAATATGAAGTCGCTATCGTCGCTTAACTCACAAGACTCCATGAGGTCGATTAACTAGAGGTATGCAATGATTCCTAGTTAAGGCATAGAGTAAACTGTTCCAAGAAGCAAGGTGAAAAATGATCATTTACTCTAAAAGGTATGCGAATCCGCTTCTCAAAATTAGTAATCGGGTTCGTGTCGACACGTCCCAAGGGCGTAAAATTCACAAAGTGATGCCCCCGCAAAGTTAAGAACGACGCAAGGCAGAAGACCTGGATAGCTGATAACAACAGCACCTCCCAGAGTCCTTGGCCAAACATCAACAACTAAGAAATTTTCCCAAAGGATGATCAGACCGAGTCGGATGGACCTCATATAGACTACTTGTTAAACTGACATCATGCAATCCGAAGGAGGGCACCCAAACTGAAGAGCAGAGTACGCTTAGATTCGCTCTCTTTCATGGGGACCCTTATAAACGAGGTTTTTCTACACCTCCTCAAACGCATAGGAAAGGAAGATGCCAACTACGCACTTAGAGAGGCGCACTTAAGGCTTCGTGGCAAATCCATATTCTGAGCTCGAACCTCGCAGAAAACCTTGAGGCAAGGGTAGTATCGCCTACAATGCTCAAAGATCATGAATCATCGTAAATGCAAAACTGGCCAAGAGCATGCCAAGATCTCCTACCTCCCATCCGAGCCACTGACCTCGATCATTAGTAGTGCCTAGATACTAGGCCCCTACCCATCGAGGCCAGTGTGTCTACTATCATAGGAGTGGACTACTTCACCAAGTGGGCAGAGGTCAAGCCATTAGCAATAATCACCGAGCAAAGGTACAGAATCGCTTAGAAGTTCCATAATATGCGTGTCTTAATCCTAAAAGCATTATATCTGAGTAATGGAAAGTAGTTTAACAACTCGAATTCAAAATTTTTGCGCCGGTTTCAAATCAAGAATTATTATTCGTCTCAAATTTCTCATCCGTAGTCTAATCAACAAGGTAAGTCACTATAAGGACCCTCAAGGCAGCATTGAAGACTAAGCTGGAAAACCTAAAGGGAAATTGGGTAGAATACCTCCCCGAGAAATGGGATGCAGAACTATACAAGTTCCAATCCTGAGAAACTTCATTCGCCTAGCATTTGGCACTCGAGGCTGGAGCCTCTATCGAAATGCTCAAGTCACCTAGGGTCGAGTTCGCAAACGCCGAGCACAATGAGGAGTCTCTCTGCTTAAACCTTGATATCCTGGAGGAGAAGCAAGAGCAGGCTCTGAAACGCACCGAGGACTACCAACAAAAAACAGCAAGGTACTATGATCAAAAGGTTAGGCCTAACAGTTTTAAGCTCGACGACCTAGTGCTCAAAAAACTCATGCCAACAAGGAAAGACCCCACTCATGGGAAACTAGGACCCAACTAGGAGGGATCTTATATCATATCACCTGATAACCGACTCCAGCAATCCATGAGTTTCAAACTAAGAGGAAAGACTTGCATCACTCCCGGAATGCCGAGCACCCGCTTTCGGGGCTTTTACCCATAAACCTCATATTGTATCTATTAATGCTTGAGCGCTCTACTTCGCTCAAATACCAAGCCAGGTTTATTTCGCTCCGCCTACCCTCGTGAATCATAAAGAAAGAACCAGGAGCTCATTTATCGTGGAACTACTGGCCTAAGGGCCCGGAGGTTACATGAACATTAGACAAGTATATGTGTTTCAAAGATTGTACTTTATTTTAGAATTTATATTATTCCGTGAAGTTACACCGCAAAACCGCTTCCAAGACCAGAAAATTACAATCAAGAACAACCACCAAGGCAAAAACCACCGTAAAGAGAAAAGGGAAGTCGGAAAAAGAGAGTGAGGAGAGGCATAATATAAGAAGTCAAGCATTCCCCCAAACAAGCCGCCCCTAACGTGTTCCTAATCTAACCCACTGGGAATGGCGTGACTGTGGAAACAACATAACTCCAACAAATGGTAGAGCAACAAAATCAAACATGGCCTACGACCACTAAACAAACTTCGTACAATGTCAATCAAACCCTGAAACTTCATCATGTCCGAACTTTGATGTCATGGCAGAAGGGAACGGAGGTCAGATAACATACATCCTTCAAGGAAGGCTATCTATAAAAAGCTTCGACACTCGGGAAGTCACACAAATTGCTCTGATTCTATGACCGACATTAAAATTATTCGCTTCCCGCTGGTTGAAGACGAAAGGCAGGAGCTTCCGATATTAAAGAGCCAATGAGCTCGTGAGCCCAAAGGAGCCATGTGTAGCCTGGGTAGAGCCCAAAGGAGCCATGTAGCCTACCTCAAAAGAGCCATGGAGCTCCACCCAAGAGCTTAGCAACTCGAAGGTCACAGAAATTAATTCAATAAGAACCTAGATTTATATTAAAGAGCCACAGAACAAAAAGTTCAGCTGAGCAATGTACTGGGCTCAAAAGAGCCATGGAGCTCGCTCAATAAGCAGCTCCATGAGCTCAATTTGTTAAGAGCCAATGAGTCAAGCTTCAATAAGAGCCACGTAGGGCTCAGCCTTTGAATTAAGAGCCTAGTAGCCTGGGCCTCATCAAGAGCCACGTAGCTCTGCCAAGAGCCACGAGCTCTGGGCTTCACAAGAGCCACGTAGCTCAATTCAATAAGAGCCCAGTGGATCGATTTGTTAAGAGCCACGTAGCTTAGTTCAATAAGAGCCTAGTAGCTAGGTTCAATAAGGGCCTAGTAGTCAATCTAATAAGAGCTCCGTAGCCTGGGCTTTGTTAAGAGCTAATGAGTCGTACGCTAAGCGCACAAATAGCCTGGGCGACAAAGGAGATGAATAGCTCGGAAGCCTTGCAGCCTAGGTTGTAAAATAAGATGGCAAATAATACGGAAGGTCCAAAGGGTATAAAGGCAAATATCCGCAGATTGACAAAAATCAGGGTCAGCATTACAGAAGTCTAAGGCTTAGAGCCCCAAGTTAGGGGCATCAAGCGAAACTGCCATACAAGGAAAAGCCTGAACGCTCAAGCAAGACTGAAAATTTCGCTACGAACCTCCAAACCATGTGTCTGAATGTCCCACTTAATCAACAGAAGAGAACCCGGATTCTAGGAGCCTCAATCTCAGGTTCACCAGGGAGAGGAAGAGCTAAGGGCATCTGAAAACACCACGGGGTCCGCTTTTTCGTGAGTCAGATTCTTCTACCTCCCTGCCAGGAACTTGAAAGTCAAATCCAACCCGAAACCCAAGAGCCTTGAAGTGCCAAAAAGAAAGCCACCTGTAGGCCCATTAAGGTACAAAAAAGCCCTCGCCTCTCACCCGCAATCACCCCTTCCTTTGACTCCACCAAGGCCTCCCGCCCCAAAGACTCGTGATGCCCATGGTATTCCCTAGTTGGGAGGCTCCACGAGCTCACGCACTCAAGCCTCGGGTCGACCCGGGCACTATCGTGGCTTCATGTACACCGCTCCCGACCACTGCAACTCATTCCCGCCACCGCACCGTCCCTTAACCACCCGCCGCTAACTCGTCCTTGCAACCCCGCCTAACCCCGAGCCTTATTTTCTTTATCTTCAACTCGTGCTTTGCTGGGTCAGGGCGTGCTTCAGCTCCGATTTATACTTCACGGCATCCCCTGAAGAAGGCATCGTATCCAGCTCGAAGGCTCGACCTTCCTGGGAGGTCGTGAGGCCACTCTCGCTTTATACGCCACTAATATAGCAAAGCTCCCTGGCAGTGCTGGCCCTCCTCGCCAAGCTTTTCATATGTGCAGCCATTTGCGTAAAACAAGATAAATTAATGGATAGCTCAAACAACTGCGGAACGAATCGATAAAGGCGTCTGACATACGGTGGTCGCTCCTCGAAGCGATAAGGCTGTGAGCCTCTCAAAGGACACGGCATCCACCTCTCTGAGGGTCGAGTCCCAGGACGGGACGATACGCCCCTGGCGAGCCCGAGTTAGTAAGCAAAGTGAGTCCTCATCCCCTTAGTTCCAGCAACCATTCCCGTCCCTCCCCGTCGAGAGGGAGCTCGCTGCTTTGCGCTGAGAGGGACCCAAACAGAATGGGGCAGACTTCCAGGAGGCCTTCTGATCCTCCCCAAAGGATTTTTAACTACTGCAATACGGGATGGGCGGAGCATTGGACCCACCACCTTGGACACCTCGGCCATGGAAGGAGGCGCCTGACCTCTCGCCGGACTAGCCGTGATTACTCCCAAATTCTTGGGCAAATAGACGACCTGAGAAGATGCTCCCAACCCGTGGATCTTACCTCGACCAAGGTCGCTTCCTGGGAGCCCGAGCTTTACGCTTAACGCTCTCTCTTCTTCGCCAATGACTCCAACTCAGCTTGAAGCTTCTTCCCCCAAGTGGGTTTCACAAGGCACCTCACGAAGGCTCTACATAACAAAGGAGGGCCCCAAAGGGGGTCGAGAGGGGTTCACACTGTATGCCCGGAATATCCTCGATCTAATTAGCCTACGCACCAAGCATGAGACACTTTCAGCCTAATCACGCTTCACTCTTATCCCCTGGAAGTTGAGAACGCCGTAACCTTTTAAAAGCCAACCTCACTAACATTTACTAAACTCACGCATTCTCTAGTGTGGCGCCCACATCATTTTAATGCCACAGATCCTTCCTACGTAACAGGTTTGACCCGCTATAATTCCCCCCGAGCAAAGAAATAACACTCCTTCCAATGCTCATGGAAGATTTAAGATCAGAATGATCACCACACTGTCCATTGCTTTGGAAATATACAAATGCCCTCTCGCGTTCTCTTTCACACTAAAGAAGTCCACAGAGCTTATGCCGGGAACCCCGAGGCCTCGTCTCCTTAAAAACGACTGTGGCGTCGACAAAAACACCCTAAAAATTGGGAGAAAGTTGGGACGGGAAAACGTTGAAGTGCTATAAGATGTTCTTGATAAAGGAGTGCAGAGGAAAGCGAAGACCTTTCTCGAAGGCCTCTTCAAAGAAGCAGACCATCTTGGGAACCTAGACAATGTAGGAGGTGCGAAGATCGGGGCACCAGACTTGAACGCCAAGAGGGGGTCTATTGTGGCGCCCCTTTCCCGACCCGACCCGTTTTAGCAAATCCGAACCGAGTCTGGGATGTCACTAAAATCACTCAATCACTCAAAATCATATCTTTGCGGAAGCGATTACAAAATTAGGTAAGCCTATAAACATTTAACATAATACATTTACAATGAAGGCATTCAAGCCTTTTCAAAATGATTTACAAAAATAGATGTTCAGAGTTCAAATTGTTTTTACAAAATATCAATATCCAAAAGAAAACATGGAATGAGTCGGCCATGCCTGAGCATACCCCGAAATTTCTTATGACTCCTGGGCCACTTCTCGATCTTAGGTCCGCTCGATCACCATCTATCACTCCTGACTACGCATCAGAATACGCTAAGCATTTTCATGCTTATGGTTCTATACAAATCCATTCCCGCTCACTTTAAATCAAATCATGCAATTTAATAATTCAGACCAAATCTGATGACCAATATAAATACAATACATATACTTTGTTATATATATACAATCACTTTATAGTTCATCGATCATCCCAAAATACACTTTCATATTCAATATTTTGCAATCTCAAATCAATTCAATGGTGCTCACAAATTCGGGCCAGCCTGAAATCAATCTGGGCCAGAATCAATTCGCTTATGCTAATCAATTCGCTTATGCCCTTAACTAATTTAACCTACGCTTCGACATAATAGATATCGAGTCACCTAAGATGGTCCCACGGGTCATAGCCTAAGATCAAATCGGTTTTATAACACGCGCACGGAACCTACCGATCATTATAAACAATCAAATAGTGAACATCATCGATACTTACCCCTTACTGGGTCACTGGACGGAGTGACACATCAATACAACAAAGCTCACAAGATCGCTTATTCGACCCTATCGTATACCACCAATCTATCCTTAATACGAACTAAACTAAGCACATCTCTATTACATGCCCAAACTCTTTATAGAAAAATATGTACAATATGTACGCTTGTATAAACAGTTTATTTTCAGTAATCATGCAATTTTTATATGCAAACATTTCACAATCACTTTTCTCAAATCAATTCAATCAATTCAATATGCTTTTAGAACAAACATGAAAAAACTTGAAACGAGGAATAGAAGTCGGTAGAACAAACCCAAAAATCTTTGCACTTTGATTCCAATCCTTGGAATCTCAATCTTAGTTTGTCTTTTCCTCCTCATCAGCCCCTATTCCAAAACCATTAAAGAACAATATTATTCGTGTATACTAGTAGTTTTGGTTAGGATTGATTTTCGGAGTTTAATATGAGTTCCAATTTCAACAAGCTATATTTAGATGGATTCTTGACTCAATGGGCTTTCCATAGAGTCTAAGAACACCTGAAACGAGTCTTTAACAAGAAGTTATGACCTTCCGGGTCGGGAGGTCATACGTAGTCGCACCCACCAAACTAATCGACCGAGCTGACTCGAATCCCAGAACTAGCATGACATCTTGGTCTGACATATTCTATCCTCCTTAGGCATATGAATAGATTTTTGACTCAATGGGCTTTCCATAGAGTTCAAGAACACCAAACTGAAAGTTCTGACGACAAGTTATGACCTTCCGAAGTTGAAAGTCATACGTAGTTAACCTGCATCGAGCCGACCTCGAACCGACCGCCACAGATGAGGTCCGCTAACCTCGGGCCGTGCATGAGGTCTGCTGACCTCCGCCGCATGAGGTCTGCTGACCTCTCCCCATGAGGTCCGCCGACCTCCCCGCTGCATGAGGTCCGGGCCGACCTCCACAGATGAGGTCCGCCGACCGCCAGACGAGGTCTCGCCACCCACCGCATGAGGTCCGTTGACCCCCTCGCCGACGAGGTATGCTAACCTCACTGCACGAGGTCCGTCGACCCTCGCTGCATGAGGTCTCGAGGCTGACTCTCAAGGAGCCTCGAGGTCCGCACCTCCACAAGATGAGGTCTCGGTCGACCTTCACTGCAGGAGGTCTGGGTCGACCTCGCCGCGTGAGGGCCTACCGACCGCCGCATGAGGCCTACGACCCCTCGCCGCATGAGGTCCGTTGACCTCTCGCCGCATAACCTCGCAGCGACCATAACTTCTGGTCTTCACGTAGGTCCCAATTGAGAAATTAAAAGCCTAACATCACTCATCGATGAGCTACAATTTTCAAGGACTCATCAACAAATTCCTTCACTTCATACCCAAAATCATCTTTAAGGTTCACACGCGCACTACCACAATGTGGCAGCTTCCTGGGCGGTTTAAAAATACAACTTACATTCCCTAAGGCAAGATAACCACCACACAAACCCCTGGGGTGGTAGAAAATAACCACAGTAGGAGAAGACCTACCTTCTCGGAGTTTGTCAAACTCCCCTGCGATTCGCCCTCACTTGCAGCTCTTGTCACGCGAGAAAGGACTTTCTTCGCTTCACCGAACTCCATTTGTCCGATCACTGAAAATCTACTGCAGAAGGTAGAGCCTCTCTCTCTAACTCTAAAATATCTCCTTCTTTCTCTCGTTTTTTTTCCTTTCTTTATGGATCACCCTTAATCATATTTCTTTAAAAATAGGAGGAAGCTTCTCCTCTTTCCTACATGCCACATGTCCTTTCCTTGATTTTTTATTCTTTTCTTTATTTCTTTATATTTAGGTCCTTCATTTCTCTATTATTCTTCATTTAAGTCTCCTATTATTATTTTCCCCTTGCTCATTTATTTCTTCCTAATTTCACTGACATATAAACTTACTTACAATCGAATTTTTAGGTCCCCATTTTACAATTTCCATATATTTTCTTTTTCACTGTTTATTTCCTGTATTCACAACTCATTTCCAACCCAGCCACATTCATCCTCACAACAATCTTTAAAAATACCTAAGTTACCCACTTATAATTTTAATATATAATAAATTTTATTATAAAATTTAGGGTATTTTGGGCGTTGCCAACCTCCCCACTTAATAAAATTCTCATTCCCGAATTATCTTAGTCACACTATGATACCATAACGCATCATTTCTTCACTTTCCCATGGCTTCTTCACCTTGTGGTTTCTCCACAAAGATTTTGACTAGCTAATCTTCTTATTCCATAAATTTTTTCACTTCACGAGCCAAAATCTCTACTGCTCTTTCTACATATGTCAAATTTGATCTCAAATTAACTGGCTCAAGAGACTACATGTGATTCGGGTCCGATCTACCTCCGTAGCATGGACACATGAAACACATCATGGATCTTCCAAGTCCCTGAGGTAATGCCAATCAGATGCCAACGGACCCACTTTTTCAATCACTCATAGGCTACAAATCTAGGGCTCAACTTGCCCTTTTCCCAAATCTCATCACCTTCTTCCAAGGCTACTCTAAAAAACACTTTTCGCCGATCTCATCGACATCTTTCTTTCTCATGCTCAAGATATGATTTATGTCTACCTAGTACACCTTCAATCTCTCTAATCACTTTCACTTTTCTCTCGCCTTATATCAAGCTCGGGGCCAATCACTTTCTTTTCACTCAATTCAGCCCAACACAACGGTTCTCTGGCATTTTCTCCCATAAAGCCCATAAGGCGCCATTCCAATACTTACTGAAACTGCTTGCCACACAAATCTCAACTAAAGCAATGTGTCGATCCCAACTACCCTCAAGGCCTCCCATCACACAACTCCTTAACATATCTTCCGCATCCGGATCACTCTTCTGCATTGTCCATCCGCTTATGGGTGGAATGTCGTAATTAAAATCTGAACCCAGCGCCCAAGGCCCCTGCACTCTCCCCAAAATCTGGGCAAACCTCGATCTCATTCGAAATAATGGATATATAGGAATCCTATGTAACCTAACTTATTTCTGACACATACCATTTAGCTCATTAAGTGAAAAGCTCCGCTCACTAGTAGGAAGTGAGCTGACTTAGTCAATCGGGTTCACATGACCTAAATCGAGTCATGCCTTCTCCCCACAATGGTAACCCAACCACAAAATCCATGGTGATTCTGTCTCATTTCCAATCTCTGTGATTCGATAGGCTGCACAATCCCGAAGGAACTTGATGCCTCGCTCTTACTTTCGACACACCAAACACTTGGTTACAAATTCGACATTATCTCATTCCTAATTCAATTTAACTAGACATTTTTAAATCTCGATACATCTGGTGGCTAACGGATGGATAGGAAAAAGGTCCACTATGTGCCCCTTTCGGCATGGATTTCCTCAACCACATGAATCGAGTACACAAACCCGATCCTTATAATACAAAACTTCATTTTCGTTCACTGTGAACTCGCTTTACCATTTCCAACTGATTATTTACAAAGAATTTTCTCATATTTCCTTTAAGGCTCTAGCACTTGATTCAACAAACCTTGCCCGCTTATTAATTTCGCTTACTACGCATCGCACCATTCGATAATGACAATGGGCATTCAACGCCTAGAGCGCTTGTATCGACTCTACCCTGTGCCGCCCACTACATTGCCTTCCCGAAAGGGATAATCAATCACACAAATGCCATACCTTATTGGGCTCCATCCATCTCCGTTGTCTCAAGTTAAGCTCCCACTGTGAGGGCAAATACTTAAGACTTTTATGATCAGTGTAGATGAAACACTTTTCTCCATACAAATAATGTCTCCAAATTTTCAGAGCAAATACAATTGCGGCTAATTCCAAATCATGCATAGTTCTTTTTCTACGCATTCAACCCGTCTCGCCATTGCCACCACTTCAATCTCTCTGTGATTAGGACATCCTAGTCCATTTAGCACACGCATCACTAAAAAATCACATATTCTCTACCGCAGTTGGCCGAGCAAGAACCAGAGCCTCTGCTTAAGAATGCTTCAACTTATCAAAACTTCTTTGATATTTTTCAATTCAACTACTTTATATCTTTTCCTGAGCAATCTAGCTTATCTAGGGTCGCAACTATTAAAACCCCTTAACGAATCTTTCGTAGTATCCCCGCATCCCAAGAAACCACGCACTTCTCGTAATACTCGGTGGCTTCCCATTCAACAACCACTTCTATTTTCTTCTTGGATCTACCTCGACATTCCTTCTCATACAATGTGCCCAAGGAAGCACACTTCATTCATCCAAACTCACACTTGCTCGCTTTCGCATACAACTGCTTTTTTCAAATTCCTCTAACACTGCTCTAAGGTGTGTCATGACTCTCCTAATCTTTTTGAACAAGAATGTCATCTATGAACACTCACTTACAACTCCGATCCACATACGGCCTTAAAAACACGATTCATTAGGTCCATGAAAGCCACCGGACATTTGTCAATCCAAACTAGCGATTACAAGGAACTCATAATGTCCATATCGCGCCCCAACGCCGCCTTACACACTCCGCATCTTTAATTTCAACCGATATCTGACCGTCAATCTTCGAAAGATACTGCACTTTCAATTGGTCAAACAAATCACACCTCGGGTAAATCTGATACTTGCCTCATCGTTAACTTGTTCCAATCAGTTCGTAATCAATACATAGCCGGTTAAATTTCATCTTTATTTTTAACAAAAAGCACCGCAGCTCCCATGGTGATACACTCGTCAAATAAACCCTTTTTCTGGGGTAGTTCTAATTGCAATTTCAATTCTTTAGCTCTAAGTGGTCATTCCAGATTTGCAATGGATGCCGATGTGGCACCTGGTACAATGTTAATAGAAAACTTAATCTCCTATGGGGCAACTGCAACTCTTCCTAAAAATGATCACTTTAAAGTCGCTAATAAGAGGGAGACTTGGCTACACCAGCCCTGCCTTGACTGCATCAACTGCATAGCTTGGCGAGGCTTCACATCCTTTTCAAAGACTACTGCTCTAGCAAGCATGGCAGATATCACATTGTGAGGTGGATTTGACCTCTCACCGATGAGTTACTCATCTTCATTCTGTTCTTAAGGTTACTCTTTTCATTCTACAATCGACTATTGATTGATGTCGGGACAACTAGTCCATCCCCAATATCACATCAAACTCCGTGAATGATAACTCAATCAAATCTCCTAAAAAATTCACTCGCATTTCATCGGGACAACTTACACTCCGTCACAATAACACTATGGTCGAGCGGTTCACACAAGATGTCATATTCTAAGCCACTTCTGTAATTTACCCAAGTCAGCGCTACGGGTGCAATTATATGATGTCAATTTTGGTCAATCAATGCATGTGTACAGAGTATCAAAGATTTGGAAATTACTCGCCTATCACATCCGGAGCGTCTGTGATCTTCCACTCCATTCTTCATCAGATATGCTCTAAATTGCGAGCACCCACCATCTCGCTTACCCAAAGTTTGCTAGTCCTCATTTGGAACACTTATGATGCAATACTCTTGTCAGCTTTTGTACCACTAAAGTTTCGCACTTTTGGTCTGGGCAGGATGTAAATGAACGAGCTCTAGAACAATCTCTCGCTTTATGCTCTTTGGATCCACAAATCAAACAAGCAATTTATAAGTTCCCAACATTCTCCTTTATGATTTCTCCCACAATGGGAATAATGGGGAGCACCGTCTCCTCTAAAAGGACCTCTTAGTGTACTCAAGAATCGAATGTGCCGGGTAGAGTAGTATTCCTACTCTGGGAATTGAGTCAGCAGTCGACCGGAACCTTGTGGTCCCCCTCGAATTTCTTCCTTTGCCATTGTTGCGAACTGGACTTATCGGGATTTTTCTTTCCCTGTCTTTTATATTTTCTCTCTTTTTCCTCTTTCTTTACTTTTTCCACATCTAACCCACGTCATACAATTTTCGGGAGAAATCCTCAATGCAAAATGTCGTTGCATGCATGGCTCGAACATGGTCATTATACTGCCTTCAAACCTCCAATACGGCACTTTCTTCCCCACTACAAGTATCTCGTGAGCATACTTGCTCAACCGTGTGAATTCTCTTGATATTCGGTCAAAATCATCCATTTTTGCTTCAGACATGAAACTCCCGTCTCATGTTGTTCCGATAAATGCGACCACATACTTAACTCATCCAAGAAGAAACCCCATGTAACCTCTCCTCGATGAAAACTCACTAAACCCACCTCACCGATAAGCCTATCTTGCAGTAATGAGGTCGCACATTCCACTTCTCTTCAAATGCGTGCAACGATTTCAGACAAGCATTCGCCTGGGCTCTCTCTCGAGCCAATTTTCTCTATAGAAGGCTCATCCTTTCTTTCCCATAAAATCTGGCTGTGCCTGCACTTGCCATTCTCTCAAATGGTCGATCGCCGGAGAAATTGCAAACAGTTATTCGACTCTTTGCAATGCCCGAACTAGTCACGGAGGATAACGACAAGACTCCCGCCACTGCTCGGGTTCATTTATCAGGGGCATGTGGATGCTTGCCCACCTTCCACACTAGCAGGATTGTTTGGGCGATTCTCCTGGTCATCCTCGACTCTAAGGGAAGCCGAATCGTCCCCATGTCAACCCCATTGTCCCAGAAGATCCGCCGGAATGTGTCATCCTATGGCCACGAATAACGCAGCAGAACAAACGCCAAACAATTTCAAAATCGTTTTGTAGAACCGCCTAAACCTAGGCTCTGATACCAATAAAAGATGTGGCGCCCCTTTCCCGACCCGAACCGTTTTGGCGAATCCGAACCGAGTCCGGGATGCCACTAAAATCACTCAATCACTCAAAATCATATCTTGGAGGAAGCGATTAAAAAATTGGGTAAGCCCATAAACATTTAACAGAATACATTTACAATGAAGGCATTCAGCTTCTTTCAAAATGTGATTTACAAATGATGTTCAGAGTTCAAATTGTTTTACAAAATATCAATATCCAAAGAAAACATGAATGAATGCCATGTCTGAGCATACTCCGAATTTCCTTCTTTATGACTCGACGCCCTTTGTCTCGCTGGGTCCGCTTCTGATCACTATCTATCACTCGTACCTACGCATTGGTAAATACGCTAAGCATTTTCATGCTGATAGCGGTCTTATACAAATCCATCTGGCCTTAAATCAAATCATGCAATTTAATAATTCACTTTCAAATCTTGATGACAATATAAATACAATACATATAATTTCTATATATATATAATCGCTTATAGTTCATCGATCATCCAAAATACACTTCTATATTCAATATTTCACAATCTCATCAATTCAATTATGCCTACAAATTCAGCTTCGGGCTCGCAGTTCACCTGGCTCAAATCAATTCCGCTATGCCAATCAATTCAATTATGCCTAACGAATTTAACCTACGCCTTCGAGTATACAGATATCGTGAGTCACCCGCACGGCGCTCGCTTCGGGCCGTAGGACTTATATCAAATGGTTTTATAACACGCACGGCCCCCAATGCACCGATCGCTTATAAACAATCAAATAGTGAACACTACCGGCACGGTCCGCACGGAAATACCGATCGGAGTGACACATCAATACAATAGTTCGCAGTGATCGCTTATTCGACCTCTACCGTATACCAATCTATCTCCACACGAACCAAAAGGTTAACATTCTATTATGCGTTCAAATCCTTTGTAGCAAAATATTGTGCCAATATGTACGCTGTATAAATAAATATTTTCAATAATCATAATTTTTATATGCAAACATTTCACAATCACTTTTCTCAAATCAATTAATTCAATTTAATATGCTTTTAGAACAAACATGTAAAAACTTGAAACGAGGAATAGGAGTCGGTAGAACAAACCCAAAAATCTTTGCACTTTGATTCCAATCCTTGGAATCTCAATCTTAGTTTGGCTTTTCCTCCTCATCAGCCCCTATTCCAAAACCATTAAAGAACAATATTATTCGTGTATACTAGTAGTTTTGGTTAGGATTGATTTTCGGAGTTTAATATGAGTTCCAATTTAACCAAGCTATATTTAGATGGATTCTTGACTCAATGGGCTTTCCATAGAGTCTAAGAACACCCAAAACGGAGTTCGGACGAAGAAGTTATGACCTTCCGAAGTTTGAGGTCATACGTAGTCACACCCAGCCGAACTGACTGACTAAGCTGACCTGACCTCGGTAAACTCGGTCTGACACCTCGGTCTGACATATTCTATCTTCCTCAGGCATATGAATGGATTCTTGACTCAATGGGCTTTCCATAGAGTCAAGAACACCAACGGAGTCTGACGGTTAGAAGCGTATGACCTTCCGGAACTGAGGTCATAATGAAGTTAACTCCAGACGAGCCACCCGAACCGACCGCTACAGATGAGGTCTGGCCGACTCGTCGTACGAGGTCTCGTCGACCTCCGTCGCATGAGGTCTGGCTGACTCCCCGCCGCGAGGTCTACCGACCCCGCCGCATGAGGCCCACCGACCTCTCGCAGATGAGGTCCGCTAACCCCACAGGGATGAGTATGCCGACCTGTCGCATGAGGTTCACTGACCTTCACGCACGAGGCCTACGACCTCCGCCGCACAGAGGTCGGGCTGACCGCTGCATGAGGTCGGCTGACCCCCCGCCGCATGAGGTCTCCGCCGACCGCGCATGAGGTCCGCTGACCTCACGCATAACCCCGCAGGCACCCATAACTTCGCTCCACAGAGGTCCCAATCAGAAATTCAAAGCCTACCATCAGCTCATCATGAGGCTACAATTTTCTAAGGACTCACTACCAAATTCCCTTCATCATACCTAAAAATCATCTCTAAGTCCGGCTAATGTTACTCAATGGCTATAATGTGCAACTTCTATGGTTTAAATACAAACTGTACATTCCCCTAAGGAAAGATAATCCACCTACACAACCTCTGGTGGTAGAAAATAACCACGTAGTAGAGAAGACCTACCTCAAGTTTGTCGAAACTCCCGATTCTGGTCTTCTACTTGTAGCTCTTGTCACGAGGGAAGGAATTTCCTCTTGCTTCACCGAACCTATGGTCCGATCAAGCCGAAAATCTACGAAGGTAGAGCTCTCTCTCAACTCCCAAAGATCTCCCATTTTCTCCTCGTTCTTCCTTTCACTTGACCACCCTTAATCGTACTTTAAAACGAGGGTTTTTCCCTCCCTCTTTCCTACACACATGTCCTTCCCTTGATTTTTTTTTCTTCTTTTTCTTCATTTCTTATATTTAAGTCCCTCTCCATTTCAATATTTTCATTAAGTCTCCTATTATTTTCCCTCGTCATTTATTTCTAATTTCACTTAGACATATAAACTTACTTACATCAATTTTTAGGTACCCATTTACAATTTCCATATTTTCTCTTTTTTTTCACTTGGGTTTATTTCTGGATTCAATAATCATTTAATCGATATTCATCTAACAATTCCCGTAAAATACCTGGAGCAAATTTCACCATACCCTTGACATATAATAAATTTTATTATAAAAATTTAGGTATTTTGGGGCGCAGACCGTAGCGGGTAACGGTTTTTTTCATAAAAGGCTCACCCACTAGACCCACTGTCCCCATACTTCACCAAGCCTTCAACATAAAACCACTAAGTTACCTAATCTCAATTAATCTTCCTGCCTTTGCCAGAGACAAGATGGATGATCCGTTGAAGCGGCCTCCTGATCGACTACTACAAGAAGACTACCCTTGATTCACCGCTGGTCCGTCCTAACTCAAACCTCCCTCACCCGGCCTTCCTCGTATGCTAGTAATTAGAAGAACGATTGGGCCCAGAGGAAGTACGCATGATTGGGAAAGTATAAGGGAGGTCGAACGAATGATAAAAGGCAGAATCCCAACCAAACACGCCCTAATAACCCTAAAGTCATAACAATAATTCCCCACGGCTAAAACGTGCTCAACAGAATTCCAAGCAAAAAGGTGAGGAAGAGGAGACAAACAATGATCACAAGATCTGGGAGGTAAAAACCTGTAAATTAAAAGCATCACCACCAAATATACCCACGGAACTTAACAAGAAAAGGTAAACAAAGGGGAATAAGAAGAAAGACGTAATTAAACTAGAAGAGAATGCAAAAGAGACGGCACTCAAGCGAGAGATAGAACTACGTAAACCAATTTGTTATAGCTCTGGTGATGATTAGAGAAGTTTCAGAAAGAAAAAACTGGTACCACGAAAGAGGTTTAAGAACAGATGAATATGGTTCAAACAGCTGCAAAGTGCTTCTCAAACACCGGAAACGTCAATCGAAAACGGGCAAAAAATCGGCAGAAAAATGCCATCATCATCGCAGTAACGTTGACTGCCGCGACAAAGCCTTAATCAGCCATCCTGATTAGCCACGTGGAATCCACACCCGATCCAAGAAACGATTCAGCCCTTACAAGAGTTGGGAGGCAACTGATGATGCCTAAAAAACATGCGTATGGGCCTAAAACGCATACCCAAGAGACAAACCACCAACAAGGCTTAAGGTGGGCTTAGGGGGCAGGCTTGGAAGTGAGCCCAACGTGAGAGCTCAGCCCATGACGACATTCCGATCACTTCTAAGACAACTCGCTGGGAACCAAGCCCACCTCCTGGCTCGATAACAGTAAATACTTGATGGTCTACCATCCACCAAACGAGACATGGTGTGGAAAGACTACCCATGATCCCGCCCTCCACTCATTGAGGAGGAAGGATCTCTCACATCACATTCTAACTATCCTTTGGTTATCTGGCTTGACGATAAGGAAAGAGGGTTCCCTACCCAATTGGGAAGCAACCATATCGCTGTCTAACAAGGAAGGTTATCGGGATCTCCTATAATAAATAATGAAAAACCCCCACCGTTAAGAGGGAAAAAGAAACAAAGAAAACAAAACCCTAACAACCGATGACTCGTTTTCTCCTCGAAGGAACTCGACTTAACCATCTGAGAGGCAAAATGGGCACACCCCACGGTACCACCCTCCTCGTAAGCACGAGGTCGCGCAGTCTACGGATAGACTCGAGGTTCCAAAACCACCCTTACGTGTGTCAGTAGTCGTGTAGGCCCAGCAGATCAACTTGGAGGTTTCAATAGGCTCGGGCCCATACCGATAGAAAAAGCACCATCAGACAACATAAATAAAGCTTACAGAAATTATATCCTAGTCAACACTAGAATAGAATGGGTTGATCGCACTTATCAAATTTTTCGACAAAGTTCTATCTTTAATAGTACAAAGACTTAGGCCTTAGACCCAGGGTTAAAAATACTTGATATATCGATCGATATATTGGTAATGTCCGACACGATATCAACAATCGATAATCGTTTGAGGGAAAAAATTGGCAAAAAAATCAGTAATATCGGCAATCTATCGGTATTGGATCGATATATCGATGAAATTTTGATCGTGAGACACATGCTAGTGTGAAAATTTTTTTGACTCAAATTATCATCGATGTGGGTACCATGGCTTTTAATTCCTCAAGCTAGCTCCATGGCTCTCAGCCCAACTACCCCACCAAGACACAAGTGGATCAAAGTCAAGTGGAGGCCTAAGTATCCCTACATCGCACATCTGGATTCCAGCCCTCAAGTCCAAATTTTCTAGGTTACCCGATGATTCGTGCCACGTAGGTGTTATGAATCAACAAAATTTATAACCCAATACTCCTATCACGTAGAAGGTAACTACCGCAAGATAATACTCTAGGATCTAACACGGATGGGTTTTGCATCAAATGATTTACAAGAGGTTCAAATGGTGAATTTGTTTTGATTTTAGGATTCGTGTAAAAGTGTGTGGAGTCGATGTTGTGGAGATTGAAAATAAAACGAAATAAACTATAATAAAGCAAAAATAAATCCTTGAAGTAATATTAGGGTCAGGGTTGATGGGGTTACAAAGAGGGTCCTCGGGTTCAGCTTCCTCAGGCCGGAGGATGACTACAGTCAATTCCTTAACCTGGATTCTTAGCTTAACTTTAAAACTAAACCCTAATAATTTCCTTTCCTTTGAGGGCTACGATTTAGCATTTATGGTTCCCATAGTGAAAATCACCTCGACCCATCCTACAATGATTCGTGTAAAGGGCAAACACAGAATCTTAAGGGGACCATTGGTCAAGCATCCACCGAACCCTAAACGACACAAAGATGATCAATGAGGATGGTATCTACAAGGAAAATATAACTCCTTAACCTACCTCCATGGTCAGAATAGTAATTCAATGGATATCATATCTAAAGCAAGAATACCCCGAATCCAAAAAGCTTGCTATATCACAAAGAAAAGATCAAAGGAGCTTAACTAGAGTTGTAACAAATTTGGAACCAAAATGTCAAACCCGTCGCTGAAAACAGGGAACAAATGCAAACTCGCCCCGCAGTTTCTTCTAGCAACCTCTTCTTCAAGGATACAGACCTAGCTAACATCCTTTTAGTTGTCATCCTCAAAGGAGGCTTGCTTCGAGCTAGAGGAAAATGAAAAATAAGAAAGAAAAACTGGAAGAAAAACAGAGACCTATATTTGCTTCCACTAAATAATACTTAGGGTCACAGCATACAATGGCGAGAGAAGCCTTACAATCAAAGTGAACCATCAAACTCAACTCCTAACTAAAATTATTACAATGAGGGAAAGGAGAAAAACAAAAACGAGGGCCTGGAAGAGCCTCTGAATTTCACGCAGAGGCACTGCCAGGCACTGCCACCTGAGTTTAAAATCTGCTATGGGAAGCTAGTGCTCCAGCTTGTACAGCAAAAATTCCATATTCAGCACTCATTCATCATCAGGTTACACTGCTCCAATGCTCCCCATTGCCACTATTCACGCCGCACTATTCCATTTCTTCTTGCTTAATATCTTTCTCATTCCCAAGCTTGTTGAAATTGATAAAAAACATATGAAATTGATGGAAAATTCGTAATCCACACTTGTTATCAATTGATTAACACGGCTTCCTACCCCCAAAACTACAAAACAGCCCAATGCATCGGGCGCAACAGGACTAAACATGTAAATTGGTTAATTATAAACACTAGTACACAAAGCGCTTAAAACCATTTAAAAATAGGGTTCAAAATAGCAAATTTTGGCACTAACTGTTCCCCTGAATCACATCACAGTCCTCAAAGAATAAAAGAAAGAAAGAGCAGATGACATAAAAACAATAAACAAAATTATGTTCACAAAATCATATTTCAAAAAGGCTATGAACGTGAGAATACCTAACCCCAAGTAAGAACTATCAACCCTGCCTAATAACTATCTTGCAGAATGTGAATGCCATACAAAATCGAGTATCAAAAGAGCTCCTTCGAGACTCAACCGTAAACTTCCACCAAAATCTAAGTGGGTTTGAGCGCACTAGCCTCAACAATAAACTTGTCAAATCTGCACTCTCCCCAAACCGCTACTCAGTAACCAGTGCCAACCAACCAAGATCAGACCCACCTCTTATTCCACAATTCTTCAGTCAGAGGGTGCCGAGGAATCGTACTCACCAAAGTCCATACATGGCTTGATTCTTCGAGTTCCCCACAGCTATACAGGTTTAGGAACCAAGCCATGTGCGATTTTTCAACCACAAACCTTCGTGTTCACCCCGATCCATAATGATACTCTCTGATAGTCCTGAAAATCTCACAACTAAACTTCACCTGATATCACCCATGTATCAAAACATCAAAGTTTCATGACTCTCAACCAGCTTTGTAATGAAAATCAGGCCAAAGTTTCTTCACCATAAACCTCTGACTCTGTGAGCCTGTTTCAAGGCAAAGTTGCAATTTTCTTCTTGTTTTTTTTTTTTCTTAGAAGACCTATCACTTCTTTCCATAGGGTCCTTAACCTATTAAAGTAGTCAACGACATCAGGATAGAAGTTCTGCAAAGGGAAGAGGTCAGCTTTTCACCTCATCATTGAATCTAATATGTCGGTGTGTTATTAAAGGTGGAAGAAAAGTCGTAATACAACAAGAATTCAAACTAATCATTCAATTAACTAGGCATGAGACCAATCTAACAAAGACAGAATGGACAAAGTTTCAACTTTTTAAACTCAGAGGCTAGGCAAAACACACAATAAGTCAAAAAAAATGGTATGTAAAAACTAACAAAGTGGTGCTAAAACAAACTAATACTCAAACCAAAACAACTCAGACAAATACAACTAACTAGCAAGCCATTCATGAAACAAAAAATGCCAAAATATAAACAACACTCTTTCCTTAACCCCTCCCCCAACAAAATTTGACATTGTCCTCATAATGTAGCGCTGAGTGAAGTTTAAGGAGGAAGTGATACCTCCTTGATGAAATGTACCGCTTTTGATAGAGACGCGTAAGCTTCCGCCAGAGAGACCTTTTCACTCCTGGCCAGCCTATATAAACAAGAGGGAGAAGAAAAGAGAGGAAAAAAATGACTAGTTAGAGTAGTTTTGAAATTATACCCTATAATACTCAAAGTATTCTTGGCTATATTTGATTCTATAATTTAAGCTTTCCAACGGTACCTTCAAAATCTAAAACGGAGTTCAAAATGAAAAGCATATGAAACAAAATTAGAGGCAAAACAGAGGAGGGGTTTATTGGCGAGGATTTTCAAAATTACATAGCGACTCGCCTGTGAGCAAAATTCCTCTTTTCCCCGTCGATTTACCCGCTCAAATTTTTGTTACAACCGCGCGAAAAATTAATACAAGAAAAAATTAAGAAAAATTGTAGAAAATGAAAATGCTTGAACAAAGATTAACTTAAAAATTGTGATGTTCTAAAAAGAAAAATTAAAGAAATCAAAATAAAATAAAATAAAATAAGGAAAAGATGAAAATGCGCCGGGAGACTGTACTTCAAACCAATTCCTAGGCTCAATATTAGCCGGAATTGCTTGAGTTTAGAAATGCCGAGGTTCGGTGTTCCAAATTCAACCAAGACTAACCATCCACTATGCCATGGTATGAGCACCACATCTCTTTGAGATAGTGGCAAAAACTGAGTACCGCCAATTTTAACTTCCTAAAGTTTTTCAGGCGCAAAGGTAAATGGGTGGCTTCCTTCCAGTGGTGCTTCAGGTTGTTTGTGCTGCGTGTGATTTACAACGTTCAGATAGTGCCATCGGGTGCAAGTTCACTATGTGGGAAATAGTTTCAGAATATGCTTTTTACGATCGTCTCTTTCCATCAGCTTCTCTTCTCGCCAAGAATGTACAATGCTCCTCCACCACAGGTCACTTAGGTACACTTCCTCTGGATTCCTCCCTTCCCATGAACATGTGTTGCTGATTATGAGCCTGAATGGAGTCTTCCGTGCCAGCCACTTCTCTCGGAATGGCCACTTATAGCTCATCTAATTTTCGCTCAAAGAGCTTCACATTATCACTTTTCATCTCCGTAAAGTGTGCATTAATCATCTTCCGCCTCCCACAAAGTCACCCAATAGCTTGGTAAGGTTCAGAATTGCTTATTTAACTGGAGAGTTGATTGTGTGGTTAGGTTGAGAGACATGGAGAAGCACAATGTGAATGTGTACAGTGAGGTGCATATCAGGAGGTCTCGTGCCCAAGAGAAATTTTGGTGGTTCCTCCAACTAGGTCGTAAGTACTGGGCTATATGGCACACATTTGTCGGGAGGCACAATGTAGGAAGGCACTCATCCGAGGAGGGCTCTCTATAGTCCCTCATGGACCAGCATGCTGTCAGATTTCCTCCATGGGGTTGTTGACTATGTCAGCTTCCTTTCTTCCACGTCGGGCCTAAATCCAACTCTTGATTTACAATCTCTAACTCCGCTAACCCGAATTTCCGCAGCAAGACAGCAAGGTAATATACCAAATGAAAACAAAGAAACAACTCTACCAAAAGGGGTAAAGTTAGCTAAAAACAAAATAAATGAACAAAATTAAACATAACAAAACACTAAAAAGATATATATACAAGAATATTCACTAGAACTTAGGATGAGGATCACAGTAAACAACAGCGTCATCATTCGTGCACCATCCCCGCAACGCGCCATTTGATTCGCGTCGCAGTAGGTTCCTTCATCACGCAATATTTATACGCAAACTACTCCCAACACGATGCGAATTCATCAGTGATAATCTACTTGGGATCGAACACGTGGATGGGTTTTCGCCTTGCAAAATGATTCACGACGGAGTGTTTTTGCTCGATTTTCGGATTGTGATAACAATAGTGGTTTTCACTATAACTGAAGGTAATTTGAAACAAGATGTAAAAAGAAGTCCTTGAAGTTTCTGGGGCCACTAGTTTGGTATGATAGGGTTGCAAAGGTGTCCCTGCCATTTCCCATTGTGTAAAGACGACCTATATAGTTATTTCCAAAACCTAGGATCTTCGTTGCTTAACTTTAAAGACTAACCCTTTAGTACTGGTTTCTCTTGAAACATAGCATTTACCGAGCATTCAATGTTCTGTTGAAATCAAGCATTTAACCTTACTTCCAATGGCCTGGCAACGACAACTAATGACAAGGGATTCAACACTAAGAATACACGAACCCCAAAAGCTTGCCAAGTATTGACCAATGAAAGTACATCAACAGCTTTTTAAACCTAGCTTTGAAAGTTTGAAACATAACTACGCCAGCACTCGCTTTCGCAGCATGCAGGATCACCGCAAACATATCAACTCATCTAGCAACCCTCCCTCTCTTCAAGGTTTCAGAGGTTTTACTCAAACATCCTTTGAGCTTGCCATCCTCGTGTTCACCGCCTAGAAAGTGAGAGAAAGAGGAGAGAGAAGAGAGAAGGTGAAGGCCAAAAACAGGGGCCCGTATTGGAGAATGCTTCGAATAAAAGTTAGGTTACAAATTGTTCAGAAAATGGCTTATATAGCCTTACAAACAGGTGAAATCCCAAACTAACCTAACTAGTATAATTACAGTAAGGGTAGAAATGAAATTAACCAAAAACGGGGTCGTTTGTACACAAAAATTTGAATCAGGGAATTCTCGCACAGTGAGAGGAAATTTCTCGCTACATAGCTTAAAAATTTGCTATCAGAGTTTAACATTCATTTATAAGAGCTAAATTTCGCTGCTGTAGCGAAATTTTTCCTCTCAGAAATGATATTTTTATTGCTCTCGCTCAATTTCTTCACTCTTGCCTTGATGCAATCGGCTGCAAATCATACGAACTCGATGTAAATCACCAACTTCGATATGCCTAGCTTGACATGATAGAATGGGGGGTCACAAATAAACCCAGCACAAAACTAATATTTCACAACAACCCCGAAATACAATCACATCAAGGGACCTGCAGACGTGTCACCGGTTTCTAATATGATTAGTACAAACATTTAGACCCCATCTTAAATAGGGTTCAAAAATAGCACCTTTGGGCACTAATCAACCCGATCACAGCCAGGGCCTAAGTACGCCTCCCTTCAAATCACTACATCGTCCTTCGAGCCTGGGCCACGAAGACGGCCAAATTAACGGGATTCCTGGGCTGGTCCCTTTTAGTTTAAGTACATATTCTCCCACTAACCTTGTATGTAACCACCCTGGAGATGATCAACCGATCGTTGAGGCGGAAGACTCAGACAACTTAGTTATCTGCAAGAAAAACTGGCCACGTGTGTTGCTATCGCTTTCCCTTCCATTTTGGAAACCAATCACCCATTTTCCAAAGAAAGTGGATCATCATCCTTCTTGATAAATAAGGAAGCAATGCTAAGAGAAAGGTATGTGAAAATACATGTCTACAAGACTAACATTTTTAGACTCTCCATCTCTTTTTCTAACTTAAGCATTGGAGAGCCAATCAAGACACCATCGCTTGCCTTGTTTTGTTTCAGAGACTAAGCTCGTGTTTATAACTCCACGATCCAAAGACTCTAAGAACTGAAAGACAAACAATGGAACCATCCGTGGAGACAACCAAGTAAAAGTCGATCTAAATACGCGAGGCTTCGCCACTATCGCTATCCTCACACCTAAGACTTAGGTTCCCCTCTTTCTTTCACCTGGGGTCATTTCTGATCCTGGCATGGCTAGTAATCCAAAGAAACCAATCTCTTTGAAGACCAGCTTCTTTAATTTAAGGCCAGGATATGGAGATTTTAGGCAAGGTGAGGAAATGTGCCGACATATGGCTGAATTTGCAGAGCCAAGTGCCGACCATCTCACAAAGAAGAAAATGATCGCCGGGCTCTTCCTAAGGATCTGCCGAATGACGTATGAGCAAACCACCCGCACCCCCCAGAGAACAAAAATAAAGGTGTGAGAGCCTTATCCTCGCAGATACGAAGACGCAACAAATAAATGACAAGTTATATTTTGGTAGTCTCGCCGCGATCTACCACCCTAACGAACAACGGAGGCCTTAATCTCAAGAAGAGGCCCCTACACTACCTGGGGCCGATCCACAATGGTATACCTAGCGAGTGCGAATCGAGAGAGTTCAAGAGAGAAGGCGGCCAACTGAGCGTGGGTCCCTCGAAAATATACCCATGTGCAAGGCGCACAGCACCGCTACTTCCGTCAGATCCTACCTTCTGGCCACCACCCCGCACATCAGACTCACCACTATCCCGGGACCTAAGACATGCCACTTCCTTGTTAAAGCCAAACATCTTAAGCTACGAGCCGTCAAGGCTTTGTCATACTGCTATTTTCCATGTATGAGATGGTTCCTCTTACCCCAAGAGATGACCATAGGCGCCGCACTCTGAATCAGCCACAATACTCATCACGGAGACACTGCCTATTATGCAAAGTGTTCCTAAGCAACAGGCTCACCCGGCTGGTTCCACAAACCCCATGAGATCTATCAACTCGCTCGAGTTAGCGGCTTGTTTCCCAAAGACTTGCTCGCCAACATGGGTGAAACACGCTCTCTACAAACCATCTCAAGCTGGGAAGATTTAGTCTCATCCGTGATTTCCCACTGTGAGATTCGAGGAGTCATTCAAACAAATTGATTCATATAGTATGGATGCGCTTCCTCTGTAATTCTCCAAGGAGCTCTAAGCACCACACCATTCCATTCGGCTTATCCCCAACGACCTACAACAATGGAAGAATTATACATACGGGTGGATAAATATTCAAGACCGAAGATAATATCCAGCCGCCCCAAACCTGATGATTACAAAACAAAGCGATACTGCTTACCACTAAAGGGCAAACAATCAATGGGAAAAGAACTAGAAACGTTCGAGACCAATCAGAGAGAAAGAGGGTCCCCAGCTTACCCTCCGAACATCTAATATGATGGGATTTCTTCCGCCATTCGATCAATTCCCCACTTTAAATGGCCCATGCCCATTTAGTCAGATCCCGCATAGGGCCAAGAACTAACTCTTTGAGGTGTGATCATCACAAGGGACCACTGAGCATGAGACCAACCGAAGGTCGAAGCCCCCGAAGTTTGCGTGAAAGTTAATCGTAGCCCAAGGGAACCCCAGAGATATTCTCGAGATGGTCCGCGAATGAGGCCTCCCGAGGTCAAAGCACAGCCATCTAATGAGCTTCCCTGCTGAACCCCTACGTCCATCAACTACATATCAGCGCCCTGCTAACAATCAAGATTATAGTCTATGTCAAGAAAAGTCGTTTACACAAGAGCGCCACCATATTTAGCTCCTGATAAACACCATTCACGCCTTGGACAGAGCAAAACTATCCAAATCAATGACAAATTTCTGCTATCCTTCCCTATTAACCCATCTAGGGTCATTACTCCACACCATGATGCACTTGTACTTACTTTATGTATTAATGATTTGGTTATGCACAAAGTATTGATTAGTGCCCAAAAAGTGCTATTTTGAAATTCTATTTAAGATAAGTTTTGAGGCTTTTTACAAGACTAATCATATCACTAAAACTAATTGATGTGTGCAGTCCACTAGTACCACTCGATTCCATTTCGAGTTTGTTTTGGTAAGTTCATATGTTTCACAAGTGCCTCGCCCAATTACCAAGTCACGTCACATGTATGAATGCTTGATTTACAATTTTTTCATCATTCAAAATGAAGACCAGAAGTAATCTAAAGAAAGGAGGATGCAAGAGTCAAATAGGGAAGCAGATGTCCAGGATTTTAGCTATTATCATGGAAAATTCACGATCAAATGACTTAAAGAAAGGAGCACTAGTGAGCCAACAGGAAGGTGAGTAAACTGTGATTTTAGCTATTATTGTGAAAATTTGATTATGGTAAAATTTCGTTAATCCAGCTTAAATGTGCAATTACCTCATTAGCTAGCTAAATTTACTATTCCTAATAAATTTCAATTTCACTATCTCACAAAATTCTCGCTGCAAGGAATTCTCATAGTTTATTAAATTCCTCGCCAAGTACTAGTTAAATTTGCCGTATAGCCAAAATGGCTGCCCTGTTGGATATTTTTGATTCCAAACGAATTAATGCTTTGATCAATGGCTACTACTTTGTCTCCAATGTATCCTTATTTTAGGGTATTTTTATTTAGCTTCACACATTGGGTTGGCTATATAAGCCCCCTCTTAACTTTGAAAAGGCAACTTTTTTCCATTACTTTCCCGCAGCTTTCATTTTAGGGCTTTACTTTCATTCCTTCCCTTCTTTCTTCATTTTCTACATAAACACCCCTCACAGGATGACAACTCAAGGGATGCTCGCCAAGCCTCATACTTTAAAGAGAGGCTGCTAGCTTGGTTTTGGGGCCATTGTAGGTCGTCTCTCATGCTTGAATGTCATGTGTACAACATTTATGGTTCCCAACTTTCCAAACTAGGGGTTTAATGCCACGGTTGTCTTTCTTTCGTCAATACTGCTTTCATATTTTAGGTTCAGATTCTTAATGGCATGCACTCATGATCTTTATGTCATTTACGAGCCATTAAAAAGAGGTTAAATGCTAAGGTTTCCAACTCAATGGGACTTTGAATGCTTAGTATTTGGTCCCTCACCAAGGCAGAGTGGTTCTGTGGTTAGGTTTTATAAATAAACAAAGATCCGGTTTTGTCTCGACTATATGTCATTTGGCCCTAACGCGAGGTGAAAATAACCCAGGACATTTTAGACAAAATTCTATATTATCGTTATGACCCAAGCTCTTCAAAGTTACTTATTTCACATTTCAGTATTAAGCCATTATACTAGTCAAGAACAAATAATCTCCCTCAAGTAAACAAACCGGAAATCCCAAACAAAAGTCTCACATTTTCCATCACTGATGCGAATCATTCGTGGATGAAACCCATCCCCGTGTTCTAATTTAGACCGCTTATATCGCGGTAGCTCGAATACAGCAAAGAGGAGGAACATAGGAAACAAAATATTACGACCAATCACCCACCAGGCGCGGCGACTAATCAAATGACGCCATTGTCGGGATGGCGCCAACCACGCATGACGAGGTCGATGTTCAGAATCCATGGGCGTCAGACCTTCACCCTTTTTGATTTGGCAAAAGCAGAATCGCAAGTTCACTGGGTGCCACGACAGATTTTATTTTTACAAATTGCTTTTGGTTTCTAGCTAACACCGACCTTCTTCGCAGTTTTGTCAGGTTCTCTTCGTTTGTTTCATTTGTACCGTGTTTATGAAGACTGTAGATAGAGGGATATCAAGTAGATTGCAAAGAGGAGGCACCAATGATCAAGGCCGTGAAATCAAGCAGCACAAGGACCAAATGATCCCCACCCAGAGGTCAAAGAAAGCCAACAAGCACCCCTATAATCTAACAAAGATATTGTGTCGACGAGGGAACACATACACCCCTCCTAGAGAAGTGCTCCTTCCTGATCATCATCTCCCCGTCTGAGACGCAGTAAAGAGATCCTACCTATGCCCCTTGCTTCCACACATTTCATGGTATGAGAATGAAAACCATATTCACACATACGGATTTCAGGAGGTATGCACACTTTCAAAGGAGGGTATAACCGATATGAATTGTTGTTTGGTTGAAGGCATCATTTAACCTCAAGGATAAAAAGCCAAATAATATGGCTCAATTCACCGAGGCCGAGAATCCATTAGAACAATGATTCGTTGAATTTTTAGAATTTTCAAGACAACAAAGCACCAACAATTTGAAGAGAGCGTATCTACACCTACTCAGCCCTTGACAATGATGTTTTATTAGTGTTTGAAATGATTCATGGAGACCATCAATGCATGCCCACACCATGGTTTTGATACAATGGATGCTGCTGAATCATTTTTAAGACGGTATGTCTCCACCATGAAGCAACTATTTACTGGAAACCATGTGCGAGGTGACTTTTTGAAAGCAAAACCCAGATTTAGGCTATGGACTTTGAACTATGTGTCAAAACCTCAAAGGTAATGGGATGAACCAATCCAAGGGAAGTCGAAAAATCAAGGAACACTTCAATCCACTGTGAGGGGCATTTATGCACTTTCCAAGACACAGAGATGAAAGTAAAATCGACCACTTTGACCTCAAGGTCGGAAGTTGAAATGAGAAGCCAGCACGAAATGCAAGCAGTAAACAAGTTACCTGCATCTCATCCATCTTGTTTCACTGGCTGACAAAATAGAGTCATCCCCGGGGAGCACTATCAAGAGCATGCCCATGCCTAATCAAAATTAAGCCACCCACAAACATATGGCAAACACCCATAACCCCACCTCGAGAAATCATCCAAATCCTGTCATGGGGCTCAAAACCCCCCAGATATCTCTACAGAGCAAAGAATAGTCAGTCTAATTTCAACAATAAACAAAGAGCCGCTCCACCTTCTCTTCTTCTCCCCGCTGAGCAGCAACCCGAATTTGCAAAGCAGTACTTGCTCAGAGAAGAACATAAGGTGTTGAACGTGCAGACTAATTAGAAAATTGAAGCATCAAAGCTCACCTCAACAGGAACCTTAATAGAAGGTGCACTCGAGATTTCGAGACAAAATTGTTGGTAAAGGTTCCGGAAGAGAAATTTCCTTCCCAAATACAACAACATCAGAGGAATGTAATAAATAGGCTCAACCAATGATCCAAATGTAAGAACTGATGAAGTCAAGGCAAGCAGAGACATTAAGTGGTAAAGAACTGAGGTCAGCAAGAATCCACTTCTACTGGAGTCACTCACAGTAGGCCAATCCGCCACAAAGAGGAACAAATACAACAACAGCAAGAGGTGAAGACTAGTTGTACTTCTCCATTCCCATGTGCTCTCCAAAAAGAAAATCTGTTAACCAAATGTAAATGCTAGAGGTTTTACGGCAAGTGAAAGTTAACATCTCTCTCCTTGGACATGATCAAACAAGTCCCCACCTATAAAATTCAAGACTCATTTACTGAAAAGAGGTCTCAATGTAAATAAAAAGGCCTTTTTTGACTGAGCAAGTGAGTGCTACTATTGAGTGCAAGACTCAGCAAATGAGAGGAAGACCCGGGATGTCCATAATCTCTAAGTAATATTGGAGGTATTAGTGGAGAAAGCACTATTAGACTGTGGAGCTAGTGTGAACCTTGGTCAGATTCGTGTAATAATCGGGCTCTCTGGGAATTGAACTACTCATCACTCGTCACTAGCCGACAGGTCTATTAAAATAACCTAAGGGACCATTGAGGATGTTTTAATACAAGTGACAGATTTTACTATCCAAAGAGATTTCTTTACTGCATTTCGACAAAGCCATTGCAAAGAGGATGAGCCAATCATGTGCCTATCATCATATCAAAGAGGCCATTCTCGCCAATACTAAATGCCATACAATTGGTTTCGAATTTTGTGTTATAAACTCACATTTGGGAACATGACCTTGGGAGTCTAACATCTTCTATTGTCAGTAAAAGGCATATGCACTGTGAGGAAGATGACTGTGAAGAAACCCAGATAATCAATGCAATTCTGGAAGAATGTGCTAATGAGCAATGGAAAAGTGCGCATGTATAACCCCAGAGTTATCTCAATGCCTCTGAGCAAGAAGAACCTCAATGCATGAGCTTAGGGCAGGGGTACTGGAGGAGAAAATAAGTTCTACCTCATTGATCGGTGATGAACCAAAAGGAACCTCAACACAGCTCAAACCTCTCCCCGGGCCGAGTTAAAGTATGCATTCCCGGAAGAGAACGCAATGCCTGGGGCCAGATTTCATCAACGCTGACCACTTCAAGAGCACAACCCGGCCGCAGACCTTCTCAAAAAGGAACAAGGGAAGCATTGGGGTGGAAAATTCTGATTTAAAAGGCATAAACCCATCAACTGCACCCATCACATTTACCCAAAGAGTCTAAGGTCAAGCAGCAGCCACAAATGAGGTCATAACCCCCACCTCCGCGTGAAGTAGTTCTGCATTGAAGTCCCAAATCAGCCCAAGCCGGTATCATTTATCCATTTATAGCACTTGGGTAAGCCCAACCTAGGTGGTGCCCAAGAAGTCGGAGTGACAAATGAAAATGAAAAGGGTGTGAAGAATTGTCTACCCGACTTACTACCGCAGAGTGTGCATAGATTATAGAGAGACTCAATGAGGTGGGATCCAGTGAAAAGATCAATCCTGCCATTCATCGATCAGCTCCTTTGAGAGAGCTTCTGGACACCCATCTTATCGCTTGGATGGTTATTCAGGATACTTTCAGATAGAGATTGCAAATTTTGAGGATCAAGAAGACCACCTTTATTTTGCCCATTTTGCACCTGGCGCAGACAGGAGGATGCTCTTTAGCCTTGCAACTCCCTGCCTACTTTCGTAGATGTATGCTTAGTATGTTCAGCCATATGGTGGAGCGTATAATGGAAGGTATATTGATGATATCACCGTGATATGGAGGCGATTAAGAATGTCCTGACTTAACTGAAGTCATCCCAGAGGTGCATAGAAGAACCTCGGTGCTCAACCCTGGAGAAGTGCCATTTTATGGTTAACCAAGGAACTGTGTCAAAGTACATTATATCCAAACAGGAATAGAAGCGATACAATAAAAATTGAACTTCTTATATCTCCCAAGTCGCTATCTCAACAAATGTAAAAACAGTCAGTACTGCAATGCAGCTTCTACAAGATTCACGAGACTTCTCAAAGATTGCTAAACCTCTCTACAAGCTCCTACTCAAGGTACATCATTTCTTGCCCAAATAACTTAACTCAATAAAGGTAAAGCACCCACAACATAATAGTAAACAACACATGCTCTATTATTAATAACGTATGCTTCATCATTGAACTTGGTTTCAAAATATAAGTTTACAAAAACATGCTTACAAAATAAAGCTGAAATGAGGTAACCGTGGCGCTAGACTTCACTCCTAGTTAATTACAGTGTTACGCTCTTTACTGGGCTCAACCTCTGCCTGAGATGCTCCAACTACCGGGCTAAGGATTCATCTCAAGAACCATAATATGAGGCCTCCTTCTATGGCATTTTTCATTTCACTACAACACCGATGGTGCAAACAGGAGGATAGCCCCCGAGGGGCATCGGAGGTTAATAAAGAACTCTGGAGTTAACGGCTTAGACGTGTCCGGCATCCCGTCCAGAACCTCGGCCACTGCAACATGTTCAAAAGCACAGCTATGTACCTATAGTCAAGAAGGCGTAGAGGAGGCTAATGCTTTGACGTGATCTTTAATTACTATGGTTATGGCTTGTGGCTCTTCACACAACATTTCGTGGAAGTGGAGCCCGTGATCCAGACGGATGCTGACACGCTAAAGCCCCTACCCTCTCGAAGCCTCTTCATCCCGATGTCCCTGGTGTTACTCCTCAGGCCTCCCACCACCGACATCCACATGCGTATGCCAGAGAGGTGGGTAAGAGTCTTCCAATCGCCGAGGTTGGGCTAGGCATTCAGTCCCCATCTCCCGCCGCAGTACCAGGAGAATGAGGAACCTGATGCCTCGGGGGAACCGGGATCGTATTTTGTTGTTGCAGGTTTAGCCAGCTTTACGCTGCTATAACTGCGCCGTTGTCATGAACCGAGTTTTTAATGTTACATGTATTTATTCTGAAATCTGTTGTCATAAGCTTACTTTCTATCGAAAGTTAGCAATCTACTTATTTAGCTAGGTAGGAATGTGATGGATGACCCGGGGCCTAGGCATCAACTATGCATGTGGCCGATAAAAATTAATGCCCCTTCGACTTTGTATCAATCCAACTGGGCATCAACCATACCAGTCGGATAAAGGCAACAACCGCCCTCGACTTTTGTAATGAACTAATCGAAGGCCAACCATACTAGAAGGATATGGCATCAACTGGTCTCGGACTTTGTAAATTAACCAAATGGCACTCAAAACCATACTAGGCCGATAGGGCATCCATCATCCTCACTTTGTTAATTAAATTAGATGAAACATCGGAGACTCAATTAACCTTTATCGATAGCACCTTGCGAGGTGTGCAAGGATTCCACATTCTCAAGTCACGTGTTCCGCCTAGTCTATCTAGCACATATGAACCTGACTGGCTTCACTGGTGTTACAACATATAGCTCCTTCCCTGGGCTTTGGGTCAACTTTCCAAACACCTGATTAGCTATGTTCCTCAAGACTTTCCCTAAGATCCAAAAGTTCCTCACTAACAACTATGGCTCTCACTCACATGTACTGTGCCTACAACCAAGGTGGTAAGATGCTATTCAGACAAATTATCCTCATCAACATCCGCCGTGTCTGGTGGTCTTAATCATAGATTTGTACTTAATCATTTCACATTAGTCTTGGGAGAGTGTGCATGGGCCTGAATTTTCGTAGGATTATAGCTCCACCTACAGGCACGTGTGCTGTGAGACAAGTTTCCATATTCCTCGGCCATTGTTCCATAAGCCCAAAGCAGCACTTTGGTGAAGCACCCACCCATTTGCCTTTAGCTAACCCACTGCTTCTCTTTAAGGCACACCTGTGGTTTTGTTAGAGGCCTCTCACAAGCCAATGCCATGATACCCAGCAGCAGACCCTTTGTTTCAACCCCATGCAAGCCCTCAGAGACCCGCCATCAAATCAATGCCCGTCGTCTCCACATAATCATGACACCAACCGACAAACGAGATTCTTCCAAGATAAACTCGATCGCCCGCCTTTGATCGATGAAAGCCCTACTTCATCCATTTGCTGAAGTAATCGCATTACCAGCAACAACTTTCTTCCGAGTCGAGGCAGAGGAGCGACCCTACTATGTCAATCCTCATTTGAGTCGGCGGCCAAGGGCTTAAGATGGAATTTAAGCCTCGGGTTTGACGATCTTTACACAAGGTCATCGCACCCATCACATCTTTCGCATGTAATCTACATGTTGACTTCATTGTCACACAATACCTCAGCACGGCAAAAGCCAGAGTCTCCACTACCGATAATCACCATATCCCTTCACGAGTCTCGCCATGACAAACTCCAGCCTCTATTCGGGTTAGACATTTCGTGTAAGGCCCGGTTTGTGGATCGCTTTAAATGTACTGGCCCATTAACTGGATTTCATGAAATGCCTCGTCTCCATCATTAATGCGAGTTCTCCCGAGTTAATGTATCGCGCTTATGGTGGTCCATCCAGAGGCGCTTCAGCCCACCCGCCGACTCCTGACAAAGTGGGCGATCGAGGGAACCGCGACAATAGACAAAGTGTAAATATTGTTTCGGCAGACCATAAAGACGCAGCCACAATGGCTAAGGCCTGCTTTTGCATTGCTATCCCTGGGAATGTGTTTTAGCTTCCAAGCTGAAAAACTACCTAGGCATTATTTCACCAGGTTTGTATGATTGCCATCCGGGATCCCGGACTATTGGCTCGCTATCGCTTCCTACCACCAATTTAGAATTACTTCAATTATCGCCTTATCACCGTACCAGGAGTCACCAATTCCTGGGCCAGATGACTCCCATTCTTATTCATCGCCCAGGTGCCAAAGACCAACCTTCCGATCACATCGGTCTTTGTCCCTACTCAGGATTTCGCTTCACCAATGCCAACCTCGCTTTATTGAGACCCACTCGCCTACACTTTCAGAACCATCAATTCAAAACCATCCAGATGTTTCGTGATCGAATTTCGCATAGAAAGTTCGGCCAGAACCCTGCCTTCTTAGCTAACCTCGCTTGTATCGATGATCGCATTCGCTAGCTTCGACCGCCACTAGCCATCTCCTGCATAAAGTCGTCATGAATACTCAAGTGGGAAGGCGAAGGGGCACACAGCTGGTGTGCCTGAAGACGCTGCTTCGGTTGCTGACTCCGTGAGCCGGGCGAGCCCGCTCAAGGTGGCTGTATCTCGTTTCTCGCGGCCTACATGACTGCTCACTTAAGAACATCGGGTCTCCGCTTCCATTCGTATTTTCTTTGAATAGCCATACTTTATCACATCCAGACTCCAACATACGAAGAGGTGTCTCACCGACTTCTCGTGGCTTACGAGGATCAAGGTTCCACTAGATATTGCTTGATTACCATAAAGGCCTGATCACACTCCATATTCCATCCGGTCTACTTCGCTCCCTCAGGTGGCGAAGAAATGGCTTACGGCTCAGGAACTGGTAGAGGAACCACTTGTGGCGGGGCTAACTAAATAGTTAGTCGTCAGATTCCTTTCGTAATTTGGAGCCGGGGATTCCAGAGGGCTCTCAAGCTGCTGGGTTGGCTTCTATCCCCTTCGATCACCATGAACTCAGAACCTAGCCATACCGACCCCTGGGCGCACTGAGGGATCGAGTTTCATACCTATGCCCAGGAGTTCAAACTCAGAGATGTGTAGTGGGCTCCTGGCGCCCTCGACCTTTACTAACATATTGTCAATGTATACCCATGGTTTTACCCAAGAATGTCTAAACATCTTCGTCACCAAATTTCCGATAAGTCAGCTCGACATTCTTTAGTCCAAACAGATTACATTATACTAAGAGTCCATACGTGGTGATAAATCGCTGCTTTCTTCTCCGGGCATCCGACGGTATACGGATTTGATGGTATCTCGAGAAGGCATCTAGGGAATGACAACATCCTCCGCCACGTGTCACAATGGGTCTGGCGCTAGGCAGCGGTGCCGTTTCTTAGAGCATGCGCCACAGACGGTGATACTACCATACCTCCATTTACCACCTTCTTTCGTACCACCACCACATTAATCACCATTACGGGTACTGATTTCTCCGATGAACCCCAAGCCAAAAAGGTTATCTACTTAGCCCTAATAACATGGACGGCGGTCGTAAGGGTAACGCCTACTCTTTATTTGATCGACTCGCGTATTACGTAACGCATATTTCATTGGCTTATACTCGCACTGTGGCTAACTGGGCCATGTTCAGCAATCAAGCCGAATATACCCAGGATGTTACAAAGAAAAACCTGTCGCACTCGTTCTTTCTCTTCTCCGGACATGAGGGAACTAAAGTAAGTGTGTTTATCCCGCTCGCCAGAGGACACAACTGTGGATCCATAGCCAGCAATTATTCCCCCGTCCTCCAACCTCGCCAGGCAAATGAGCGCCGATTTATTTTCGAAGCCGTGGTCAGGGTGGTCGGGACGCTGGAGCTTCACCTTCTTCTCACGCCTCAGCCGACAACTGATACTACCTTTGCTAATCGCTGCCTGGCGAGGTCAACTGGCCCTACACTAATTAGATAACCGATTGTTTGATGGCAGTCAGGTACTCGCTTTGCTAAATGCAGCCAAGCTCAACAACGCGGCATCAGGATAGCCCTGAAGGTCTTCAAAACTGGTACAAGACTTGCTGGAATGGGCCCTACCTTGACTGGGGGAGAGAATACCACCCATGGTCAGCGCGTGGTTACCCATCGACCGGACAAAATTGCTGCGAAATGAACCGAGTCATTAAATGAAACTCATCCGCCAAGGCTGAAGTCAGAATGTGGTCAATCGTGACCACTGGGTCAACGAATTTTCAGGCAAATCAAAAGAGCACGTATGGTAGCAAAGTGGCACAAGTGCATCGTGTGTGGAGGATGACCTGACCGTTAATGGGGGAGAAATGATATTTGCAAACACTCATCAGACGCTTCACCAGTTCGGTAATTACTTGTTCACCAAGTTCGAATCGGTATTCTAGCAACAGCCTTCCTCCGATGTTTGATTGATACCTGGCCACGGTCGTAATACTGGTGTAATTAATGGTGAGCCAACTAGACGAGCTCCGAGCTGGTCGCCATTCTTTCTTTCACCACGAGTAGTTTCGCCAAGGGTCATCCCAATATATCTTCAAAAGGCCAACCTTACTTAGTCTCCACCAAGAACTCGAGGGTTCTCTGTGATCTGTTAGTTTACACTGGTGGTCCCTCGTGGTAATGTGCACCCTGGGAGATTGATTTAGTAAGTATCAGGTCCGATTGAATCAAAAGTGTGTGCCATTTGAAAGTCAGATCCCACGAGAGGAGGAGTCCTGTCATAGAGATGTTCAGTGGGGGTAAACCGGGAGGTTCCTCTCTCTCGATATTCCGAGAGCGCCTCGGCCTAGCCATGGTTCCCTTTTGCTCCCTGGCCGCCCCTTTGTGAAGGCTTGCTATTTTCGCACTCACACTGCTTCGGGAGGCCGCCCGTATATTGTCTTCCAGCAGAGCAACAGCTCCACGCAACAGCGCTTCTTCCATCGCTGTGTCAATCCAGAGATAATGATTGAAGAAAGTGCCTACCCAAAGCTTCTTCAAAGTTCTCGAGGACCAGATCTCATGCTGCATGCATCGATTTCATTGATAGCTTGGCCCAAATATTCGTGAAACCTAATAGATTCATCATCCCACAAGATGGTTTCAGGCGAAATGATGTTTCCTTCACGGATCGAACATGTTAATGGGAAACTAATGCGTACTATAACTCACTAACTAGTTGATGGATCCCCAGAGTTTGTGGAACCGTTAGGCGGGTCCTTCAACTCCGGCCATGAACACTTTGCATTAAGATGGTCATTTCTCTCAATCATTCTTTGTCATGTAGTACGTGGTCGTGACGGGCTAAGAGCCAAATGGCATGGAAAATGTATGGCGCGGAAAAGCCGTGAGGAGGCTTATAAATCAAGATGTGCTGACCTAGTGGGACGGCGAAGATGCCCTCAGCCCCCTGACAAGAGGGTAGGCAGTATACTGGCTGGGCAAATTGAATTTGGGATAACTGAACGGAAGTGATAGTGTTCCACCCCCTTTCCACACTTGAGATGCTGGCGTGTTCCGACCGCGCCTTTCTCTTCGTCAATTCTCCAGCACTTGATGAGAGGCATGTCACGACGGATCGACGAATCGACGTAGTGGGCCTCTTCCTGACTCCTACCACATCATTTTCGAGGTGGTCATGATACATAAAGTGCGACATTTATATACCCCTGTACTTCATGTTTTGCTCATTTTGTGTAGAACAGTCCTTGATCGTTCTAGCTTTTTTATGCGCAGTGTGTTTTTCAAGTCCCGTGCACATTTTCTCGTAGCTGCTTCGTCTCCAAAGAAAATGGGATCATTGTTGTTGATTATAGTCGCTCAAGAGGCCCGAGTAGCTACAAACAAGAGAAGTTAGCCAGAGAGGCAAGGGTACCGATACCAAATATACGGGGTACCTGCACTTCAAGGTCGCTGAGCACTGGGCAGATCTGGGTACCTGCACCACACCACGACTTACCAACATACGATCTCAGTAGACTTGAGCAGCACTTCAATCCTTCATAAGGCGCCATTTTTCGTCCACCACCTCGAGATCAATGAGGATCAGATGGCTTCCCAAGTGAGGCGTATTAAGGGGATCGGATTCTGTGGTTCGGTCTCAACTTTCGGGGGTGTTTTCTCACTTTCTAGGGTTCATAGAGTAGAGTACTTAATTTTCTTCCCGATTCTCGAGTTTTTAATCACTCTGTACATTTTTGACCTACTATAAACTTGGCATTCTTTTTTAAGAGATTCTGTGTTTTTTATATCCCAACCTTGCAATTGAAGGTGTTACTGTCACATTTACGATTGTTATAGTAATCATGAATCGACTCCCTCATTTTTAATGGAGTTCTAAACCCTATGATAGGGTTCCCAAAAGTGGAAACCTCACCTCCTTCCGCTGCAACAATTTCAATCCCTCTTTTCAGGCTTCCAATGAGATTGTACGATACTAAACACTTGCGAAAAACCTTATATTACCTGGGCTGATCTTCTGACAACGGTGAACTAGAGACTCTCAAGAGACACGTTGTGCTTGATTGCAAATGCAGACTAAGAGTCCAAGAAAATCGGCTAAACAAGTGTTTGTTATCGCTCAATCATTCTTTGTCTTATAAAAGCTTTTAATGTCATATCTTCTGTCGAAGACCATTCATCAATGGATCCTATATGAGATTGTAAGTAAGAGGTGGGTGTTACCTAGTTTGTGGTGAGCGGAAACCTAAGGATCCTATCATTCGCCCTTCTTGTTTTAAAATAGTTAAGTTAATCGGTTACTCAATCAATCAATCATAACCCCCTAGATTTTACTTTAATCGCACATTCATTGGATAGCAATCCCTAAGGATCACCAAGGAAACCACTCCCTATGGAAATGACCTGTGGACTCCCACAATAGTATAATGCTTGACGACATTAGTTTCTACGCTTGGGAATAATTTCAGCACACGAAATAGACAAAGCAATGGCAGATTTTGAAGTGGGGCGCCGTCAGAAGATAACTCGTCATCCGCTACAACGTCGTTGTCATTTGGCCAGATAAGCTCCTTGCCTTTATTTTGTTTAACATGGGATGCAGGGTGGCTACTCCCTCATGCATTTTTTATCCGTTCACCTTCTAGGCGATCCCGTAAGGCCGTTCTTTCTGCCAGATGGTCGCTTCTAGCCTCTAATTGGTCCCATCTATCTCGTGATTCGCATGTAAACGCTTAGCCAGGGCGCCCGAACCAACAAAATTTATAAACCTAAACCTTCATCGTTATACCATCTAATGCAAAGATAGCCATCTAGGCGTTGAACTCGTGGATGGGTTTTCACGTTGGGAAAATGTTTTGCGCTGATGTAAAATGGTGGATTTCACTGGATTTGGGGTTTCATAAAAACAAGCAGGATTGGTGGTTCAAAACTACAAACAAAAATGAAATAGAATGTAAAAAGAACTCCTTGAAGTCTTAGGCCACTGAGCTTGAGGTTCTAGGGTGACTAAGAGGTCCTCGAGTATTTTTCCTCGCGTTGGGGAGGATGACCTATAGTAATTTCCCGAATCGGATCTTCGTTTAGCTATAAAAACTAAACCCTAAAAGTTTTTCTCTTGAAATACAGCATTTATTGGTCATTCATGTTTCATAGTAGTAAAAACAGATTCATTGACCTAACCTGTAGAGGTAAATAAATGCCAACTAAGCGAGCCTCAGTGGATCTAGCAATAAGCATCCACTGAGCCCTAAAAGCTTGCCAAGTGATGTCCAATCAGGGTACATCAAAAGGATTTAAAACTGAGGTGAGATACAGAATCATAAATGACAATAACTGCATGCGTTTGAACCGTGGGAGACAATAGTTTACCCTTAACCTCGTCTGGCTTTCCTCTTCAAGGATGAGGGGGTTTAGCCAAGCATCCCTTGAGTTTTCATCCTCAAGGAGTGTTTGGCCGGTGAGAAAGTAAGAGAAAGGGAGAGAAAATGAGAGAAAATCACAAAGGTGGGAGAGCTGAAAGCTTTTGCGCCAAAATTATTACATAAAGTGATCATCATCCTGTACAGAGCCTTGATTGAGGCTTAAATACAACTCAGAACAAGCGAAATTACAAAAATGTCTGAACTACCAAAAATACATAAAGAGGTAGTTTAGAAAAGCCATTAAAAGGCGGACAAACTGGGGTCAAAGTGAGACAGAGCTACAGTCAGGAAATTCCTCAAACCCGCTAAATTCTTTTCATCCAGCGAAATTTCGCAGCTGGTCCAATTTTCTTTAGCTCACAGGGTTCCATTTTCCATCTGACTTATGACACGCATCTCCGAGTTTGACTTTGATTCTTCGTGTATGAGTCGGCTCGATGACGTTGACGTATTTCACTTGTATAACTACAAAAATAGCCACAAAATGCGATAAGTAGTAAAGCTAGGACCTTAATGTGCCAATTGGGTTATTTAAGTTGATTAGTACACAAAAAGTGCTCAACACCTACTATAAACAGGGTTCAAAATTACACTATTTGAGCACTAATCACTCCCCCCAACCGACACATTGCTAGTCTCTTAGCAATGACGGAAAGAAAAAGAGAGCAGGCCAATTATATTCACACAAAAATAGTATCTCAAAAAGTATGTGGACGAGTAATGTCTAACCCTCAGTATGAATCACCAAGACCTTGCACCATAACCATCTTGGGAGAATGAATACCATACAAAATCAAGTTTTAGAAGAGTATCCAACTCAAGGGAATCAACTTGAAACTTCCACCAAAATCTAAGTGTTTATGTGATCGCTTAAATGTTAGTTTCGCCAACCGCACTCTCCCCCTAACTAAGCCTACCAAGACCTAGAACATTGACCAACCTAAATAACCGCTCCACTCTTATTCCATACTTCTTTTGTGTCAGAAGGTGCACGTCGAGGAATCGAATTTCACCAAAGTCCATGTAATCTGGTCCACCGACGACTTCAACCAATTAAGGTTTAGGCATCAAGTCAAGGCGATCTTTCGACCACTAACTCGTGTCACCCCCATCAATGATTTAAACTCCAAAGACTCTACAACTCGCTTAAACCTCACCCATCCACCCATGTAGCAAGCACTAAGCCTGCGATCTCAACCAGCCGTTTAGGCACCGTTTTTAAAAACTTTCGGCCATATGCCCTCTAATCGTGCTCTAGTTTTAAGGTACAAGCGCCGTGGCTTTCTTTTCTTTCTTTTCACTTTTTATTTTGAAGACTTCATTGGTCTTCTTCTCGTAGGCCTTAACCTATCATGTGGTCAATGAGACTAGTGGCTCGCTTTTGCAAAGTGAGGGCTAGGCATTTCACCTTTTACTAAAGAAAACTCGACGGGCACTGAAGTGCCAAGTACTAAAGGTGGGAAGTTATTAGCTACGAACACCATTATCTAAACCGATCATCTACTTAATCATGGCTGGAATTAATCTAACATCAATAAGATTGCGTGTTTCAATTCTCCAACTCGCAGTTAGGCAAAACCACAAAAAAATGGTGCAATTTTTTGAATGAGAAAATGAGTCAGATGGTATGTATAAGAATATATATCACTATGTTTTCAGCCAAAATTGTGATAAACGTTTCACAAAACTGAACAAAACAACAAGCCACTAAACATATAAAACGGGCTTGCCAAAAGGACAAGAAATCAAAAGTGTGTCACTCTCTTCGCTAACTCTCCCCAACCAACATCACATTGTCCGCAATGTGGGCACCTGACGAAAAGTTAGTGAAGGAAGTGCTACCTCCTCAATGCGTAGCCGGTGGAAGGTCATCCTCATTCCGTAGGTCAGAGGTGTCATTGGAGTGGTCAGGCGACCGCTTATCACGCTTAAGACATCAAGAGAGTCCGGGCAGGGGCTACCGGTTAAGGCGCCTGAATCGAAGAAGGATCAATCAAGAGGACCCGGCGTGCAATCGATATAGAAACGAGGGTAGCCTGTGTGACTCTAGATTCGCACAAGATAGCCTCGATTTTGTGCAAGTACGGTTCCTACGCGTCATCCTCCCCCCCAACCAGTGGTCAGATGCAAGAGCCGCAAAGGATGCTGGCGATGAAGGTGCAATTACATCCATGATGCCGTGAAGTCCCAAGTAGAAATGGTGATATACGTGGAGGCGACGCTTTGCGTTTCGATCCCACAAAGATCCAAGAGCTATGGTACTAGTGGGCCGAGGGCTTGAGGTGCAGGACGAAGGGCCGCACTAGAGAGTGGTTAGCCGGAGCCGGAATCGAGGATCTCCGGGAACCCGATGCTCCTCGCATGCACCACCGGAGGTAGTCAGTCCTCTACAAGGTCGATGGTCAATCCCGCTTAGCCCGGGGAGGTGGAGGTGAAAGTCAGGGGTCCTAGTCCGCCACCGTCAACCATGATAGCTCACATCACGAATACTTATCCTAGCTCCGCAGTGGAACATGTGCTCTACTGCATAAGTCTCAGAATGTGAGGAGGGACTCACGGTCGACTTCATGATGGACCTCATTCTCAAAGTGGAACAAGGATGTCATAATAAGCCACCAAGGAACCAAAACTCCAAATAAAAAGATAGAGCCTTAATCTCGGTTTTCCCTCAGACGCTGCCGGAGCGAAAGATTAGACCGCAGGATTTGGTCTATAATGAGCAAGCTCTGAGAAATCAGATTCAGACAAGATAAAGTCTGGTGTAGTGTCTCTAGGATAGTAAAACAAAACCATCTCCTTGGTCGAGGGACGGGGCCATTGTCTATAACTGGCTGAGTCGGGCAAGAACCACGGCGCATTGAACGTAGCTTTTATATCTCGTGGGCCTAGCATCCCCGGGTCGACCATCGATGAAACGACGGCCGCTGCTGGGATCTCGCCAGAGATCATCAGGTGGAAGAACTTCGGCGACCACCCAAGGGTAGAAACTAACGAGGTGTCATAAATATTCCAAGGAGTACTCTCTCACAAGTCAGACGAAGCCTTGGTTTGATCTTCTGCACAAGGCTGCGAGATCATAATAAATTGGCCAGGCAAATCCTCTCACCGCACCGCATTTCCCCGGAATAGGGTCAGAGTAGAAGTAGGGTCGCCTGATGATCAATGCAAGGGACAAGATCCGAGGAGATCTTCAAATAAGTGCCCCGAGTAAAGCACGGGCTTGGGCCTGAACCTGAGGGCTCTCCCGCCCTTTCGGGATGGTCGTGATGCGGAGGAGAGGAGGAATGGGGCCAACCCGGTATGGTACCCCTGCAAGTGTGGGCAAAGAGCGTGCCAGCAAAGGCAACTCCATGGCAGTGGGAATCCCCGAGCCACGCAGCCACGGCCGCATGAGTGCACTGTGGCAGCGGCGAGCATGGCGCGGCAGAGGCTGTGGCCGGAGGGGAGGGCGACGCAGCAGGCCTAGGTTGAGCCGCCAACAGGGGAGGAGAAGACTACCTCACTCCGGGCCGAAGCTGTGTCCTCTATGCAAGCCACCATGGCCGGGCCGGAGAAGGAGAGAGGAGATGGAGAGGTCAGGAGGCAGAGGTTTCGTAAAATGATTCCGTATGAAAAGGAGAGAAGAGAGGTGCGGGGGTTTAACAGATGAACTAGGGCAGATGAAGAGGTTAGCTTCCCACTAATAGCCAACAGGTGTTAGTGGTCAGGCTCAAAATCTAGAAAAAAATTAATGGAGCGTTGTGCAACTAAGGTCATAGGAAGTGAGTGGCAGAAGAGATGAATGAAGGGCACAGAGAAATTTTGCAACCGTGTGAAAATTCGCAAGTTGCAAAATTTTGCAAACCTGGAAATTTCACATTGCCTCAAAAACTCCATGCCTTCTGCAACACTTGCAAAAATAGAGAACCAAAAATTATGAGAAAACACAGTTGTTAATGAGAAAATTTTCAAAGGAAAACAAAACTAAAAAGAAAGAAATTAAGAAAATCATAATTAAAACTTAAAATAAAGCACATAAAATTCCAACAAAAATTTTAGTGACTTCTGAGATGCTGTAGAAGCCACTCCCACTCATGTAGTCTTTCGAATTCATGGGGGGTCAAGGAGGGGAATCTCCTCCTGTCTTAGTGTCATACGCACAGTACTTGCACTTTGCCTATCGACTCTGAACACCCTATAGTCTGAGTTGAGTAGTTCACCATCCATTGAGATGACTGATTTCCGGTGAATGGCCTACCATCTTAACTTGCTTACTCCTCGAAAAAGGTAGAGCTGGTCAGAAAAGCCAAAGACTCTCGTCTCCTTGCTTGAATTCTTACTTGTTATTAGCTAATCATGCCACTTTAACTATTCTCGCAATTCTGAGTTAAAGTAGGCCTCATTCCTAAACTCTTCCAATTTACTGACATCAAGGAGCCTTTAAGGCCGCCTTTGCCCATATCCGTGTTCACTTCTTCACGCCCGCACCACTTATACCCAATTTCCACTGTGCAGGTGACATGCTCACATAAATCCAGCGATAAGGGGACATGTCAAGGATGGTTTTGTATGCTGTTCTGTATGCCCATAAGGAGTCCAACAACTTGAGACCAATCCTTGCTAGAGTTCAACACTTCATCGCATGGCTCCTACTTCCTATCGCTAACCTAACCTCGACCACTGGTCTAAGGATGGTATGGGGTGGCCACTTTATGCTTGACACCATACTTAGTTAGGATATTCTCAAAAGGCTTGTTGCAGAAATGCGAACCTCCATCACTAATTATGGCTTTGAGGACCCCAAATCTGGAGAAGATGTTCTCCTTCAGGAATTTCAACACCACCCTATGGTCTGCTACTCTGCAAGGCACTGCTTCAACCCATTTTGACACATAGTCAACTCCCACCAAAATGTAGATGTATCCAAAGAAGGGAAGGAATGGTCTCATGAACGATGCCCCAAACATCGAATAGGTCAACTACCAAGACTGGGTTCAAAGGCATCATGTGACGACGAGAGATTTTCCTTTAACCTTTTCGTATTTGCCGTGATTTACATGGTACTGGGCATCCTCTTTCGTGCGGCACAATAAAATCCAGATCGTAGTACCTTCCCGCGCTTCTCCGGGAAGCAAATGGCCTCCATATGCATTCATGGTAGTGGTTGAGTATCCTTTGTTGTTTTGCTTCAGTACACACCTTTCCCCGATTATCTCGACGCGATAATATCTGCATAAGAAGTGGCTCTTCCTAATAATAGGAGGAATTTGCAGCAGCAAACTTCCCAGCTCAGGCCTTCCACCCACTGTATCCTCCCCGCGTTAAGTAATTGGCAATGGGCATACCAGGTGTGTTCAACTAGGAGCAGTGGACTCCTCCGTAAACTCATCATTAATCGGGGGTCATGAGGTTACAGGCTATGGTTAATCTCAAGAGATGATATGAAACAACATTCTCGACACCCTTTTTGTCCCTAATCTGCAGGTTGAACTCTTGCAGCAGAAGAACCCATCTAGTAAGTCTTGCCTTGGCATTATGTTTGGTGAGCAGGTACTTAAATGGCTAGATACGATCTGTGTAAATATAGTTATGTCAATGACGAATAGGCTCAGGAACTTGTCAAGCATAGACCACACTGTGACTCCTTCTCGTAGTAGTGTAACTCCTTTGTGCCTCGTTCAATGTCTTGCTTACGTAGTAGACCACATAGGGCTTTCCTTCTTCCCTCTACCCGAGAACTGCTCCAATGGTGAGGTCACTTGCATCACACATTACCTCAAAAGGTAACTTCCAGTTGGGAGCCCTCACTATTGGTGCAATGGTCAAATAAGCCTTGAGTTCCTCAAAGCTCCTTTGGCAGTCTTCATCCCACATAAATTTGGCATCTTTCTCCAATAGCTTATAAAGGGGCTTGGCAATTTTTGAGAAGTCCATGATGAACCTCTGTATAGAAACTGCATGCCTAAATTGCCTCACAATCTTCACATTAGTGGGAGAGGGCAGTTTGGAGATCATCTCAATTTTCCCCTTATCAACTTCAATTCCTTTCTTGGAAATAATATGTCTGACACAGACATTCCTAGTTGACCATAAAATCTTGGCACCAGTTCAATACCGAGTTCTTCTCATACACCTATGCGGGGACGGAGTTTCTAGTGGAATTAAATGATATTCTTAAACTCCCTCCATAAGCGTAACATCATCCATGTAAACCTCCGCAATAAAAATACGAATGTGAAAGATGCCCAGGCATCACATTTGGAATGTGGCGGGGGCATTACGCAAGCCAAAGGGCATCCTCCTATAAGCATATGTGCTAAATGGGCAGATGAAGGTGGTCTTCTCCTGGTCTTCTGCAACAATCTCAATTTGAAATAGCCTGAATAGCCATCCAGGAAGCAATAGAAGGGGTGGCCGAAAATCCTTTCGAGAAGCTAGTCCATGAAGGGTAGGGGGAAGTGATTCTTCCTCGTCACCTCATTTAGTCTTTTGTAATCAATACATACCCTCCAACCTGTAGTAAAGCGGGTGGGCACTTCCTCTCCTTTCTCATTATGCACAGTGGTCACCCTTGATTTCTTAAGCATAACCTAGGTTGGGCTCACCCAAGTGCTATCGGATATGGGGTAAATAATACGACTTGTATTGCCGGGACTTCTTCACGTACCACTTCTTGCATATGAGAGTTCGATCTCCTCTGCCATTTGCCTGCTGATTTTGCCTCCTACTCCTCTAAGTAGATGTGACGGGTGCAAACTGCGGTATGCCCTTCGGATAAGTGGATTTTCCATGACCAGCACCTTTGTTCTTCACGGATGCTGACTAGCTATTTTCTAGACCAGCAGCGGGAGGATATTATTTGGGCCTCTCTCACATTCTTTAAAGTAGACATTTCAATTCCATAGGTAAGGGTTTAAGGTCTAGATTGTGTGGTTCACTGGTTCCTTCCTTAATCAGTAAAGGCATAATTTATTGTTTTTCTTCCGGTGCCTACAGTATTCATAATCTTGACTTCTATTGCTCTTGAGCAATCAGCTAGTTCCTCGATTAGCCCACGTCCACGCATTTGCTGTTGGGTAGCCTATTCTTCCTAGATTATATCAATTATGTAGACCTCTTCTGGGCCATCTTCCACCGGTTGCATGTGCTTTTTACTTAAGTGGAAGATGTTGAGTTCTAATGTAAGACCCGAGAAATTTCCAATTTCTGGAAAAATGGCAAAATCGTAATTTCGGTCAAAAATCCAAAATTTATTCTCTAGATCTCGGATGACAAAGCCGAAGTTTCACGTTGGAATGATCTCACGAAATCTAGCTGATACATTCAATAGATTTTGAGGCAGTTTGGAATTTGCATTTTTCGAACCAAGCGATGTCGGGTGCGGAAAACGACTTGTGATGTGAAAAAAGTCACCTATAACATGTATACATGTTACACATGTTGCGTGAGTAGAAATATGATCGAAATGGACGGCCGAGATAGTGTCAAATGTCGAAAATCCAAGCTTAGGGACATGATTGGTATTAATTAAATTGTAAATGAGGAAAATGACAAAAGTATGAATAGTGTTGTCTCCTACATATGAGAAAGGGCCAAAACGTGAAGAAAAAAAAAACGGATTTACAGAAGGCTTTTTTCTTGATTTTCTAGAGAGAGAGAGTCACTTATCTCTAGATTTTGCAGACGTCTGAAGGCCATCGAATTCGTCGGGACAGAAAGGAAAAGTGGCCTCTGCAGTGAGACTCTGGCGTGGGCTTGGTTTTAAGAGTTTGAGCAAACTCCGTGGTAGAGGATTTATCCTACTTGGTTTTATTTTTATTTAAGTGTTTGGTTGTTGAGGTCGGTGATTTGAGGCTTGAGCGGCCGTTTGATCGGAGTCCCAAAAAACTTGGGAATTTGGATTATTGAAAAATTTTGGGGAGCCCATTGAGCAGTCCATGTTGTAGGGGCTGTTTTGGGTGCTCAATGGTATAAATTATGCCATAAATCATGTTTTTGATGTGTATGAGGCGGAAATGGCAGGAATTCGGGTTCACGAAATTAGAGCCGATGTAGAGTGATTCTTGGTAGACGATGCTTAGGGTTTTCTTTGTTCACGTGAATAATGTTCATGAAATAAATTTGTGAGAAAAATGTGTTTGGTTGAGTAATTCAAATCAGATTGCTCATAGTTTGTTAATTATTACGTGGAAGCTAATGTATAATATAATAACAATAGTATAACAATATGTAATGTTATTATAATAATAATTTTGATAATGGATTGTGAGAATTACTAACATGTTTGTGTGATTAAATTAATATGAAATGTACTTATCATATTATATATATTTAGATGTGTTATATAAATTGTATTATGGAATGGCATGCATTCCATATACCTTTGGGGCACCTAGAACAATAGGAGTATGATATGAATTTGGTTGAAGTTGAGAGAATCGTTTGGAGGGTTGACTATAAACAATAGCCAATTATGAGTGTGTCCATTCTGATATTGGAGGAGAGATTGATCCATATAAAATATCAATAATCTCAGTCGGAGTTAACTGATTGATCCCGCTCGGAGAGGTTATCAACTAATGAATGTCGGGTCGGTCCCTACCTATCCGGAGGTTGTCCACACTTAAACAAATACTTTGTTTTGAAAATAATGTTAACTATCATACATAGTAGCTTATTGTTGTAGGGATCGGTGAGGACTGGAGACATGGGTTAGTCATTTAAGGGCATATTCAAGTAGGATCACGTATTTGTAGATGTGTGTTTACATAGGATCATTGCATACTTAGGTGGAGAAAACAACTCATTTGGGTGATTCCTTTCTTGGGCATTAGCTCACCTGTCTCTAGGGAATTATATTATTCCCGGTCTGGGGAGGCGCACGAGGAGGCGATCATCTTGGGAGTTTGAGAAGAAAGCCAGGGTTGTGGCTTTGTGGTGTTTTGTTATGTACACATGTATCATAATAACTACTAAATAATATATGTTGTATAAAGGTAAATTATTAACTCTCTTGAAACTATTGTATATAGACAGGATTTATTTGGATGTAGTATTAGTTTATGGGCACAAGTGTGTACGTTTACTCATGTATATGTCTTATGATGTTAATTCTGGACCCAGTTTTTGTATTTGGGTACATTGTACAAAGGAGACTCACGATTTTCGTGTGAATAGTGTTGGTTACCCGACATTCGGTATTCCGTGGGTTGACAGGTAGTCTTGGTTTTGAGGCTTGAGCGTCACGGCGCAGTATCGAGCACAGGTTTATAAAATACCTGGAAGCAGTAGCGATAAGTTAGGTATACGATTACTTAGGGCTTGAGGGCTTGGGCTTAGGCCATAGTCGTGTAAGAACATCATCACTTGGTGTGGTTCGATGTAGGTTTAGGTATGAGATTACTGGAAATCCACGGAGACAGCCCAGGGCCATTTGCATGCATGTGTTTAGTATGTTTTGTGTGATTTGATGAATTGTTATTGTGCAAAATATGCATAACATGAATTTTAACAATGTGTGAATTAGGTGCTTAGGTAAATAGCACTTGAGTGTTAACGAAATTTTTGGGAACACAGATTAGTAGCTAAACAGAAAAATAAAAGAAATAAATAAATTTTATAAATTTATTTGTGGTTTATTAAGGAGAAAATAATTTTCTAAGGTTTTACAGGTGTAAAACTTGGGAAGATGAATAAAATAAATTTTATAATTTATTTGAGTGTTAAAATATAATAAAAGGTATATATATTTTTGGTATTTTCATTGTAGCTGGAAATATGAAAAAAATTTATGGCGAATGGACTCTTGCCCGTTTAACATGGGCATTGTATCCTGTCTGGTATTGTATCGTAATGGCGCAAGAGGCTTGAAGGAGGATTATGGATGGTGGCTGTGTATTGCAATACACCCTAGTGTATGTGATGACGCCCAAGAGAGGGCTGGCGGTGGGAGGCTGTGTGCCGGGACACCCAGAAGTGTAATTGCGATATAGGGCGTGCCGAGAGTTGGCTAGAGCGAGAGATAAAGTGGGGCTGGCCCCCTTGTCCTGACACGACCGGCCCGGGACCTGTGACAGCCGAGGCCCGCGGCCTTGTTGTGTGCGACACGGCGCTGCGCCCGCGACACGGCACCCCTCGCTGCGACACGGCCGGGCCTAGCCGCGAGCACAGCCGCGGCGACTGCCTGCACGAGGCACGCCTGCCTCTTTGTGTGCTGCAGGTGGGCCCCCCGGTTAAGTCTCTTTTTAATGCATGACTTCGATTTTGACCAGTTTTGGACTTAGTATTATTCTTGAGTCACTTTTTGAGCCTTTGTTCGCAGAACACTTTGTTCATCACAAAAAATTTTCGAAAAAAAATAAAAATCAAATCAAATCAAATGGAACAAAATTTTGGGAAAATGAAATTTTCGAAAATAAAATTTATTTGACATGTGAATTAATTGTCTCGCATTGCATTTAAATGCAGGGACATAGAATATGAATTGTATATTCTGAGTATGAATAGTGTCTCGGGGTTGTGTTTATGCCTTAGAGATACTACATTGTATTTAACTTGCCATTTAAACTGTGTAGATGGCTAGTCGAGGACGAGGGCGTGAAGTCCACGGAGTGCTGGTCGGGAGGCATGCCGGCATTTGACCGGCCACGTGGCGATCGACGGACCTTTGTAGAGGCTGTAGGTGTTGCGAGGCTGTTTGCTATCACATGCTCTAGTGTAGTAGGTAGTCGGGGGAGGTCTAGTAACTCTAGAGTTTAGGGCACATCATCCTCCAGGAAATTCACGGGGGGTCAGGTGGTGACGAATGGTGGTTCCTCTGGTCGAGAAGGTGTGAGAGGCCATGGATATTACCTCTGACGCGACCAGGATCAGGTTAGCAGCGTTCTAGCTAGAGGTTGAGACCTTAGAGGAGCCTTTGTATGTGAGTTCTCCCCTAGGGATTAGGGCGAGGATAGGGATGATATGTCGTGGTTGCGAGTTGGAGATCTGGGGACTACACTCACGTGGACACGAGGATCTGTAGGACGCATATCGAGGAGTTCGATGTCATCCTGGGATGGTGGGCGACGGCAATGGGTCGTTATCGGTTGTGGCGTGGGGGTTGCACCACAGCGGGGCCCGGTACCGTGTGTGGTATTTTAGGGGAGATGACATGGTATTTTGCTTGCTGAATGGTATCTGAGTTCGGGTGTCGAGACCAGGTTAGCGAGTTGGCTAGTAGGCCACCTGAAGGTGGGAGACCGGACAGATCGACCTCGAGGTAGTGTCGCGAATATGTGGATGTTTTTCGAGATGTGACTCACGGGTTGCCCACTCCACAGAGGGTGTAGACCGGTGTCGAGATTACACCTGGTACTTACTTAATCTCTATGACTCATAGGATGGCACCGGTTGGATATGCGGGAACTGAGGAGTCGATTCTGAGAGCTGGCAGACCAGGGGTTCGATAGGCAAGGCACTTCACCATGAGGCGCTCGGTTCAATGTTTGAGAAGAAGAAAGACAAGACCGCTCCGATTGTGCATTGATTACAGATACTGAATAGGTTACGATCAGAATCTAATCACGTTGAAGATTGATGATTTGCTTGATCGCTGAGGATGAGTCATCCAAATGTGACCTTCGCACCGGGTTACCACCGAAAGGAGATAGATAATTCCAAGACAAAGGCCAGGATGCTTATGGGCGCTTGAGTTTACGTGATGCCTCGATCGATTTAACACAGTGATTCATGGATCTCATGGAAGCGCCCAACCCTATCTAGCCGCCGCTTTGTCATAACTTTCGTGGATGATTGATCTACTCCCACGAGGGAGCATGAGTATCACTTTGAGGATCGTGGTTACGCTTGTCGAGACCATCAACAGACGCCAAGTCTGCAAGTGCTAATTTCACATCGAGGAGATTTTTAGACACGCGGTGTCGGCATCAAGCGTGTTAGTGGACCCAGTAGAATGAGGCCGTGGATGAGCCAGAAATAAGTTTACCGAGATACCCAGCTTAGATTACTGGTATTATAGGAGATTCATCGAGGATTTCTCCCGGATAGCAGCACCTATGACAAGGTTGACCCGGAAGGAGGTCAAGTTTGATTGGGATGACCGATGTGAGGAGGCATTTCAGGAGTTGAAGAAGAGACTTACTTCAGCTCCTATCTTGATAGTTCCGCATAGGACAGGTACACAAGAGCCAGATGCCTCGAGGGCCGGATCGGGATGTGTTGTGATGCATCCGGAGGGTAGTAGCTTATGGTTCCTGGCAGTAGAAGAATCATGAGCAGAATTACTCCCACACACGACATGGATTTGGCGGTCGAGTCTTCACCTCAAGATTCGCACTCACTTATATGGCGAGGAGTTCGAGGTGTACTCACTACAAAAGTCTCGAAGTATATTTTTCATGCTGGACCTCAAATATGAGGCAACGCTGATGGATGGAGTTCCCAGAGGATTATGATCATACCGCATTACCATCCCGTAAGGCAAATGTCAGGCTGATGCGCTAAGTCGAAGTCACTGGAGCATTGCCAGTATAGCTTCCCTGAGTTACGATGCTCGAGACCCGTAGATGGGCTGATTACGCATGCCGAGCAGCACAAAGGCCGCTGGGAGTTGTGGCTACACCGTCTCGTTTAGCAGAGTGATTGAGTCCTGTATGATCAGACAAGGTCCATCGTGACCGCACACTGTGTACTGGTGACGAGGATGGACCGTCACACATGTAGTCTTCAGATAGAGGACGGTAGTGGTTCCCCAAATGACTGATTTGAGAGATGTAGATTCGAAGGAGTTTCACTGCTCTCGATTCGTCATGCATCCAGGTGGCACGAAGATGTACCAAGATCTTCGTCACAGACATCGAGCGGGATGAAGAGACACGAGGAGACTTTGTTCGCCATGTCTCACGCGGTCGCCAGGTGAAGGTCAGCACCGTAGCGCCAGGCTACTTCAGCCGTTGGAGGTGGCCAGCGGAAGCGGAGCACGTCATGATGGATTTGCGGGACCACTCCGCCACTCGACACGCGCGTAGACATGATGCTGTACGGGCTATAGTGGACGGCCACGGTCGGCATTATTTTCTAGCCGCGCGTATGACCTTCACATTAGAGAGATTCTGCCGGCTGTATATTCGAGAGATAGTCCGACTACATGGAGTATCGTGATCCATAAGAAATGATGTGGACCTGTTTACTACAGACTCAAAGAGTTTCCAAAAGGCTGCGGACACACGGCTAACGATGAGAAGCTTTCACCCACAGATGCATGGTCACGAGGACTACATGTGTTGGGAGGACATGTCATGAGCATGCGTCCTCGATCATCAGTGGTAGTCGGGAAGAGCACCTTTCCTTATGGAATTCGCCTACAACAACGCTTATCGCGAGTATACGTGATGGCACCATATGAGGCATTGTATGGGAGTGCCGCGCATCACTGCAGGTACCGAGGCAGAGAGAGCCCATCACCGGGTCCCGATCTGACAGAGACACCTCCGAGAAGGTGAGCTGGAGACGACAAATGCCTCTCATGGCTCGAGCCTAAGAAGAGCTGTCGATGTATGACGCGCCGAATTTAGAGTTCGAGGTCAGGGGATCACGCCTTCTTAGGTGATGCCTAAGAGGGAGTGGGTCAACGGCAAAGCACGGAAACTATCGCCGAGGTTTATCGCCTTTCGAGATACTCGAGAGGGTAGGCAATCGGGGAAGCGGCACTGGCCATGCATCGCCAAAGATGTCGTGTGTCCACGAGGTATTTCACGTCCCATGCTCCGAAGTATACCCAGATCCAGCCATGTGGTGGATCGGGGGATGTGATTGAGGTCGACACCGACGGATTCGATGGTGACCGTGCATTTTGATACCGTGATCGTGCTCTTACGACGTAAGACCGTGAGGCTACAGCGAGGTGCTACGGCGACTATGGAGGAGGAGTCAACATGGAGCGTGAGGACACAATGCGGGCCACTCATCCCTTCTCGCTTAGGACGAAGGCACGTGGTTTAGCCGCTTTAATATTTAAATGACTAGGCTTACATGCATGGTATCAGGCACATTACATATGCAGGAGTGATTGCGTATTGTCCGTAATTTCGACGGAATCTTTACGAGGGGAGAATAAGACCCGAGAAATTTCAATTTACGGAAAATGGCAAAATCAATTTCGATCAAAATCCAAAATTTATTCTTGGATCTTGGATGATGAAACAGATTTCACCGTTGGAATCGTCTCGCGAAATCTAGCTACCACGTCGATTCGCCAAATTCGAGACACCCACTTACACGCTTTTCGAGGCATCGGCCATCAAAAGCCGAAAATGACTTTTGATGTGAAAAAAGTCACCTATAACATGTATACATGTTACACATGTTGCATGAGTAGAAATATGATCGAAATGGACGGCCGAGATAGTGCCAAATGTCGAAAATCCAAGCTTAGGGACATGATTGTATTAATTAAATTGTAAATGAGGAAAAGGACAAAAGTATGAATAGTGTTGTCTCCTACATATGAGAAAGGGCCAAACGTGGAAGAAAAAAACGGATTTACAGAAGGCTTTTTTCTTGATTTTCTAGAGAGCCACTTCTTTCCTAGATTTGCAAAGCATCCGACCGGGCCGGAATTGGCTTTTGACAAGAAGGAAAGTCGCCTACTAGCGAGGGCTCATCACAGGCCCATTTTAAGGAATTTCGACAAACTCGTGGAGGTGGGGATTTATCCTACTTGGTTTATTTTCGATTTAAGTGTTTTGCTGATGATTCGGTGATTTGAGGCCTTGAACTTGCTTGATCGATCCCAAAACTGGACCGACCATTAGGTACCTTGAGCTCATTGGACACCGTGACCGTAGGCCGGCTGGTGCTCAACGGTATAAATTATGCCATAAATCATGTTTCATGTGCAGGAGGCCGAAATAGCAAGGGAATCTGGTTCACGGCGGAACCATGTAGGGTAGTTGCTCGTGAACAGTAAACCTAGGGTTTTATCGTATTCTCATGTGAATAGTGTTCAAGAAATAAATTTTGTGAGAAAATGTGTTTGGTCGAGAATTCAAATCGACCAGCCAGGGTTGCTAATTAGCCCACGTGACACTTTTGGTGTAATGGATTGTGAAATTACATAACATGTTTGTGTGATTAAATTATGTAAATGTATATCATGTTATATATATTTTCATGTGTTATATAAATTGTATTGGAATTGGCATCATGCATTCCATATGCACTAGGGCACCCTAGAACAATAGGAGTGAGTGCATGAGGTGGTTGATTGGAGAGAACTGCTTCTGAGGGTCGACTAACAATAATAATTATCGGCGTGTCCACATAACATTACTCCGAGGGTAGTCCATATAAAATATCAATCGTTGAGTCGGCCCAATTGATATACATCGGAATGGTTGTCCACTAACAGATAATCGGAGTCGGTCCACTACTTATATCTGGATGGTTGTCCACACCTTAAAAACAAATACCTTTGTTTTGAAAATGAATGTCATACATGGCTTGTAAGTGTGAGGGAGTCGGTGAGGACTCTGGGACATGGCCGGGTCATTTAGATATTCAAGCAGGATCACGATTTGCTTGAATGTGTGTTTACATGTGATCATTTATATGCACTTAGCGTGAGAAAACCCATTTCCTTAGTGATTCCATCATTTCCGGGCATTACCACCCTGTCAAGGAAATATATTATTTCAGGTACAAGGAGCGCACGAGGAGACAACTCATCCTAGAGGCCGAGTTTGAGAAGAAAGCCGGGTTGTGGCTTTAGTGTTTTGTTATGTACACATGTATTAGAACTCTATAAGCTTAATATATGTTGTATAAGAGTAAATTATTAACTCTTGAAACTATTGTATATAGTTGGGATTTATTTGGATGAGTATTGGTTTATGGGCCTAAGTGGCCGTTTTTACTCATGTATATGTCTTATGATGTTGATTGGGACAGGTTTTGTATTTGGGTAGAGATCCCTGTACAAAGGAGACTCTGCCCGATTTTCGTGAATAATGTCGGGTTACCCGACATTCACGAGTATTTCGCGGGTTGACGGGTAGTCAACGGACACCCCAGGAATGGGGCGTCACATCTAAGGTCATGTTTTCGAATGTGAGCTGCATAACCCCATTTCGACAGTTGATAATAGCATTAGAAGTGGCCAAGAATGGTCTCCCTAGGATGATAGGCACATAGTTAGCCCCTACTACAGCTGGTTCTGTATCAAGTACAACAAAATATACTGAATAGTAGAATTTGTCCACTTATATTAGAACATCTTCCATTGTCCCCTTTGGTATCTTTGTGGATCTATCTGTAAGAGACAATGTGATGGAAGTGGGCTTTAATTCTCCCAACCCGAGCTGCTTGTACATCGAATAAGGAAGTAGGTTTACATTGGCACCCAAGTCCAGCAGTGCTTTTTCTACACAAGTGACTCCAATATTAACCGAGATGGTAAGACAACCCAAATCTTTGTACTTCACTGGAGTTTTGCACTGGATGATAGCACCGACGAAACTAATCGGGGAGGCCTTCTTGTCAACATTTAAATTCTCTCTTCACTGTGGCACACAAGTCCTTCAAATTTTGGCATATGTGACTTGTTTAATCATATCAAGCAGGATGTTGACTTCACTATTTCAGCACTTTAGTATTTAATGTCGACGGCCTTTTTCTTAGCTTTCTGTCAAGTGAAAGGTAGTGTGCTATTTTCACTATAGTCTCTTTAGTCACCACCTCTCTCCGGTCTGCCAGCCTCTTAACCTCCCGGCCTTCTTCGTTGGTTTGGTTACTGGTTGTTTGGGCTCTTACCACTTCCTCAATGTGATAATTGCTTTAACTTCATCCATCCCGGATTCGCCCATCGACAAGCTCACTTCATCCAATTTCTGGATCGGGTAGTGTTTGAGATGGAAATTTCCCTTTCCCCCGCACTCGATGGTTGGTTAACCTTGAGATTGAATATTGCAGGTTGTCATATTTTTTGGAGATCTCAGTCTGTAGGTTATCTATCTTTTTGTTGAGGGTGTTTTCCACTATGTTGATTCTCTGATTAGCCTGGGCATTCACTGCCTTCTTTTCCTTCACAAAGTTTCCTACCACTTTGCTCAAATTCATTATAGTCGTTCTCAACTGTAGATGATACGGAGGTATGCTGGTTGAGATGAGGAGCCATATTGTTGTCGTGCGTATGGGTACATACGCGAGGCCGGCTTCCAGGAGGTTCAGGATGGTTTCTCCGCTACAAGCTATAGGTGTTTCCATATGGGCCATCGTTGGGATGGCTTGTATTGACCCACAACATCGGCATGCTCGCGCATCACATCCCCATCGGGCTGAGCGGCCGGGCAATGCCTCCTCGTGCTCATTGTATTGGCAAGTGAAACAAGGATTGTTAGCATAGATGCCTGGGCCACGTCGCACCTCACGGTGATTTCGCATTCTAGCTCCTCCAACCTTCTAGTCAAAGTGGATAGCTTTGCCTTCATCTCCATGTCCTCTATGATTGAGTACATGCCTCCCCTTAAGTTGGCTGTAAGTCTCATCCTCTCTGCCTCTTTGGGGTTGGGTTCATCCCATGATTTGGATGTCTCAGCCATATAGTTCAAGAAGTCCATGGCTTCCTCTGGATGTTTGCTCATGAAGTCCCCTCTGCACTTAGTCTCCAACAACTACTTCATAGCAGGGGACATTCCATTATAGAAGTGATTAACTAGTATCCAAGTATCAAAGCCATGGTGAGGGTTGTGCACGATGATCTCTAGGTACCTTCTCCCAACATCGGTAGAATTTCTCATTTTCTGTAGCCGTGAAGGTGTAAATTTCCTCTCTTCGCACTATTGGTTTTATGGGTGTCAAGAATTTCTTCAAAAATTTGCTTGTATATCTCTCAATTCTTAATAGTTCTTGGCCTCAAAGAGTTGAGCCAAATCTTGGCCTGTTTTCGTAAGGCAAAGCCAATTTCGCAGAATTCCATAACACTGCACCTCTTGAAAGTCATGCAAACTTCCTCAAAATCCTGGATGTGAGTGTATGGATTTTCATTTTCCATACCATGGAAAGTTAGGAGCAAGGGCACCAGATAAGGCCTGACATTCACATCCTCAGTAGGAGGTACAATACATGAGGGTGCACTCACCTCGGGGTGGGTGCATGGTCCCTCATTGTTCTCAGATGCATTCGGGGTCCCTTGAACCCCCTGTTGGCTCTGCTGTTCCTCAGGTGGAGGGTCCATCTGGTTAGTGTTCAGGCTCACTTCACAACCCTGTTCAAGTGGAGCACTGACCCTTTCCAATCTGCCTGTAGTGTTCCTGTCCCAATGGTGCATAAGCTGCTAGACAAGCAACACAGACAGACAACCAAAAAGAAAGCAGGGCTACCAAAAAAGGTTAAGGTTAGCTAAAATAAAAAATAAAAAAAAGAATAAAAATTCTATGTATGAACAGTATAAAAATTAAATCAACCTAATGCTGAAATGTCGTGTGGGAGAATAAAAGTAAAGACAAAAAGGGGTTAGAATTCACTAACACTTGTAATGAGGATCACAAGTTCAACAGCTTCTCACTTGCATTAAGGCACCGTCCTCGGCAACGGCGCCATTTTGATTCGCACGTAAACGTGTAGCTAGGCAGCTCCAAACCAACAAAATTTATAAACCTAAATCTTCTACTGTCAGAAATTCTAGCTACCGGCAAAGATACGTCTAGCGTCGAACTCGTGGAGGGTTTTCTTCTAAGACAAAATGATTTACAATTGATGTAAAATGGTGATTTCACTTTGGATTTGGGGTTTTGTAAAAGATAGTGTGATTAGTGGTTTGAAAACTGCAAACAAAAATGAAATATAATGTAAAAAGAACTCCTCAAGTCTCGTGCCACCGGGCTTCGAGGCTCTAGGCGACCGAGAGGTCCCTGATTTTTCCTCGCGTTGGGGAAGATGTCCTATAGTCATTTCCCAAACCGGATATTTGTTTAGCTATTAAAACTAAACCCTAAAAGTTTTTCTCTTGAAATACAGCATTTATTGGTCATTCATGTTTCATAGCAGTAAAAACTGATTCCTTGATCTAACCTGTAGAGGTAAATAAATGACAACAAGCGGCCTCAAAGGGATCTAGCAATACATCCACTGAGCCCTAAAGCTTTTCCTGCTAAGTACCAGCCAATCAAGGTACATTAAAAGGATTTAAAACCTGAGGTGAGATACGTAATCATAAAATGACACACCGCATGCGTTGAAAACAAAGGGAGGACAACCAGCCACTCCTCGTAACCTTGGGCCCAAAGGGGCCTTCCTTCAAGGATGAGGGGGTTTAGCCAAGCATCCTTGAGTCATCCTCGCGAGGCTCGCCGATGAGAAAGTAAGAGAAAGGGAGAGAAAATGAGAGAAAATCACAAAGGCGGGAGAGCTGAAAGCTTTCGCGCCAAAATTATTACATAAAGTGATCATCATCCTGCATGCAGCTCGATTGAGGCTTAAATACGCCTCAACAAGGAAATTACAAAATGTTCGAACTACCAAAAATACATAAAGGGGGGTAGTTTAGGAAAAGCCACAGAAAAGGTGGTCAAAGGGGGTCAAGTGAGACAGAGCAGTTGCAAATTTCGCAACCCGCGGGCCTCGGCAGTTGCGGTACCCGCAACCCCGAGAAATTTCGCAGCGGCCCAATTTCGCCAGGGTCTCCATTCTTCCATCCGACTTATGACACGCATCTCCTCGAAGTTCGACTCGATTCTTCGTGTATGAGCTCTGGCCGATGATCGCTGGCGTATTTCCGCTGTATAACTACAAAAATAGCCATAAAATGCGATAAGTAGTAAAGTTCCGACCTTAATGCCAATTGGATTATTTGGGTTGATTAGCATGCGCGCTCAAAACCTACTATAAATCAGGTTTAAAATAGCACTATTTGAGCACTAATAGTCCGTACTGCCTCCCTCCCGTCATTTCGATATCATGACGCCAAAGAAGGAACTGGTCTTCTAGGGATTGATTCACCGGTTGCTGGTCATGGTGACAAAACCCGACGGTCCGATGGAATGATCAGGAACTACCAAAGCTTCAGGGGATGGGAGATCACTTGAAAACGGATGTAGCCAAGCCCTCGCAAATCGCCGATGAGCTTTCTTGCTTAGTTGTTCCCACAAATGGTGCCAATTGTAGTCTCTTGAATTTTCTGGGTCACTAGATCGTTGGAGCATTAACCTGCCAGCATGTACCTGTAAAACAAACAAGAAAATGACGGTGGTGCGCCCGCCGCTCTTAATGCCTGGCCGATCAGTGGAACTGAGAGGAAAGTCAGCCTTTTAGTAAAGAATGTCGTCCCTAAGTGTATGCCGCTAAGCCGATGGTGTCAAGTACAACCGATGATTCGATGGACACTTGTGATCCTCATCACAAGTATTGGTGAATTTTCCTTTATTTTTCAGTGTAGTATTTTTCGGTCAGTTTGTTAATTTTGTTTCATAGTTTTGTTTTTTTTAGCTACCACTACCCCTTTTGGGTAGAATTGTTTTTCTTTTTTTGTTTGGTGTTGCCCTGTTTTCCAGCAGGAGAACATGTTCTAGTGGGTAAGGAATTTTGGAGGTAGGTTAGTCAAGGTTAGTCTCCTACAGGACCTAGAAGCTGCAGTGATCTTAAATGTGAACCAAATGGGACCTCCTCCTAAAGAACAGTAGAGTCAGCAACCCGTGGAGAACAATCCAAATGGATATAGGTCCATAAGGGACTATAGAAACCCTCCACGGATGAGTGTGCCCTCATGCATGGTGCCTCCAACAACTGTACCATATGGAAATGTTTACAAACTTAAGCCGGGCTGAACCATCTAAATCCCCTACGGGGACCAAACCTATGGCCAATATGCACCTCCACATCCACAGTATGCTTCTTCATCTCAGCCTCAACCACCACAATCAACCTCTCTAGTTGAACAAGCCATCCTGAACCTCACCAAGCTAGTGGGTGACTTTGTGGAAAAGCAGAAGACAATCAATGCCAAATTAAGACAAAGAATTGATACTGTGGAAAGCTCTCTAAACCAAAAATTAGATGTGCTTCCAAAGTGACCTGATCATAAAATTGACATTCTGCATAACTACATTTCAAGGCTCACCAATCTGAAGACGCTCATCAAGAGGAGAGAGCCCAGAGAAAGAAGGTCCGAGTGACACCATGGTATAGAGCAAAGGTTCATACACTATAAATATACCGATATAAAAATTTTGAATCCTCGGACATCGATGTTACTGTCTGTCCATGGGAGAAAAAGGAAGAAACCTCCCCAATGCTAACCGGAGGAGTAGTGGAAAGGACGACGGGAAAGAGCTCTAAAAAAAAGCATAATTTACACCCCGCCCCACCGGCCAAGTATATATCCCGCTCTACACCCGCATCACACCCATAATTACACCTGCTAAGCAGCTAAGGCTACCCATCTCAGACCGCTTGTGCAAAACTTCAAGAAGCTAGTGGCCATCACCAAACCAGCCACTACATCAAAGACTTTGGCAAATGTCATACCGTATGGCACAACTGATATTCTGGTGTCGATTCAGATGTGGAGCACTGACTCAAGATTTCTATAGGCTCCACCAGTTTCAATAGCCTCCAAAGGCTTGAGAAACTGGTTTTGAGGCTGGAGGGGGGCTTAGTCTCCCCCACTTTTTGTTTTGATTCTTCTGTTTTATTTTATTTTATTTTATTTTATTTCGATTTATTTAATTTTTCTCTTTAGGTTTTCTAATTTTAAGTTAATTCTTGATTTTAGTTTACTTTTCACTTTTTCGCACTTTATTTTTATTTTTCCCAAAGAAGTTATTTTATGTCTTTTTGCTTAATTTTGAAGCAGAGGGCGAGATACAAGAGTAAAAGCAAAAAATTTCACAGTTTTTATATAAAATGCTTCAACCCATGGTAACAGAGCATTTCTTTTGTTTTTAGTGTATTTTATTTCAATATATATATATATATATATATATATATATATATATATATATATATATATATATATATATATATATATATATATATATATATATATATATTAAAAAACTTTTCTTTTTTATAATATATTTAAAATATATATTTAAAATAAATTTTGTTGTCTCAAAAAAAAAAAAACTTTTATTTATATATTTAAATATTTTAAAAAAAAATCGCAACCATTTCGCATGTTGCGAATTTTTCGCAGGATTCAGCAGCCCCATTTTGTTTTGGCCATAACTTTTTTATCCGAACTCCGTTTTGGGTAATTTTGGTACCGTTGGAAAGCTTAGAGAGTGTAGAATCCAAATATAATACTTTTGAAATTATGATGAAGGTATAATTTTTAAAATGCTCCAATTAGTTACTTTTTTCCTCTCTTTTCTTCTTCCAACTTGTTCATTTGAAGCCCAAATGGAGTGAATAAGGCTCCTGGAAATCTCATAAGCTCCATCCAAAACGGGTACATCTCTATCAGGTGAGGTATCACTTCTTCATCCTTCTGACTGAAATCTATCATGGCTAACGTGATTTGTCAGGAAGAGTTAGCAAAGGAAGTGGCTTTTACATTTATGCTTTTGTTACTATTTTGAGCAAGCCCATTTTGTGTTGTTTAGTGGCTTGCTATTTGTCTTGTTTGTGAAGCTATTAGTTGTTTTTGAAAAGCTGAAAATATAGCCATTTATTTTTATATACATACTATACAACTTACACTTCCAGTTTTCAAAATTGCCCCATTTTTTTTGTGTTTTGCTTAGCCCGCAGTGTGAAAAATTGAAACTTTGTCCAATGTTGTTGATGTTAGATTGGTTCCATGCTTAATTAAGTGGATGATCGGTTAAATTCTTAGTGCTTTCAACTTTTTCTTCCACTTCTAGCCAATCACACACTGGGTGGTACATAAGGTTTCAACAAGAGTCGAAAAATTGCCTAACCTCTTAAATCTTGCAAAAGCCTATCCTAGTTTCATTTACTACCTTTAATAGGTTAAGGACCCCCATGAAAAGAAAGCCAATGAGTCTTCCAAAATAAAAAGAAGATAAAAACAAAAAGAAAAAGAAAAAGAAAATAAAAAGAAAAAGAAGAAAAATTGCAACGTCATTTTGAAACCCGAAAGCACAAATCGAGAAGTATATGCGGCGAAAGTCTTTGTGCTCGTGCCTTAAGCTGACTGGTCAGGGAGCCACCGACTTAGTGCTCGCTACATGGGTAGATGGGTGAAGTCGGCAAGCTGTGAATGAGTCTCAAATCGCTCCAAAGTCCTGGGTGAAACTCAAGAGTTTGCTATCGAAAAGATCCTTATAAATTTCGATGCCCTGGGCCTTAATTGGTCAGGTGTCATCGCGATCCCTGCTACATGGACTTTGGTGAGGTCGATTCTCAGCATTTCGACCCTTTACAACACAAAAATAATTGTGGAATAAGAGTGGGTTCTGATCTATTTAGGTTGGTTAGTGTCCTAGGTGGTGGCAATAGCTTGGTTGGGGGGAAAGCGCAGTTTGGCAATTTATTGTTGAAAGCTGATCAAACAAACACTTATGTTTTGGTGGAAGTTCAAGGTTGATTCACCAAGAAGGAAACTGTTTTGATACTTAATTTTGTATGGCCTTTACTCTCTCGAGAGATGGTTATCAAGTGTGGTTTTCGTGATTCTTGCTAAGGGTTAGGCATTACCCACTCACATACTTTTTGAAAATTCCATTTTTGTGAACATGGTTTTGATATTGTTTTGTATGCTCTCTCTTTCTTTCTTTCATTGCTAAGGGACTAGCAATGGGTCGGTTGGGGGGAGTGATTCGTGCTCAAAAAGTGCTATTTTACTATGACGCCCCAAACCCGGGGTGTCCGTTGACCACCCGTCAACCCGCAGAAATCTACGTGTCTCACGTCATGAGACACGTACATGTGTAAAATGGCCCAGTAGGGCCCGCACATCCATACAATCCAAGTATAAATTTTATACAAAATATGATTCATTTAATTACAATATATTTACAATTGTATTTAATTACAATTTATACAAAAATGGGTCTCTTGCCCAGAATTTTACAAAATACAAGATAAGGCCATCTTACGCTTCGCTTCTAAGGTCCCGATGCGCCCATTCCCAAGTACGTCTTCGGTACCTGAAAAATATATTCCCACGACGGGGTGAGCAAAGCCCAGTAGTGGAATTTCCCTACTTGGGTTACTCCCCACCTAAGTGCAATGCAATGGCACCCCAAACATTCAACACATGCTAATATATCATTCATGCATATATTAACAAAATTTAAATCCATACATCATGTTATTCAGTTTATAATAATAACATAAACTTAGCTCATGGGCTAAGTTGCACAATCCGATACCCATCTTGAACTCCCACAACTTCACACAAATACGTTATTTTCTCATGGCAATAACACATCACACAAATCACACAAACAGCCCGTGGGCTGTCCAAATCACTCTAGGGATTTCCTCAGTCGGTCCAAATCTTTTGGAACTGAGACCACGGCCATCCAGGCCTCAACAAATCCCTATCCATTACATGACCCCTTAAGCTGGGAAAAAGTAAAGCAAGTAGGGAGAAAACCCCTACCTTTCCGGAGTTTGTAGAAAACTCCCTAAAACCGAGTCCACACGCCGTCCCTTCGTAGTGTAACAACTCTCCTTCTTGTAGCGAAAGATCCGACTCCGGCCTGACGCCTACCGAATCTAGAGTATGAAGAGACTCTCTCTAGAAAATGAGATCCAAAACCTCCCCAGATCTTTTTCTTTCTTCCTCCTACGCTTCCTTTCTGGTTTTGTTTTATTCCTTCTTTTGTTTTTTCTTTCTTTTTCTCATTCCTCTTCTCATTTCTCTTCATTTTCCATTCTCCCCATTTTCTCCCCTCTTTCGCTCTTTCTCTCCTCCCCCAAACTATACGTACGCATAAAAATGAGGAAATTTCTCTCACTCTCCTGCCAAACATGTACTCTCCCTTTTCTTCATTTTCTTTTATTTCCTTAATCCCTTTACGACATCATTGCCTTACATGGCCCAATGCGAGCCACTGGATTTTGTTCCCACTCATGGCTAATCCGTGAGCCACCCTTCAACGCCAAGTGTCACTCTCCGGAGGTGCCACTTTTCACAAGATTCTCTAACCTTCGCGCCATCCGACACCCCACACCCGAAAAACACGCAAAACTCGACCATCCCTGACCGACGAACTCGACATGGTAGCTGGGATTTCGAGACGACCTAACGGCCAGTCTGCTTCGGCTATCCGAGATCTAGAAAAAGTTCGGATTTTGACCAAAATTACCATTTTATCCTTCCTGTGTGAAACTGATTTTCCTGTGGTCTCATTTGCCACCCTTTACTAATACTGTGTGCTCTTGCTAATTTTTTGTGTACTAATCGCCCTAATTGCTTCACCTGCATGTTAAGGACTTCCAAGTTACTAATCGTTTGTGTTCTTGCACAGCTCAAGAGTTTTTACACGTAGACAGGATTCACTTCACGTGGAGGATCTGTTCAACTCATACCGAAAAATCAAACTGTAAGAAAGAGAGAGGCAGAGCAAATAAGAGCCATGATTGCAAATTTTCAAGAACCCGTGGAATTTTTTCGTGTTAAGTAAAGATTTTCAACTCGCGAAATTGAGCCAGAGATTGAATGTTCTGCTTGGATATTTTGATTCTTTTTGTCACTTTTGCTCTGTCTCCCGATTTGAGCCCCACACAGCAAAGTTGTTTTGAGATCTTCGTGGCCTGTATCGGGTATTGTCTATAAAGACCCCTGTGCGTGACACCGTGCAGCTGGTACCGATCACACGTACCTCGTGCAGCTTCATCCTCCTCGCCTTTCTCTCATTCCTCTTCCTCCTTTCCTCACTCCTCGCCTTTCACCAGCCAAATTTCAAGGATGACAACTCTGAGGATGAGAGGCAGGAAACTTGTTTCTCCTGAGCAGTTAGTGTTACTCGGGCACAGACTAGCAATCGAGGTTCTTCATGTTTTTTTCACGCAGTGTTCAACACGTTGTTATCAGAGCCTCATGCACTTTGGGGGCTTAGACTTTTGAAATGGTTTTAATGGTTGTTACTGGTGGTATTGCTGCTTGGATGCTTAATAAAGTTAGATCTGGTCGATGTTTAGTTATCATTTATGATCCATTGTGCGTGAGTCATAGTGACTCGTAGTTTTAATGACAGAGCACCACGTCAATGGATGTCATTTTCAAAGGGAAAAGCAGCAGGTCTGGGGTTATAGTCATTATGAAGATCCGGCCGTAGGTCGACTATAGGTCATCTTCTCAACACGTAGACTCGAACTCGCTGACTTAACCCAAACTGGCAAGAGTCTCCGACACTTTAGTGAGATTTCTTTTACATTTTATTTTATTTATCTCGCTTTCCAAACATTACAACCCCTTGTTTTTACCAAAAGCCCAAAAATCCAAAATAAATTCACCAAATTGAGCCTCACTGCAAGTCATTTACACGAAAAAAAAACCCATCCCTATGTTCAACCCTAGAGCCACTATACTGTAGTAGCTAAGCTATGGCAGTAGGAGGAATTTAAGTTTATAAATTTTCATGGATTCCAAGACAACCTACTAGCACAATAAATCAAAATGGCACCGTTGATTCAAGCTCCACAGAGGTCAGTGCCTAATCAACAAAAATCTATAAACTCATTCCTCCCATCGTCGTAGCTACTACTACAAAGATAGTGGCTCTAGGTCGAACACAGATGAGTTTCGTGTAAATGACTTGTAGTGAGGTGGCTCAATTTGGTGAATCTATTTTGATTTTTGGGCTTTGTAAAAATGCAGGTGTAAATGTTTGGAAACTAAAACTTAAATAAAATAAAATGTGTTAAGTCTCCTCATGCTGAAGACTGGATTTGGGTTCTAAAGGTCACTGAGGCGTTCTCGAGTCCATTTTCCTCCCGTTTGGGAGGATGACCTATAGTCATTTCCCGAACCAGATGTTCATGTGGCTATAAAAACTGAACCCTAAATAACTATCCTTTGAAAAATTACATCCACTGGCCATTAGTGCTCTCGGTCGTTAAAAACACAAGTCACCTTAACTCACCTTACAATGGATCATAAATGATAACTAACAAACATCAATGGATCTAACATTAAGCATCCAATGAGCCCAAAAGCTTACCAAGTAATAACCATTCAAGGTGACTCAAAAGGGATCAAACCTAAAGTAAAGGGGAGACACAATAACTAGCGGATACCGTTGAAAACATGGAACCCCTGGCCGCTTCGCATCCTCGCACCCAAGAAATCTCTCTTCAAGAGGGAATGGTTTCTAGCCGCTCATCCTCCGAGTTGTCATCCTCGGAGGGTGTTTGGCTAGTGAGAAAAGGAGAGAAAGTGAGGGGAAAATGAGAGAAAATAAGAAAGAGCGGGAAGAGCTGAAAGCTTAACACCCAAAAATTTTTATTAATGATCAAGCTCCCTTATGTTGTCATGCCTGGTCTTATACACACTTATGTCAAAATCACAAAAGATGTTACACCACACAACAAATTAAAGAGATAAACAAAAAGACAAAAGTTCAAAACGTCAGAAAAAGCTTTAGATGAATCATAATAAGAATGCACTACAGGCTGAGAAAATTTCACATCTCATTCATTTTCTTCTTCTTGTTTCATTTCTTTCAGTTTTGGATCATAAATGGTTGAGTTGAAACTTTGATCCCAATAGCTGGAGCCTTAACCCTATCTGTTATATAAAGGTCAAACAACAACCCTTGCTGTAATAAAATTGATTGAGTTTATTAGATCCCTAATAATAAAGCACCACTCAGTTAATTGTTCATTACGTTAGCACAAAAAAGTGCCTAAACTCCGTATTAATAAGGGTGTAAATAGCACTTTGAGCATTAATCATACCGCCGCCTCCTCCGATGCCTAAGTCGATCGTGGAACTGAGAGTGAAAAGTCACTCTTTTTCAAGAAGAATGTCGCCCTCTTTGTTGTGTTTCTCCTCTTTTTTATGGCGAGGAAGATGATCTGATTTCCATGGAAAGTAGGCGGTTTTTTTTCCGAAACGGAAGGAGAAAAAGGGCGTTCTTTGCACGCCATGACCTGTTCTTCCTTTTTTGATGGCCAAGTCAACCATAACTCGTGCCCTAAGAAATGCTCGACTTCCAAAACGGCTATGTATGTAGGGGAGGAGTTTAAAACCGAGGAGATCAACACGGATCATTAGCCATTGTCTCCTCGATGGCTCCCTAGCCAGGAGAAGATAAGTCTAGGAGCTGCATCTCCACGACCGACCAGCGTGATATTCGGGGTCAGCCTCGTGGGTAGCTGCGTTCTCAGCCTCGGTGAATGGTAGAGCTAGTTCTAGGCCTAGTACCCACAAGTATGAGATGATTTAGAGATTTAGGGCCTGTTTTGTTCAATTTTTTTAAATCTGCCGAGAACAATTTTTGAAAAAGAGATATCATTCCAAAGAATAGGGTCATTTTGCTCCATTTTTTGAAAATCGTTTCTTATTCTCTAAATTTAATGTTTAATGGTGGTTTTTCGTGACAAAAACTAGGAACCAAATGATGTTCCTCTCTATTTTCATTGTTTTCATTATTTTTGAGAATAGAAAATAATTTTTAAAAAATAGTAAACTCAAACAAACCTAAACCTCAAGCTCTCGTTTCCTTTATTTTTGAGAGAATATAAATACCTAAAAACAATAACCAAATAGAACCTAGCATTATTTGAAAACTGTTCTTGTTTTTTGAATTTAGTGTTTTTTTTTGTCTATGTTTTATAGAAAAAAGAAAAATAATTAACCAAACGCTTTCCCGTGTTTTCCTTATTCTTTTTGTTTGTCAAAGCGAAAAACAGGTTTTTGTAAACAAACAACCCTTAAATTTTGACTATAAAAATGCGTAATTTTCACAATCTTTCTTCAATCTAACTTTGCGGTATATGCCAATACAATAAAACAAAATACAGAAGAACAAATCAGTGCTCTAGGCTGTGTAGAATTAATGACCTGGCATAATGAGGTAGCCGTCATGTATAGATAATAGACGGATAATATATATATATATATATATATATATATATATATATATATATATATATATATATGCATTTGATAGTACAACTGTACATTTAAAGAACATTAACACTAGAATGGAAAACAAGGTTAACATACATTCAAGGGACGCTAAGATTGTGGAAACCCCAAAAATCGAATTTTCTAAAAGGTAAATCTGCACTTTATTAAAACCTAATTTTTTAGATCTCGTATGATTTAAACTGACTTGAACGTCAAATCGTCTCGCGAAATCGCTTGCTATCACGACCTCGGCATACTAATTACACGCTGCTGCAGGCTGCTTCTGGATGCAGGATGACACCCCAAGAGAGTCGACATACTTACAAGAGCCACAGGCGCACTTACATGTGTGGCTCACAATTAGTCACATGATTGATGATATAATAAAAGACAATAAATTAATTAAGAAAAATAAAAAGAAAATAATAATAAGAAAAAAAAAAGATAAAAACAAAAAAGAAAAGTAAAAACTGTGGGAGAGGGAGAGAGTTTATAAGAGAGTGATATATATATATATATATATATATATATATATATATATATATATATATATTTTTTTTTTTTTTTTTTTTTTTTTTTTTTCTCTCGCTTTCTTTCTCAGATTTAAGGAAATCGGATCGTAGGTTTTCATCTGGAAAGGTATGTGTGCTTGATCTACGCCACGAGAGTTACGATAGACACTAAAATCTGAGTTTCACAACCACGAGGTAGAGAATTTCCTACTTGTTATTTCGAATTTCTTAAAGGCCACGAACGGCTCGGGATCAACAGAGGTCGAACATGCAAGTAAATTTCATCTTAATTTTCGACTAAATGTAGGAAATCGTAATCGTTTTCAAACAAATGCTGAAATTTCGATCGTTTTCGACAATTCCGCCGAATTTTCGGATTGTTTTCGCATACCAGCTAAAATTTCAGACTGCTTTCGACGCATTTCATCAGTTCGTTTGCCATCCCGAGATCATGTCTTCGCTTCAGGGTAGGCGACTTGATATTATAGTAATTCGGTGATGAATCATGGAGGGACCAAGAGGTGCCTTGTTTATGTGGGTTCAAAATTGTGACCTTGCTCGTGCATGCTATGGTTTAATAACACGTAGTTGTTCGAGAATTATGTCGATGCATGCTAATCGATATTAACATGAATCGCATGGATGTAAATATATGTAATTGTCCATGGTGTATTAATGTTTTATGTAGCACTCATATATACATGTAACATGAGGGAAAATGCATCGCATGATTACTCATATGCACGGCCACACATCACCAAGCTCCGGGGTGTGGGTGCATGGTAATCGTTATTCACCATTCGTGAATGTGTGGTGAGCTTCCCTAAATGGACAACGCTCAAAAAATCGAGACCTCACGATCGGGTAAAACCAACAAACACACAATTTAGATTTGATAAATTCAAAATCGAGGGCTGTCCATAACATTTATCTGAAAGTATGTCCACTATTTATTTTTGAGAGGGTTGTCCATAAAACTATTTATCAGAGTAAGTCCACTATATGTATCAGAGGGTTGTCCACAAAATTATTTATCGGAATATGTCCACTATTAATATCGGAGGGTTGTCCACAAGTAAAACAAATATCTTTGTTTTGGAAACGATTTTCATACATGGCACAAGCATGTGGAGCCTGGAGGACTCCAAGGCAGGATCAAGTATTGCAGACATTTAGGTAGACAGTGTATGTCGCACTTGGATTGTGTTTGATTGTGTTTACCATTGCATGTGCACTTAGCGGAGTAGTTCTTGTAGAAATTATCACCACTGGCTTTCATATCTGTCATGACCCTTTCAAGACACGGTGTACAGAGATGGCGCTCATCGAGGCCGTGATTATGAAGAAGGTTACAGCCTCGACAATACTTTGTAAAGTATTTTATGTAAAAAGAATTGTAATTAAATTCCTTGACTATCAGATAAATAGCCTAGTATGTAATTACGGTAAGAGAGTCATGATCTGACTCTTATGGACCGTCATTGAACTCGTTAATTTTCATTTTATTTAAATATGAATGAATGAGTCCCTGCAGAAAGTGGACGTATCGAGGTGGTGCTCTGCAAACTATATTAGAATGCCTAGCTTTAATATACGTTTGCATAAGAGTGTTGGAAATAAACTCTTATGGATTAACATCATATATTGTGCTGTATGTCAGACTCTCAACAAAGGAGACTCTCGCTTCGATTTTTTGTGAAATATGGATCCCGGAGCAATGGGACACAAACCATGTGGTCAGTAAACTAAATCCATAGAATCCCACAAAGCTGATCGGGTCACAACTGATCCCGGATTCAAAACGCAAAGGTGACGTTTAATTCTTTTACTTAATATTGAATATAACTTTTATATATATATATATATATATATATATATATATATATATATATATATATATATATATATATATATATATATATATGCATTTGATAGTACAACTGCATTTAAAGAACATTAACACTAGAATGGAAACTAATAAGTTCATTGCACATTCAAGGGACACTAAGGTGATGTTTATTTTTTTTACTTAATGTTGAATATAACTTTTTTTTAGCTTAATGCTGAATAGTACTTAATAGTATTAAGTATTAATTTATTTGTTTTTTTTAACATTGTAATGAGGTGACGGTAAATCTGAATCTGATTATTTCGGTTCTCACTCCCGCCTTTAATGGACGGCCTGTTTTAACTCGTAATCGGATTTTTAGTACGTCCATATTTATTTTCTCAAATTTGAGATGGATTCGGGGTGGGTTTTGGTATTGTTATTCCTGCCCCGCCCCGCCCCGCCCCAATTATATTTTTAAAATATTTTTTTATTATTTTATTTTATACTTAATATAAATAATAATAATTAGAATTTTTAATAACAATTCATAAAAATTCATAATATTTATTTTTATAAATATATTGTTAATTTTAATATAATAAAATAAAAGCGAATTATAAAAAATAAAACAAAAATAAATGTAACGGGAAGGTTTCGGGAATTTTCCCATCCCCGCTAACCCACCTCAGCTTTGTTTAATTTTTTAAACTGAATAAGCTCTAATTGGAAAAATAAACGAATGGCCTGATGGGACCGCTTTGTCCCAAACCTCCCTCCGCTGTCATCCATAAGAATGAGCGCCATACCTCCGTTAAAAGAACGGATGGCTTTTCTTGCTTGGGCGAAAAGACGATTTTTTCTCAATGTAAGTTCAAATATTTTCACTTTTTCTATTCAGAACTTTTTAAAAAAATTTCAGCAATAAGACGTGAAATTTCAGCAATAAGTCGTGAAATTTCAATAATAAGCCAAATAATCTTTATCTTAATTTTTTTCTCTTTCGAGTTTAGAGCATCTCCAACAATGCTCTATTTTTTACTCTATCTCTAAATATAGAGTTTTTGTTGCAAAAACCACATTTCAATATTTCTCTATTTTAATCTCCAAAATAGAGATAGAGAATAGTACATCTCCATATTTGAGATTCACTATTCAAATCTTTAAATATATAGATGATGGGCCCACATTTTTGTCAAAACTATTTTCTTATTATTTTATTATTATACTACTATTCTTTTATTTTTAATTATTATAATAATAAAATAATTCTTTTAATAATATTTTTATAACATATTTTTATTTTTCAAGATATTTTTATTTTTATTATTTATTATTTTATTAATTTTGAATTAATTTTCATATATAGTAAAATGATTTTAATATATTCATTTTATAGTATTAATTTATTTTTAATAATTGATAATTTTTTCTTAAAATAAATACATTTAAAATAATTATAAAAAAAAATTTTTTTTTTTTGACAATGATATAATACATTTTTATTATTTTCATTTATATTAAAAATGTATATTATTGGTTGAAGTTATAAAATAAAACATTAAGATTTTAATTAATTAATGCAATAATTTCTTAGAAATAAAAAATACAAATCTCAATTTGAAAAAGAAATATAAAATTATATCATAAGGGATGTTTGCACATCATTTACTTAAATGAATACACTAACTAAAAGAAACATCGTTACTATACATTTCCTAAAAATGTTCAATTAATGCATTTCAAAGTGCGTAATGAGTTTTTAAACTTTAATTTGTTTATGGCGAGCAAGTAACCATTGAAATTGTTCAGTTTTATCTACTATCATATCAACTTCCGGAACAAACATCACATTCAAATCAACAATGCTCCCATGATTTTCAAATTCATCTTCTATAATCATATTATGCATTATGCACATTGACATAAAATCATGAAGCATTTGTTTCTCCCAATAATGTGTTGATCCTTTGATAATTGCAATAAATATGATGATGAAAATTATAGGGGTGATTTACCACCATATTAGTTTTTGTATTTTATTTTTATTATTTGGTTTTAATTTTAATGTAATTTCATTATGTTGCTTTTTTAATGTATTTTTATTTTCTAATGTAATATTATGTTTTATAATATAATTTATTATTTTAAAAAGCATTTTTAGGTTTTTAATCTATTTTTATTTATTATAATTTTATTTATTTAATATAATTTTATATTTATACTTAAATAAAAATAAAAGTATTTCATATATCATATTTTAAAAATATTCTTATTTAAAAAATGAATTTTTGAAAAATAAATAATGATTTGGAGTTGAAAACAAAGATTGCTTGTTGGAGTTGATTCTCTAAAATGTGGGCCTCATCATCTCTAAATACAAAGAAGATGCCAATTTGGAGTTGCTTTTTTTATATTCCAAACAAAGTGTTTTTTAAATACAATTTTTTTTGTTGAATACAACCATCTTTTTGAAAAATGTGGGGGATTGTTAGTAAACAATAGCTTTCTCAAAATGCTAGTTGGTCTCCACAATAAAAAGACAAAGAGTCTTTTATGGGTTTATATACTAAAACCCAATTATTGGCTTATATACTAAAACATAATTATGGGCTTGTACATGACTTGAGAAAATGGGAGCCCTCCCACGCCCAAGAAATGAGCCCTTGCATGCACGTGAATAAACCTGGGACAAATTCGTTTTGCTCCAAATCAGTTTTGTTTTTGTAAGCCTAAATAAAAACCTTAGTTTTGGAGTATTTAAAATCAAAACGGTCCAAAATCATAAAAACGCAATAAATACAAAACCGAATTTTAATAATAAAATGTGCATTTAATCCATAGCGTTTCTCATTAATTATTACAATTAATTTTGCATTTAATTCATAACGTTTCGAATTAATTCTTATTCTTAATGGCCAACAATTATAATTTTGCCTATAAATTCAAATGGTTCTAAGTTGAAAAACCATTTTTTCAACTTCCTTTTCTTTTGCAACTTTGAATCTCGTTCTTCTTCTCACTCTCCTGTTCCTGTTCCAGAGCTTATCTTCTGTTCTGAAGAACTGTTGTATCCTAGGGAATCAAATTCCTAAGGACAGTGTTTTATACACGCCTCAGCCTGTTTTGTTCTCCCCAACCTACTGCGGTCCAAAGTCATGAAAGCGCAATAAATACAAAACCGTTTGATTTTGAATTCAAATTCTAATAATTAAATGTGCATTTAATCATAACGTTTTTTAATTAAATCCTACTCTTAATGGAAAATTTAATCCATAACATTCGCTTTAATTATTAAAATTAGTTTTGCATTTAATTCGTAACGTTTCGAATTAATTATTACAATTAATTTTTCATTTAATTCATAACGTTTAGAATTAATTCTTATTCTTAATTGCCAATGGCCATAATTTTGCCTATAAATTCAAATGGGTTCTAAGTTTGAAAAAGCAGTCCCAAAACAAACCCCAACAGAAAATGTGTAAAATCATCAATGGAAATGGCTGGGAATTGCGAAGCTTGAGAAGATATTGAGGGAAGAGAAGGATAAAGAAGAAAACAAAATGGTTGTTTCAGAATTCTCTTCCTGCTTGCTTTCTGCTCTTCCCCCGCAGCATCAACCGCCTGCCGACCGCTTCTCGCCGATCAAATCATCAAATAGAGTACCTCAAAACCAAAGGCCTTATGCTCGACTACAAGCCATAAGGCCAAAGGAACACAAGGCATGTGCCCTTCTCCTCTTCTCTTTTGGGCGATTCTAGTTGATTTGTTTTAAGAGAAATTCTATTTACACCCCAAGAATTTCTCTATACACCCCATTAGAGAGATGGGGTGTAAAAATGGGTTGTGTGTGATATGGGGTGTATAGAGAAATTATTGGGGTGTAAATAGAATTTCTTTTTTTTTCTTTTCTTTTTCATGGTTTCTTTAATTAATTGACAGAGGTAAAGTACTTACTTTTGTTGAGAAGGAAAACAATGTGTACCACCCAATCGTGGCTATTTTTCTAATGTTAGATTTTGTTACACATATAGATGGCTGGGACAAAAAGGCCATGGCCTTTCTCAAATGAGCAGCCTTCGAGGCTCTATTACCCTGCTACCTTTCCGGCAGAGAAGGAGAAGGCATATCAATCACCTTCATGCGGATCGGCAAAATGGGCCTGAATGGGCTTGTCTTTCAATTTCATAGCCACCGTGTTTCATCACTGCCTCATCGATGGTTAACAATTCTTTCCCTGCATTCCTCAGGGAACCCTATAGAAGCAACCACTTTGGGCTCAAGTCAATAACCTCCTTTAAACATTGTTTTTCTTCTAATGCTAATTTCTTTACATTAGGAATGTCTGGAAGTCTTTCCCCACCAAGACAGACTTCTAATCTGGATTTCTTTGAACTCAATTTACTACCGTATCAGGTAAGATCTAAATAACCAAAGATTTTGTTAAGAACTTGAAAAGTGCTAAGGAAAGAAAATAAATAGGAAAAATAAAAGTGGAAGAAAATAAAAAAAAGTTTCAAACTTAATAAATTAGTTCTATAAGCTTATTCAAACTCATTTGTTTGTTTCTCTCTATTATATAATAAGGAATAAAAAAATTTAAAATATATAAAATTTTGAGAAATTTTGGTTATATTTGATTCTCTCATAACAAAATTTTTTCTAAGTTTTGTTTTAGTATTTTTTTTTTTTCATTCCCTAGTACTTTTGATAAATTACTTAATTCCTTTTCCTTCAAATCGATTTAGTATTCATTTCTTGTTGATAAGGGTGTTTGCTTATGCTTGAAGGGCCATCACCATAAACCAGGTGGATCAATCCATCATAAACCATCAACAGAGGGGCATATGGGCAAGATAGAAACATCCTTGAGCTTGAATTATCTGATAGATGAAGCAAAAGAGGATAGCATTGATCTCGACTTAAAGCTTTAAATGATTGTTCCAATGGAGACCAGATAGAGTTTTTTTTTTTTTTCTTTTTCTTTTTTTAATTCTCTCTCTATTAATTCTACTAAATATTTGTGAGTAGTCTGATGTTGAGAATGTTGATTCCAAAGTTTGAATGAAATAATGTGTTATTTAGATTAAACTTTTTCTGCTCCAAAAAGTGTGGTATTTGAATAATGTAAGTATTAGATGGAAACCTTTTTCGCTCTAAACTTCTTTCTCCAATGGAGCTATATTTTGTTGTGTAACAAATAGCGTTGCGCTTTCAATATTTGGGTCGTGATAGTTTCGAAAAGACGTCGGTTTGTTTGTTTGTATGAGATAACAATTTGGTCAATGCTTGTTTTTTTTAGGAGATTGTTGGAAAAAATGGTTTTGAGCATAATAAATTAGCTATCTTTGAGCTAAAATTAAAATGGGTCCCACAAACTCTTTGTAGTGAGTCCACATGGGAATGTTTTCTCCTCCATGAGAAGATGAAGATTATATATTGAGTTGCTCAAAACCATTATGGAGTGAATTAGAAATTACATCCAAACATCACCACTTGAACATGGTAACAAAAGCTTTAAGCTTGTGAAAAAGCTTGTGTCCAACATCGGATGAGAACAAGACTTTTAAAGAGTATATATACACCTACCTTATAGTTGGGTTTGGGCCTCTGGCACCTCAGCTTTGTGGAAGCGGGGAGGACTCTAGCACAAAGCTTGGTCTACCACACACGGGCGCCGCCGAATCGGAGCCGTGCCTGGCCCTGGGGTTGGTCGATATAGATATCCTTAAGTTTTTTTTAGACGACGAGCGTAGGTTACCATTAGGAGTCCAAACGCTGTCGTTTTGGAATTTGACTGAATGGGCACTTTCTCCATTACGTGACGCTGACACTGTCGCCATGAATATAATGCATACAACCCATGCCCAAGCTTCATGCCTGTACTCAAATAATCGAGGTCACGGCAATAGGGACACACACCATCAAACATTTTAGGAAGATAGAAAAAATTAATTACATATCACCTCGCATCTTAAGAGAACAGTTTTCAGATAGTAGCCCTGGTCTGGCTGCCCAACCAGAAGTGCTTTCTTTTCAGGTCAGAGATCATTTTATCCCGGAGACGGTTTCAAGAACTCAAGCACCACTGCGAGGGCAATATATTGTCTTAAGGAAATTGTGTCCAACACAAGACTTGATTTATTTCTCGATTTACAAATGTGTTCCCATTTTATCGCATTACAAGACTAAGCCGTTAATTTTAGTTATGTTCTCAGTCATACTCGATATAGGTTTCAATTGACAATCTTAAGAAATATATTATTTTTTACATATATATATATATATATATATATATATATATATATATATATATATATATATATATATATATATATATATATTTCGGGGCTTTAATCTTTGCTCCCCGCTTTCCTATTCTAAAGGATCCGATATACACAACTCAAAAACCAGCCTGTTGGCCCATTCCGTTTTAATATTCTGGTTTATGCAAGAATTACAGAACTTCTAGTACACTGTTTTGATTCATTACAAAACTTCTAGTACACTGTTTTGATTCATTACAGAACTTCTAGTACACTGTTTTGATTTAATATTTTGTTTTATTGCTCAGAATTTGGTTCAGTCATTTCTTAAATTTAATATACTGTTTCTGCAAACAGTAATGGCTATTGATTCTACTCCTACTGCGGCGCCTCCTCCAACGCCTGTTATGGAACCAATGACTGTGAGTCATGGAGAGAAGCCAGAAAAGTTTAATGGGACAGATTTCAAAAGGTGGCAACAAAACATGTTGTTCTACTTGACCACTTTAAATTTGACCCGTTTCCTTCGAGAGGATGCTCCCGCATTGAAGGAAAATGAAACTGATAAGCAAGTGGTTACCACTGTGGAAGCATGGAAGCATGTTGATTTCTTGTGCCGCAACTACCTCCTGAATGGCTTGGACAACACATTGTATAATGTGTATCAGGCTCTACCACCGTAAGAGAACCGTGGGAATCCTCGCGACAAAAATACAAGACTGAGGATGCAAGGCTCAAGAAGTTTATAGTGGGAAAATTCCTAGACTACAAGATGCTTGATTCCGAGACTGTGATCAGCCAAGGTCAAGATCTACAAGTGATTTTGCATGACATACATGCGTATGGATAAAAATCTTCTCGCTGAATCTCCTTCCAAGCCGGCCGCACTGTTGAAAATTGCCACCACTATGGAAAGAATTCAAGAATTACCTAAAGCATAAGTGGAAGGAAATGAGAATTGAAGACTTGATAGTGAGGCTGAGAATAGAGGAAGACAACCGTGCATCTAAAAAGAAAGCAGGCAAAGCCATCATGGAATCCAAAGCTATTGTTCTGGAACAAGGGCAGACCTCCCACAATAACAAGAAGAGGAAGCACAATGGCAATGGTCCTAAGCAAGGTCCTACAAAAAAGTTCCAAGGCAAGTGCTATAAAACAAGCAAGGGCACTGCTAAGGATTTCCATAAATGCTGGGCGACCAAGGGATCCAAAGAAATGACCTCAAGCCAATGTGGACTGGCGAATGGCCTTTAGACGATGTTCTTCGTGAGCATGAACCTCTCAAATGTGGGTCTCCGAGGTGAACTTCATCAAGTAACAATACCAAAGAATGGTGGGTGGACATAGGCTACTCAATATGTTTGTTTCGTGATAAGAAGATGTTCTCATCATATCATAACATAGATAATGGAGAACAACTTTATGGCAACTCCTCTTCCAAGGTCAAGGCCAAGGGAAGGTAGTATTGAAGATGACATCGGGCAAGGAACTTACTCTCAATGATGTATTGCATGTGCCAGAAATTTGAAAAAATCTAGTGTCTAGATCACTGTTGAGTAAGAAGGGCTTCAAGTTAGTGTTTGTCTCAGACAACTTCATCCTCACCAAAAATGGGATGTATGTGGGGAAGGGGTACATGAGCAATGGGCTCTTCAAAATGAATGTAATGACTATTGTACCTCCTATTAAGAATATTAATAATAAGAACGCGTCTTCTGTTTATATGCTTGAGTCTTCAAATTTGTGGCATGGTAGACTAGGACATGTTAATTATGATACATTGCGTAGATTAATTAATATGGAATGTCTTTGTTCAACTAGTGCCAATAGATCAAAATCATAAATGTGAGATTTGTGTGGAATTCCAACTTAGAAGAATTTGCCCAATCAATTGAAAAAGAAGTAGAACCTTTACAATTAATACATCTTATATCTCGTGATCTGGAAATTTATCCAACGAGAGGTGGTAAGAAATATTTTCTTACATTAATTGATGATCGCACAAGATACCGTTATGTTTACTTATTGAGAAGTAAAGAGGAGGATTGGAAATGTTAAATATTTCAAGAACGAGGTGGAGAACCAACTCTATAGAAAAAATCAAGGTGATAAGAAGTGATAGAGGTGGTGAATAAGGGAAGAACCTTTGCGATTTTTGTTCACAATACGGTATAATACACCAACCATCGCGACCTCTATTCACCTCAACAAATGGCTCATTAATGTAAAACAGAACTTTAAAAGAAATGATTAATGCATTACTATTAAGTTTTGGACTACCTCAAAATTTGTGGGGGGAAGCAATTCTTTTCGCAAATTATATTCTCAATCGAATACCTCAAAAGAAAAACCACAATTTCGATGAAGTTGTAGAAAGGTCAAGACCTTCTTACAAATACTTAAAAGTGTGGGGGTGTGTTCGGTTGGGCAAGTGGCAGATTTATACCTAAATGGTTAAAATAGGACCAAAAACAGTTGATTGTGTTTTCATTGGATATGCACATAATAGTAGTCTTATCTCTTTCTAATTCATATATCAGAAATTTTCGATATGCATGTCAATACTATTATCGAGTCAAAGAATGCATCTTTCTTTGAAAATGTATTTCCTTACAAATCCACACAGGAGTCGAACTCAAGTAAAAGAACTCATGATACTACAATAAGCAGTAGTCAAGGCCAACAAGATGAAAATGAACCTAGACGCAGCAAAAGAACTAGAACATCAAAATCTTTTGGTCCATATTTTCTAATGTATTTGTTAGAAGATGAGCCTCGAAGCTTTAAAGAAGCAATGTCAAGCCTTGAAGTCTACATTGAAAAGAGGCTGGCAACCACTAAGTAGAATCCATTTCAAGAAATCATACGTGGGAACTAGTGGATTTTCCACTCAGGTTCAAACCTCTAGGATATAAATGGCTATTCAAGAAATGAAAAATGTGATGGATCCATTATAAATATAAGGGGCGTATCGAAGTTATCAAAGGTTACAAGCAAAAGGAAGGCTTGACTATTTTGAAACATATTCACCGCCATAAGAATATCATCCATTCGAATGTTAATAGCTATTAAAATATACACAATCTTCAGATACATCAAATGGATGTAAAGATAGCTTTCTTTAAATGGTGATTGATGAAGAATATACATGGAACAACCGGCTAGGGTTTACGGTTCCGTGTCAAGAAAAAGAGTTTGTCGGCCGTTAAATCCCTTTACGGATTAAAGCAAGCACCAAAGAAGTGGCATTATAAATTTGATGCTGTAACATGACAAATGGGTTCAAATCAACGAGTGTGACAAATGTGTATATGTCAAGAACACCGAACGTGTCCTAATATTCGCCTCTCTATGTCGATGATATACCGCCATGGGTAGTAATAATAAAGTCATTAAACTACCAAGAAAATGTGTTCAATAATAAGTTTAACATGAAAGACTTAGGTGTTGACGATGTTATATTTGGGATAGATCTCTAAACATCATATGGACTAATATCTCAATCACATTACATTGAGAAAACTCAAGAAGTTTAAACAAGATGATAAAGTAGCTCCACCAAGAACACCTGTGAGATGTAAATCTACATTTATCCAAAAATAATGGCAAAAGCATACGTACAAGACATGCTAAAGCAATTGTGCCTAATGTACATCATGAATTGTACCCATCCAGACATAGCTTAATACCGCCGCAAATTGAGTAGATAATAAGTAATCCCGTCCCACCATTGAAGGCGTGATAGGAGTTTTCGAGGTATTTGAAATACACCTAAACTATGGATTGCACTACTCAAAATATCCAACAAGACTGAAGGATATTGTGACGAATCGATATCCGACACCAAAGATTCAAGTCCACAAGGGCTATCTATTTACACTTGGTGGTGGAGCTGTTCTGGAAATCTTCTAAACGCATTGCTAGATCCAAGATGGAATCTGAGTTTATTACACTAGATAAAGCTAGTGAAGAAGCAGAGTGGCTTCGTCATTTCTTAGAAGATATTCCAATGTGGCCACAACCTGTGCTTACTATCTGCATTCATTACGATAGTCAATCAGCAATTGGTAGAGCACAGAGTCATATGTATAACGGTAAGTCTCGACATATTCTTTGAAGACATAATACCGTAAGACAACTTCTCTCTAATGGTATTATGACCATTGAATACATAAGGTCAAAAGAGAACATTGCGAATCCGTTAACTAAAGGTTTGATCAGAGAGCAAGTAAGTAAATCATCGAGAGAAATGGGTTTAAAGCATCTACACTAAAGAGTCGCCATAATGGCAACCCAACCTAGCTGACTGGAGATCCCAAGATTTAGGTTCAAAGGGACAACCGAATTTTGTGTGACTCATTAAAGATCGCTACAGAGAACAAATCTCCTACTCATTCCTATGATCATAATAGTGATGCCTGCAGCGTTGAATAAGGTAATTCACGCTGTTAATGATTCTTATATCTTGTTAAAGACGAGTGGGGTATAGCAGAATACCTTCCATAAGAAGTCACCTATGTGAGTGAGAACTAGGTCGGTTCTATGAGAATGATAAGGATAAATTCTCTAGGAGCATTCATGAAACCAAGAATTGCCTGTGGCCAAAATGAACACACCGTGAGAACCAACCGTGGTCGAAAGACTTAGTGTAGAATGCTATTGTCTTGGTTTACACAAATGATTGAACAGTTCAAGACATCATGTTCACTGATCAATCAGTAACCCCGATAGCATTTTACAAGGGAAGGTTCAAGGCCACAAGCTACCTTCCTCTATACAGAAAACTTCCAAATGAACTCTCTTTTAATGTTAGCATGTCATTTGCATTACTTTCAGTCAATTTCATTCATGTGGGGGATTGTTTGAAAAAATGGGTTTGAGCATAATAAATTAACTATCTTTGAGCTAAATTTAAAATGGGCCCCACAAACTCTTTGTAGTGGGTCAACATGGGAATGTGTTCTCCTCCATGAGGAGATGAAGATTATATATTGAGTTGCTCAAAACCATTAAGGAGTGAATTAGAAATTGCCTCCAAACATCACCACTGAACATGCAGAATTAAAGTTTTTAAGTTCTCAAGGCCCCACATCGACGGGAACAAGACTTAAAGAGTATATATACACCCACCATTGGCTCTGGGTCCCAAGGGCACCCAGTTTTGTGGAGGGGAGTGACTTCAGCACATGCTCGTCTACCACACACCTGCGCACGCCACGCTATCAAACCGCCGTGCCTCGTTCGGGTCGGCCGCGGTATACATATCCTGCTTTTTAGGACTCAACCGCTGCTTTGCTACCAGGTTACCATTGGGAGTCCAAACGCGGTCGTTTTGGAATTTGACCGGTCGGGCATTCTCTCCACATAATGCGCGATCAGGTTCATTCGCCGCATGAACGTAATGTATGATGATCGGCGCCAAGCCTACGCCCGACGTCGTCATGAGCCACCATAAACAGACACCATCAATCATTTTAGGAAGATAGAAAATTTTCATTACATATCATCTTTTGCATCTTAAGAGACCGCTCGCATGCCTTGGTTCATAAACAACCTTATACTTTCGTGTCGAGACTTTATCCCGAGAGACAAATCTGGAAGAACTCAAGCATTCGATCGTTAAGAATATATCGGCTCTTGGGCTGAAATGAGGTCCAACACAAAGACTTGATCGGTTTCTGAATTTCTGCAAACACAAGTTCCACTTATTGTACATGCTCTGCTCATTAATTTTAATTCATTTTAAAGTATGTCTTTAGTCATACTGATATAGGTTTTGAATTGATAGAGATTAGCACTGTGCGACATGGGCCATAAATTCAGTATCAAACCTTCGAATTCATAGTATATTAAATAAGCCCCTCTTGTTCTGTTTTTGAGGACCCACCTGAAATATATGATTGCTTCTCTGAGACTGAAACCTGCAGAACTGCAAACTGAATGTTTGAGATATTTGGGGGATTTGACCTTATAATTGCTTGAATAATGAGGTCAAACGGAAACTCCTGCCTGACACTTTTTTTTTTTTTTTTTTGTGTATTTTCTTTCTACCTTTCTTTTTGATATTATACAACTTGTATTACAAGTTATAGTATTATGTTCTCGATGTTCTCAAATTTGAATCTTTTCTTTATATCCCTATCCAACCCTTTAACTATCGTTGTGCCTCATTATTCTTTTTTTTTTTTCCTTTAATTTTTCAAGAACTGTAATTTCACATTTTTCTAGTTAAGGCACAGATGACATTATCCAAGTCATATCACCCCTTTACTATTTAAATTTTTAAGTAGAAATTAGAAGAAAGTCAATACTGTAGTTGTCTCATAAAAACAAAGGCTAGCCAGGGTGGTGACCGGTTTGTCCTGGCTCAACCTTTTTGGGTTAAAATTGTACGCATGATGACGCTGAGGTCTCTGATCTTTTTGACACATGTCAAAAAATCTTTAATGTGGTCAAGTAATTAGATAAGGCTTGGCACCGACAGTTTTCAAATATAACACATAAACATCAACATTAATTCTTGAAAAAAAAAAGAGGAAGATGAATCCTAAGACAAATCCTTGATATAGGCGTAGAAAACATCAATATTGACTCAACATCCATATTGATATGTTGAGTCATCCTCTGTCAGTCCATCTACACGGTAGAAAACATCCACATTGATCTATTGATTTCCTTGACTAATTTACTTGACACAAGTAATAGAATGCTTTTGATGGCTCATTCCTGATTCTCTTCAAATTTTAATGGCTTAGTAATGAATTTGTGGAATACAAGAAGGCTTTAGACTAGACTAGAAGAATCTCCTTAGTTGTTATACTGGTTGTTCTTCAAATAACCTATGAAGGCATATTTTTATATCTATTTCCATGCGGGGGCAGTTGATGCAAACAACTTATGCTCCATGATAGAGGAAATGAACTCTGTTTTGCTTTAAAACCAATCTCAAATCTGAAATAGCAAATATATGAAGATAAAATTATAAAGTGAATAATATAGAGCGAGTGAGAGTTTCATCAAAGGACATTGCTTTTGAGTTGTGGGTGCTGACAAAACCTATTAAAAATAAGTATTGAGTGAATGGCAGAGAAGTCCATGACTCTTGGATAACTTGTCTGCTATTTTGTTAAATTCATATTTGTTTCTGCTGTACATTATTTTCTTGTGGGACATTTGATAATGTCCGTAAGAGTACGATATTACAAACTCAAATCCTACAAGATTGCTCGTTATGAAAGTTTATATTTAGTCATTATCAGAAGTTTTCATTCAAGGTGGAGGTCTCGATCCAAGCCACCACTCAAGTAATTCGAATATTTGTTCCCATTTTGTATTTGAGTCCATATGACTATGTTTTGTTTGTTTGTCTCTCCACATGAAATCTGGGGCCGCATTTGGAAGGATGATGTATGTTAAGAGTACTATATTCATATTTAAATCCCAAATCCTACAAGCTCAGTTTTTATAGAGCTTATTATTTAACGACGCCATAAATAAAATTTGTTCTCTCTTTGTTTTTCATAGTTTTTGTTTTTATTCTTCCATTTTGGGTTACTAATATTAGTTGTAGAGATAACACGCCAATGGTTTACTTTTGTTCCCATAGTAGTATAGTTTGTTGTCTTCGAATTTATCAATTTTGCCTCAAGTGGAATATTCAATAATGCATGCTCTTATGGCATTTGTTGATGGCTAACAGGCTATCCACAGAAGAGTTTTTTGTCAATGAAATGTGGGCTCATGCAATTCCAGAGATGCAGAGATCAAACCTTGTTTCCTGTGTGATTCAGGTATGCATTTATGTTGCCATTTTATTGTAATGGGGTGTTAATGTAGCAATACCTTTGTTACTATCTAACTAGAGATGATGTAATCGTTGGTTCTGATTATTGAGTTTTTTATTTCACAGCTGAAGGCTTTAGGCATAGATAACATACTAGGCTTTGACTGGCTAGCGTCTCCATCACCTGAAGCAATGATTAGAGCTGTTGAAGTGCTCTATTCACTAGGAGTCCTTGATGATGATGCCAAACTTACTTCACCTCTTGGCTTTCAAGTTGCAGAGATTCCACTAGTATGCTGTCTTTTTTGCAAATTGCTAGTATGCCAAACTTTCAATATTTTACTGTCTTTAGCACGTATGTTGACCTTTTTAAATTTTAATTTTTTACTAATTTTTCATAGAGAAAGTAGTAAAGCTGAATGTCTCAGTTTCAATTTTTGAAGATGTTAACTTCTTATAGGACCCAATGATCTCAAAATGATATTATCTTCAAACCAGCTTAGGTGTTCTGAGGGAGATCATCACTATTGCTGCCATTCTTTCTGTGCAGGTGAGTGTGTGTATTAAAATCTATTTTTTGGCTTACTGTTCTCAGTTCTTGGATAGTTTCTTTTTTATTATATGGTGGAAAGTATTTTCAATCATCAGTCATAGCAGTTTATGACGAAATGAATTTTGCAAAGAATTTTTGTTATCATTAAATTGAAACATTTTAGGATTTTGAATCACTGGGAAGTTCCTATTTTTTGTTCAATTATACAAGTTCCAGCACAAGGCAATTCTCCTAGCTGAGTAGTTTACATGGTGGTCTTTTGGCAGTCTATCTGGGTTTCTGCTCGAGCAGCACAAAGGAGCTGGATGCAGCTAAGATGATTTGCTGCTGAGGTTATTCTTTTCATTCTGAATTTAATTCTCGACTTATTACAAGGTTTATGCTTATATTGTGTTTCTGTAATTTCTGCCCTTTGATCATAGCATAGTAGCTTCAGCACACTGTACTTGAATTCGTATTTTGTGAATCAGAATATGAATATGTTATGCTATCTAAATGTTAGCTTGAGTAGATGCATCCAATGAGAAACTGCCTGAAATGAAGGCAATGTTTCATATCCATGTATGATTTTTTACTTTTTTGATAATATGGAAATCCACTAGCCTACTTCACCAAACCAGGGAAAACCACGGATACAACCATTATTATATGTTTTAATCAATCTTATAGCATTATGTTTTATCTGAAAGAACAGATTCTTCCATGAATTAGTTATGCTTCACAAAGGACTGGGTTTTGCCTGAATTTGAAGTTTAGATTCTTATTTGCATTCCTGTACTTTCATTTGTTTAGATGAATTAAGTAGATTTGTGGACTGCTGCTGTGTATCCTTAATGATTAAGACATTTCTCTTTTAATAAGATGCTTTAGCATTTAATTGACATTGCGTATTTAACTTTACCATCCTCATATTTTGCTGATGACAAAAAAATTTTTGTTGCATTCACTCTATGGAAAATTTTCATACAAGGTCTCATTGAAACGACCATACCATATAAGAATAATTTTCATAAAGATCCGGTCAAATGGCTATTGATGGAATGAAAAGGACATAAATCTACGCATCAAGTATTTTCATTCCAAATGGTTTTGGCTAGGTCATTTCTTTAGGTCCCAGTGATCTGTATTTGCATCATTGTTAAATGAGACACTTGGAAGTTGTAACTTATAGTACCATAGCCTATCAAAACTGTTGAGAATTATAGATATTTAAGAAATTCTCCGGTTTATCTCCACTACTCAGACATTATTTTCTCTCCTTTTTTATACTTTACTTGCTTTCCTTTACGCTTCCCGATGTATATAAATAGGTGTGGACCTATATCGTATTTTTTACACATACATTCAAAAAAGAAAATTATCATTTTCTTCTTTCATTTCATATGGCCATGGAAGGCTCGGGTAGGGTTTTATCATGGTTCCAACTCCGGCAACCCATCTAGTGGTCGTATCGCACTCCGACCACCCCACCTTCATATTTGGAATCCTCTGCTGCCATCATATCACCTCAGCTGCCTGAAAAATTTTCCACGAACTTTTTCATACACCGTTGTTTCTGGCTGTTGACCCCACCATTGGAATCGCCTAAGCCTGATCTATCCATCGGAGGAAGTACTGGCAGTAGCAGCACCACGCGCGTCATAGAGCTTTGGCCTTGTCCCTCATGCGTCGGCGCATGAGGGCACGTGGAACTACCTCCGGTCACCGGACTTCACTTCCAAGCTCGTCAGGCATCAACCCACTCTTCCATCCACCTGTCTTCTTGGTTTGATCCCTACAACTCACATTTTTCTCAATTTTTCTCTCCGACAACCATCTCTTTTAGGTTTTTCTGCTTTGCCTTGGGAATTCCTGATATCCCAACACTCTCCATAGGCTCATCTTACATTCTGCAGCTATCTTGTGCCCTGATAATCTTGCTTTCGTGTTGATTCAATTAATATTTGTTGATTTTATCTCTATGGCTGCAAAAGGGAGCTCATCCACACCTCCAGGAGTTATTCTTACGCTCAACGAGTACAAGGAGTACCTCCACCTCACTCAGGCTGCCAAATTTTCATCCATTTCGTCTGTTGCCTAGACCAGTAATGAATCTGCTTGCCTTTCACATTCATATGGTCCATGGATTCTAGATTCTGGAGCCTCTAATCATCTCTCTGGTAATAAGGACTTTTTTTCTTCCCTTACTATTACATCGCCTCTACCCATGATTACTTTAGCTAATGGCTCTCAAACCATGGCTAAAGGAATCAGATTGGCATGTCCTCTTCCTTTTGTACCCCTTACTTCCGTCCTTTATGTTCCAGATTCTCCTTTTAATATGATTTCTATCAGTAAGTTGACTCGGGATCTTAATTGCTTGATTACCTTTTCTAATAATTCTGTCACATTGCAAGACTAGAGTACGAGGAGGACAATTGACAAAGGACGTGAGTTTCAGGTCCTATTTCATCTCAGCTCGCCTTCATCTTCCACTGCTTGCACTTCCATGGATACTCCTCTCCTTATTCATAGTCGCCTTGGTCATTCAAATATTTCCAACTTTCAGAAAACGGTTCCTCGTTTTTCTAGTTTGTCCTTAATTGAGTGTAAGTCATTTCAGCTTGGGAAACATACTCGTGTCTCATTCCCCAGGCGCCTAGATCAATAGACAAAGTCTTATTTTGAGCTTGTCCACACTGATGTTTGGGGTCCTTCCTGGATTGAGTCTACCTTGTGGTCTCCGTACTGGTCACTTTATGATGATTATTCACAGAGTTATTTTTAATGTAAACTCGAGCTAAGTTATTCTCTATTTTCCAGATGTTCCATGTTGAAGTTCGAACTCAATTTAATACTTCAATCTATATCCTATGAAGTGCTAATGCCAAGGAATATCTTTCTGGACCATTCTCATCCTTTATGTTCGCACATGGGATTCTTCATCAGTCATCTTATGCTTACACTTCTCAACAGAATCGAGTGGCTAAGAGTAAGAACCGTCATTTAGTTGAAACCGCTCGCACTTTTCTATTCCATCATAAAATTCCTCAACGTTTTGGGGGGATGCTACCTTAGCCGCTTGTTATTTGATTAATCGTATGCTACCTTAGAGCTAAGATTTGGGACAGATAAACAAATGACACGAGGTGATGTGATAACCAAGTAGCCCTACACATTGTCTCTAACCTAGTCTTTCATGAGATGATGAAACATATCAAAGTGGATTGTCACTTCATTCGAGAGAAGATTGCTTCGGGATGTATGACTACTAGTTTCGTTAACCCAAAGGACCACCAGCGCATGCACCACTAAGTCTCTCCGAGGTCCAAGGATTTAGTACATTTGTAACAAGTTTGATGCATATGACCTATATGCTCCAACTTAAGAGGGAGTGTTGAGAATCATAGGATATTATCTGGTTTATCTTCTTCCTTTCTTGTACATTATTTTCCTTTTTTTTTTGTACTTGATTTGTTTTCTTTTTATGTCTTCCTAATGTATATAAATAGGTAGGCCTGTATTTTACACATCCATTCAATAGAAAAGTGTGCTATAAATAGAAAAGTGTCCTTTTCTTCTCTCATTTCACAAAAACCCCGATAGAGCAACATTTTGTGCTACAAATGTCATTGAGTGAATGAGGTGAGGATTGTTATGGTGGACAAGAAGGGAGATAAGAAAATGTGTGGCAAAACCGCAATGTGGAAAAACTGAGCAATTTGGCATGTGTGATAATGAAGCACACCAGCGGTTCCGTCACACCTGTGTTTATGACCCAAAGGGGACAAGGTTGGTGAGCCGGCTGGTGTATTGAGAAAAGTAAGGAAGACGTGGCAGTGGATAGAACTAATGATCATGCTTAGTTAGAAATATCGCGACAAGAACCACTTACAATCTCAAATACCAAAGGAAGTTGTTTTTTGAAGCACAGACAAGATCTAAGGGATCAATAAAGGTTTTGAAGATGTTGAGAAGGAAACCAAGCCATTTCCAGGGGAATCGTGAGGGACCACGTTCGTACGGGAAATGTCCATCAGGCCAGGGTCTCTGACTGGGGGAAGATAGCCTTATGAAGAATGTGCCAACCCTCCATTGGAAGCAGGATATATGCACCCATCAGAACCACTTTATTTGGAAGGTTAACCGAGAAAATCATAAATACGGATATCAAGAAAAGTGATCGATGACGGGCTAATCCATGTCATGGATCAAGCTTGTTTTTTAGTTTTAAGAAAGAAAAAAAATTACTAGTAGTAAGCATCGATCAATCACATTCTGGTTCACTGTGGTTGGGTTTCTAGTTTGGAGTGTCTTTGGTGCTATTTAAGATTAGTTGGTAGGACAAGATAGAGGTTTTGTGGACAGGAGTCACAAGTGTTAAACGATCAACTTTTCTAAATGCTTAAGCTTGTAGGATTTGGGTTTAATATAAACACCATGTTTCTTAACACCCTCCCTCACATGTTGTCCCATACCCGCACGTGGAAAGTCAAACAAACCAAATAGAGTCCTTTATGGAATTTCAAATAAACTAATGGAGATCAAATTGCAGAGAGAGGTCTCAAACGTGGGACTTACTGCTAGACCAAGCTTTGATACCAAGTTAAATGACCAACTTTCCTAAAAGCTCAAGTTTGTAGGATTTGAGTTTGTTAAATGACTAACTCTCCTAAAAGCTCCAACTTGTCAGATTTGGATTTAATATGGATATCATGGCTTCACACCCTCCCTCACGTGCATGTAGCCCCATACCCGCGCACGAGGAGAGTCAAAGTCCATTATGAACTTTCAAATTAAAAAATGGGGATCAAATATTCAAATTTGCAAGGAGAGGGTTTGAACTTAGGACTTCTTGCCAAATCTAGCTCTGATACCATATTAAACGACCAACTCTCCTAAAAGCTCAAGCTTGCAGGATTTGATTTAATATGAATACCATGGCTTCACAGGGTTTAATATGAATATCATGCTTCTTAACAACAAAGAAGCTTAAAATTTGTTTCCATTGAAAAATTTGGAAGGCAAGAAGTATGGGTGTTTTCCTGAAGAGGCTGTTTCTATGGGATAGTGACTGGGATGAAACTAATGGGTTTTATATATAGCTCCTACTATGGGTTAGTCCAGTTTTCATTTTCTTTAAATTTTTATTTTCATTTTTTGTTTGCTTTTGTTTTGTTTCAGGGTATTCTTGCCTACCACTGTATCAGTTGCACCCCCATTCTTATTACATGCTTTGTTAATGAAATTTTGTATTCCAATAAACAAAAGTGATGCTTTGATGAGGATCTTTTCTCAGGGAGCTTGGGACGGTGGTGAGTTGTTTGAAGGCGCTAGTGGATTCATTGTACTGTAGGTCACCTTTTATACTTTAATGAATAGGATTTCTTTACAAAGGCATTATTATTGCTATATGGGTTTGGGCATGACTGTTGGGTATAATATGTGTCTTGGTGCCAGGTCCTTTGGATCCCAAATCTAAGAATACATACTCATCTCAAATATGACTCTAGGTCGTTGGATATTGCATTAATGGATGTTAAACAAATAACTCTCATAAAAGCTCAAGTTTGTAGAATTTGGATTTAATATGAATATCATGCCTTTAACACCCTCCTTCATGCTGGTAGATCACATACCGCACGTGAAAGTCAAATAAATTAAATTGTGAGTCATCTGTGACTTTCAATCAACAAATTGCAAATCATAAATTCAAGACCCTAGTTATCACGCCCGATTCCTCGGCCCGAATTCGACATGGATTTGAACTCTAAGTCGACTTCCGAGAACATATACTCGGACTCTTACCCGCTTAATTTGACATTGCATATCTAAGTCTCATAATATATCAACATCATATGCAAAGTCCAAAATAAAACTATCAATTGTAGTGGTGTTTACAAAAGACACACGTATACAAGATCGAGTCCCATTACATATTCAAAAAACTATACATTTACAATTACTAATCGAGCTGGAACCTACAAAGGATGAACCCCTACTCGTGTGTCGCCCCCGAAGAATGCGAAGTTCCCTGGACGTCTTCTCCTGTACCTACACGGATTAAAAACCCGTGCTAAGCTTTACGCTTAGTGGGAAACATATATAATATGCATGTACACAGTTATAATAAGCATATAACAATAACGGATATCAGAAATTACATGCATTCATCTCATGGATTTATACAATTACTTATGCTTATTCTTATATAAAAGTACCCATAGGTACTACACAAGTTCATTGTACGGAAGTACCCGTAGGTACTACTGGATTTATACTGTATTACAGACTTATATTATTCAGTCTCCCGTAGAGTTACAGCTTACTCATATCTTTAAATACCCGTAGGTATTACGTAGACGAACGATACACCTTCATGTCCTCTTATTCATTATTCAGGTTATTATCATATAATTATGGGAATACCTAGACCAATACTAATAAAATCGTAAGACACAGCACAATAAGTATCCAAAGATACTATACAGTACGGAAGTGTCGTAGCACAAAGCAAGATTTCCAATGTACAGAACAAGAGTGCCATAAGTGTCAGAAGACAAAGCAGATTTCCAATGTACTGCAATGTGAAAGCAGCGCACTAATCAGACAGAGTGCCGTGAAGATTCTAACTCCAGACAGAGTGTCGAGCACTTAACAGAGTACCGGGCATTAATCAGAACGTAGAGGCAAGAGCACTAATCAGAGTACCGGCATTTCAATCAGAGTGCCGCAAAGACCACAGGAGTGCTCTGAGCACTATCAGAAGTGTCGAGCACTATCAGAGTACCGAATACTTCAATCAGAGTGCCTGAGCACTACCAGAGTACCAAGTACTAATCAGAACAGGAGTGCCGTGTCATTTAATAACTGGTCTTAGGTATTTTTATAATTATATGAGTTTAGTAACTTACTATTTTATAATAAGGCACTTAGCCCCACATGCTTTCTGCGACAGATCGTATTTCATATACTGGTGAAGTATGATGTGTATGTAATCACACCTTATTCATGTATTCTTATTCTTCTATGAATCTACTTTACCTAGGAATTGGAATCACTCCAATCGGATCATCCAAACTAGAATTATGGCATTTTCATGCCAACGAGTCATTTTACCGATTAATTCGGTGGACGCTTGAAATAATTTTTCACTTTCCGGGAGGTCTTAACTTCATATATTTGGAATATCTCTTTTTGTACTCATTCAAAGCTAAGGTGCTAAGGGTTCTATTCCAATCCAGAATCACCCAATTCGGGAGCACCGAAACCTGCCACGCTCAAAACAACTCGGACTACTCTATGATCAATCGATGCAGGAAATGGCCATACCCCACTTTGAGTGAATTTTTGGGCTATCTAATATCAGAATTTTGAGGTACCTATTAGATTATGTTTGGTTCTCCTTGAAATCTATTTTAATTACCCACTTGAATCACTCAAATTGGACAAGAAATGAGCAAGCAGTGGCCAAAATACGAAACTGGTCGTAATAGGAAAACCAGTAACAAGGTGTACTAATCGTAATTGCAGTGCAAAGAAGACTAATCGAGTAAATTTAAGTACTAATCAGAGAGGCCGGCACTCAACAGAGTACCGAACACTAATCAGGAGTGCCGAGCACTAACAGGAGTACCGAAGTACTAATCAGAACAGGAGTGTCGTGTCATTTAATAACTGGTCTTTTGGCATTTTTATAATTATATGAGTTTAGTAACTTTACTATTTACAAGACATTTCTAAATGGCATGCTTTCTACGACAGATCGTATTTATATATCGGTGAAGTATGATGTGTATGTAATCACACCTTATTCATGTATTCTTTATTCTTCTATGAATCTATTTCACCCGTGAATTGGAATCACTCCAATCGGATCATCCAAACTAGAATTATGGCATTTTCATGCCAACGAGTCATTTTACCGATTTACCCGAGGGACAGTTTGAAATACTCACTTTTCCGAGGTCTTAACTTCATATTTGGAAATATCTCTTTGTACTCATTCAAAGCTAAGGTGCTAAGGGTTCTATTCCAACTGGAATCACCCAATTCAGAGCACCGAAACTCAAGTTACGTTCAAAACAACTCGGACTACTCTATGATCAACTGATGCAGGAAATGGGCTTGCACATAGCCCCACTTTGAGTGAATTTTTGGGCTGTCTAATATCAGAATTTTGAGGTACCTATTAGATTATGTTTGGTTCTCCTTGAAATCTATTTTAATTACCCACTTGAATCACTCAAATTGGATAAGAAATGAGCAAGTTATGGCCAAAATACGAAAAATCGGTCGCATTAGGAAAAACTGTATCGAAGGTGTACCTAAGACACCCTTAATGTACCGCACACTTTGGCCAAAAATGACCAGAATCGAAGTGCACCGCACAAGCTCAAGGTGTACCCTACACTTCACCCGAAATGCCTGCATCGGGTATTTTTCTCCCTTTCATGCACTTTCATCCATAGATCACTCCTAATACATCCTTCATCAAAAACTAACATGGAATCCCTCCCAACAACTCCACAAATACTTTTAATTTGCAAAAGAATTCTAGGATTCATACCAAAATTCACCCAATTCTACAAAACCTTGGAATTGTGAAGGATTCCATATCTACTCCTTATCATCTAGGACTTTTCAACCAAACTTCCCTTAAATCTAGAGTTAAATTGTTTGCTTAACAAAACCCTAGGAAAAGGAACCAAATTAATGGCCAAATGAAACCCTAGCAATCCATAATCCATACACAAATTCATACCAAAGTCAAGCATCCATACTTAAATTCAGCTTCCATACTCTTGCTTGCTCTTCCTCCTTCCTCTTCTTCTTCTTTCTCTTCTTTCTCCTTCCTTTTCCTCTCCTTCCTCAGAGACCTTTTGTTTGGAGACCAAATTACGCATTTTGGTCTCCTTACAACTATTTATAATAAAATTTTAATTAATTAGCTTTTAAGTCTCCAACTTCCTTAATTACATTACAAATCTTATTATTTATACTTTGGCCTCTAATTATATTAACCCATGTCTTTAATACCCCTTTTTGGACAATTTACGATTTTGTCCTTTAGTTGTATAAAATTTTCGGGTTTCTAACTTTCCATATTTTCGAATTAAATTTACGAAAAATTTTAATTTATGTCTACAAAATACCCTAAACACGCTGAAACAACTATGTGATTTCTGTTACATCTACTAAGTAAACATCAACTTCCTAAAAACCTGCTTGGTAGGATTTGGATTTAATATGAATATCACGCCTTTAACAATGGGAAATAATTAACACTAAACATAAGCATAGTAAAATAACTATAATTTATATGTAATGCTACATAGTTCATTGTAATTAGAAAATATATTTGTTGTATCTTTTCTATTTTAATAAGATGCCAAGTATTAATTTTACTTTGACTTGCATGTTGTAGTCTTCTATTTTAGTAGGATATTAGAAAAATTCTTTGAGAAAATGTTACACCACATTATTTGTAAACTTTGACTAGTTTAAAACTTGGGGAACTTTATATTGATTTATTTAGTAAAAATCATATTCATACTAGATTTTGATGAATATAATTCATATTTAATTTTTCGTCATGCCAAAAATTTGACTTTTTTGATGTTAATTATTATAATTTATCTCTAAAATTTTAAGATATTAATTGACATTTATCTTTATATTTTTATACCATTAACAGTTATATTTGATATTAATTATCTTATTTATTTTCTATCTATTATAATTTTAAAAGTTCAAGAAAAAGATAAAAAACTTCTTTGGCCACAAGAGTAAGGAATTAAATCCCTTTTTTATTTTTTATTATAGTTTATTTCATACTATTATATGATCTAATTGAAAAAGATAAAAGATAAAAAGTGAATAGTTGTACTCGGTGTAAATAAGTATAACTAAGAAATAATAAAGGGATAAAGAAGTCAGTAGCTAAATAGCCGTATATTATGTAGTATGATCCTATCTGAGTTGGATTTAACATTCATACCTGTGAAGTATCGTATCAACATGGGTATTTAGGCTAAAATTAATATGCATGTATCTCATAGAGTCACCTCGTAAGTGTGCCCTTTTCTTTTTTTTCTATAGTTCATTTTTCTTTTTATGGAAGTTGGTGCTTACTTGACTCAAAAACTGTTCTCTCAGTTACGTTTTTCTATTCTATTGTATTTTATATATTTGGTCCTGCACAACTATAAACCATCCTTTCCTCAAGTGAAGTAAATGTCCCAGTTCTTCAACTCCAAATGTCTTTCAATGGCTTATGGTGAACCTACTAAACTGAAATGTTATCTAATTAGTCAATAGCCATGTTACACTTGTGATGATATTTTATATCTAAGAAGAGTTACACTTTTAAGCATCTAATGTATAAAAGAGTTACACATTCAATGGTAAATTAATATTGCAACATTTGAGAATAAATCGTATTTAATGAGTGGATTAAACCTATGAAATGTTACAAAACTTACAAATTAAGGAAGACCATGAGTTTGTAATATTTGAGAGTAAATTATATTTGATGTGTGCATTAAACATATAAATAAAGTATTTGATTGTTACAAAACTTATGAGGTTGACGAAAATCATAATTCTGTAACATTTGAGGTTAAATATATGTTTATTGTGTGAATTAAACATATATTTATGTTTTAAGATATTACAATCTCAAGCGGTTAAAGAAGACAAGAAGTCTTTTTATATTTGTAATCACTTTTTTCAACTCGAAGAGTGTTTTATAAGTATGACTTTTCTTCTTTTCAAATCGTATTTATGTTTTATAAGTGTTATGTGCATTGCAATATTTGGGCTGTCTTTAGTTTTTTCGGCACCTTCACCAAGTACTTGCTAGATGTTTTGCTGAAGTTCTTGGTGGTACCAATTCTATGCAATTTCTCTTTGCTGCTTTTTGGTTTCTCTGAAGGAAGAAAAGCCCAGTATATAATCACTGAATGGAGGGAAGTTGAAGGCATGTGAGTTTCTAGTTTTTCCTCTTCTGAACTTATAGAGTGGTTTTCTCTGAATGGATATTTCTTTTCCATTTTTCGTTTTTTCCAGCCAGTTTGTATCTCTTCTGTTTATTTTTTGGATCTATTCATTTACTAATCTATTTTTGGCACAAGTTTGTTGAGTTTAGATTTTGTGAACTATGCAAGGTGACCATGTGACTTACCTAAATGTATACAAAGGATTTACTCAATCGGGTAAATCTTCACAGTGTTGCTATAAGAACTCTATAAATTTGTAACACCCAAGAATTTGTATAGGTATAAGTTAAGGAAATACACAATGTGAATTTGTATATGATAAGTTAAGTAAAAATAATAATGTCAGGAATTTGAATAGGTATAAATTAGGAAAAATAATAATGACATGAATTTTTACAGGCATAAGTTAGGAAAATAATAATGATAATTCAATTAGCTAATTAATCAATTAATTTAATGAAAGAGGGGTAAAAAGGTCATTTTCCTAATAGATACCCTAGGTATAAATTGGAATAAGAAAATAAAATCCTTTCTATTCATCTTTGAATTTCTTACTGGCTGGTAGAATTCCAGAGGACGTATGACTTTCGGATCTGTGGCTCACAACAAATTTCTCTGCGTAGCGATCTTCCTTATTTTATTTTTCTAGATTTCTTTGATGTAGATTCTTTAATTCTTTCTTTCGCTAGACAACTTAAAGAAGTTAAATTTAGATTACACTTTCGTTTCTTAAAAATAAAATAAAATAGTTGGACAAGTAAGGCCATATCGAATTACTAGCATGAATGAAAATCATTTAAGGATTTTGAAAGAAATAATAATAAACAAATAAGATAAATTTGAAAATGTCGAATTTTGCATAAATATATGTATTTGATAAGTATTTAAAGATATATGTATTTGGCAAGTAAATATTTTATTAAGGATTGAGAATTTATACACATGACAATAATATTTAGCAATTATAGAAATAAGATTCGTTAATAATACTTGTTGTCAAGTATGATAATTGTTAGGTAAAAATAGATAAGTATTGTGTAATAATATACTTGTAAAATATATTATTTATTATTTCTTTTTAGTAAAAGATTTTAGTTCTGACAGAACATAAAATAAAATAAATTATTAAAAATAAGATCCAAAAGGAATAAGGAGTTTTTAAAATTTGTAAACTACCACCAAATAGTTATCATTTGAACAAAGGTCAATATGTTTGAGGTGAACAAAAAATTATGTTGATAGAATAAACTTTATAAATTCCACAAATTTTATAAAATATTTAGAAACCCATTAACTTTATTATTATGGATTAAAAAATTAAAAAAAATATTATTGTTAAGAATATCAAAATTGTAAGTTTTAAGAATAAATGAGTAATGATGATAGTTTCTTTCTTATTATTATTTTAGGAGAAATATTTCATTGAGGTGAAATTTTCTGATTAGCTCTTTTCAAAGCTTTTGAGTACTCCTTGAGGTAAGGGATATTATCGTTGCATCTTTCAAAGTTAAAAATCGCTTCTGCTTTTACTTACCTGGCGATTTAAAATTGTTTTAACTGGAATTATATATAATCTTAGTTTATGAAAAGTTTTTACTTTTTTATTTATTTTGATTATCCATATCAAAAAGTAGTTTTGTATGATCAGACTTTCGAGATTTGCTTTGTTTACGAAAAGAAAAATGTGGAGATATGATGTTTTGTACTCTGAACTTTGAATGAAATATTTGACTCTTGTTAGTTCGGTCCTGTCAACAGGAATAATTGTTGACAATTATTCGCCCTTGTCAACGGAATAATAGCTGACCTTTACATTCCTTGGTAGCTTAATGTAATTGATTTGGAACCTCAAATTTCAGGGGTTTTTGCTAGAGGTTACTAGTACTAATAGTGTTTGGTTAATATCCACCTTAAAAGAAACAATTTGCGGCTAGCCACTCATTTGAAAGTCCCACATGAGACATAATTTGATATTTGATGGCCAGGAGAAAAATATATTTGAAATGTATTTGATTTTTTGGTATATATGAAAGTGTTTGAATGAAATTTATTGCAATTATTTGGATCATGTGATATGGCTTGATTTGGTGGGTGTAGAGTGTTTAGTAAATTTTGTTAATGTTCCAACTTATTTTTTGATCTAAAGTTTGATGAAAAACATCTCCTACTCCTATTTGTTATATGATTGAAAACTTTTTGATCTATGAAAATGTATTAGTATTTCTTATTGAGCTTTAAGCTCATTCCCATTCGTTGACATATTTTCAGGTACTTTTAGTTTCTGCGAGGAGTGATGGCTAAGTTGGAGATTCATCATCATTAGGATTTGATTAGAACTTTATGTTGGATCATGTTGAACTAATAAGTTCATGTTTATGTGAAATGTTAGGTTTTGAAAGTTAATTGAGAAAGTCACTTGGATGATAACATTCCTTTTTATATTAGTACAAAGTTGGATTTGGGAGATCTGAAATATTGTTATATTCTGAACAACTTTATATGACATGCATAATTGAGATTTGGATATTTAGAAGTAATTTTTGTCGGCATGCAATTTTGAATTTGAAGAATTTATGAATTTAGAAAGTTACGCATTTACTTTGAACATGTGTTGGTAATTGGACAAAAATCCAGTTACAAGGAAGGTTAGTGTCGTTTCACACTTCAAACCTTCAGGTTAGAGAAGCGAGGTGTGAATTGGCGGTCATGCCCCCTAAGGGTGGAGTTTGGGGCGTGACAGAGTGGTATCAGAGCTATAGGTTTATGATCTTAATGGGAACTTGTTTAAGTTTGTCTATGGGGATAGTTGAGTGACGTGTTAGTTGATAATTCATTTATGTTTGTGTATTCTTAGCATTCTTTACAAATGTATGTTAGATAATTGATTTCTTGGTGACTAGTTAAAGTTCACTACACTCTTTTGCCTTTGTTTTGTTTGTTGGTTTAGTGAATATACTTTTATCAATATGAATTATGATTTGAATTTTCCACTTCTATGGGACATGTCATTATGGACAATATGGTGGTTTGAAGTTATTTTATGATGATTGGTAAGAAGAATATTGAATTGACTTAATATATACGCTTGTTAAGGTTTTGTTTGAGGAGTTTTGAGGATGACTTAAGGAGCTTACTACCTTTTATTTGTTGATTGTTTTGGGAAAATATTGTCTTTCCCTATTCTTAGTTATCTTGAGTTTAGTTGAAGGAATCATGTGGATAAATTGTTCTGCATAAGCTGAAGTCTTGCAAGGTATTAGATATTTGCTTAGAAATGTTGTTAAGTCTTTTAAATCAATGTGATGAAGCGATAGAAACAATTTGAAATTGAAAATGATTTATCTGTTATTAAAGTTTTGAAGTTTCTTAGGATTTATTAGTACTACAAATAATTGTAGAGATCTCTAAGATTATCTTATATTTCAGGCTGACATAGAAAGATTAAGTTGATTGGTCTTATAATTGTGATGATAGCTTCATAGAGTTGACAATTGTAACTCTTATTTTGATTATTTCATTGGGTTCACAAGGTGCTTTATAATTACTTTCATTAGGATTTATGTTGCTCACTCTTATATAACATGGAAAAATTGATATATACTTATAGACATTTGAAATTTTAAGATAGAAAACTACCTTATTATGATTTGAAGTTGGGTAAAATGATTTTGCACTTAAGATAGCAAGCTTAATTTTCTTATTTATGATCTACTCATATTTTATGAGGATTTGAGTATTTGTCTTCTTAAAATGATTTTAAGCAGAAATATAAGATATTGAGTACCGATACTTAAGGATTATGAGGACATTTTCAGTACTAATAAAACAATGAGAATCTTGTGATTCTGCCTTAAATAAGAAAAAAAATTGATTCCTTGGAAATCATTAAGGTTGTCACTTAAGCGGTATTGTATGATCTGAGATGTTTACAAGTCTATGTCTTCACCTAGATTTTAGAGTTCTTATGTTGAGCATTATAGTGCAACTAAGCTTGTTTAGAAAATTAAAATCTTATAAGGAATTATTTGAAACTAGTTGAACTTTGGAACAAGAAATTGATTGTGTTTAATAAGAAATAGATCACTTAAAAATTTAGGATTAGACTTAATGTATTAAATAAATAATGGAACATAAGAGACAACTTTTGAAAGAGGTTTTATTACTTTAAGCTTACGATCTACCTAAAGGATGCAAAGTATAAATATTAAGACAGTTTTTGATGGTCACCTGTAGTAGGTATTACATTATTTGTGACTTTAGGTTTAGTGTGATCTTATATGAGTTTTACATCAAAGACCTAATAGCCCTTTTACCTTACTTTATATTTCTAAATGAGTGTGAAAACTTGGCCATAGATTTTGTGATAGGGTTACCAAGAACCTTAGATGATGACAATGTTTCATTATGATGGTTTGTTTATGGATAAAGTCTAATAATTTTTCTATCAGACTAGCTTCTCGATATTAAGAAGATTTTGTTAATGTATGAAATATTTGATTCTATGGTATGTAATAAGAATTCACCAATTGTTAGATTTTGAAACTATCAAAAAAAAATCAAGTACTAAGTTAGTTTTGATAGTAGCTTTCATACTTAGACTAATGACTAATTGAAAGTAATCATAAGTTGGAAATATTTGTTGAGATATATTGTTTTAGACTTGAAAAGTAATCAGAATGAGTTCTTACATTTGGTTAAATTTTCTTGTATAATAGTTTTAAGCTAGCAATGAGATTATTTCTTCAGAAAGGTTTATGGTAGAAGTTTATGATCCCATATGTGTTATGATCATATATATTGGAGAAAAAATAATAATAATTAACACATGAACTTGTGTAATTGACTACTGAAAGGATAATTGTGGCCCAAACCGGGGTGTCCAGTTGACTAAAGTCAGCATGAAATCTACAAGTCTCATGTCATGAGACCCGTACACGTATAAAATTTGCCACTTGGGCCTACACGTCATGCTCATAAAATGTATATTTTATACAAAAAGCATTTATTTACAATTGTATTTAATTAATTTACTTTGGCCGGGTTTCTTGCGAGAATTTTACAGAACAAAATACAAGATGAGGCCGATTTGGCCATTTCTTCGCCTCTAAGGGTCTGGATCGTCCCGTCCCCAAGTGGTCTTGGTGCCTGAAAATATAGTCCCGACGGGAGTTGCAAAGCCCGATGAGTGATTTCCCTACTTGGGTTACTCCCCACCTAAGTGCAATGCAATGGCACACAACATTCAACACATGCTAATATATCACTCATGCATATATTAACAAAATTAAATCCATACATCATGTTATTCAGTTTATGATAATAACATAAACTTAGCTCACATAGGCTAAGGCACAATCCGACAGTCCATCTTGGGCTAGCCACAACTTCACTATAAACATGTTATTTTTCTCATGGCAATAACCTGATACCACACAATCCACACAAGCAGCCAGTGGGGCTGTCAAATCCTCTAGGGATTTCCTCAGTCGGTCCAAATCTTTTGGAACCGAGACCACGGCCATCCAGGCCTCAACAAATCCCTATCCATTACATGACCCTTAAGCCAAAAGTAAAGCAAGTAGGAGAAAAACCCCTACCTTTTCGGAGTTTGTCGAAACTCCCCAGCTGAGACACGTGTAGTCCTTCTTGGTGAGAACAACCTGCTCCTTGCCTCGCCGGAAGCCAACGGTCCGATCGCCGGGAATTTTAGAGAGAAGGTGGAGCCTTCTCTCTCTAAAAATCCCTCATTTTCTTTCTCTTTCTCGGTTGCTCTCCCCCTCTCTCCTTCCCTCTCCCAAACTGATTTGGGAGACTTGGTCAAGAGGAAAGTCCTCTCTAGCACCACGTGTCGATTTCTCATTTGGACCATGGGATCACCATATCGCATATCCATCTACCTTGAGATATCCCTCTAATGGCATGATGCCATGTGTCACATGTGAGCCCCACTTGAGCTCCATATTTGACTGCATCTCAGCTTGACACGTGGCACCTCTTGGGCCACTCATAAGGTGCCAAGTGTCCCGCACTCCTCTACGTGCCTCGGCTTGTGAAATTATTGTCTCGGAATTCGATGGGGGCAAGTGGTAGCTCAGTTTCAGAGACGATTCAACGGTGTAGTCTGTTTAAACCATCCGAGAGATCTAGAAAATTCAGTTTTCAGCGAAATTACCATTTTATCCTTCCTTAGAAAACATGGATTTTCCAGGGTCTCACAATAATCCTGATTGAAGAGAATTTGGAAGAAAATTAAGGTACACACAAGTGTTATGTTGATAATCCCAAGCAATATTCGGTATTTTAATTTGGAGATTATGTTATCTTAAAGTTTGCTTATTGAGTTAAATTGAGATATTTGGAAGTTGAAAATCTATTGAGAAAAGGAAAACTCAGTCCTCGATTTGTGGGCATGTTTGAAATATTAGAGAGAGTAGGTACCTTAGCATATAAAGTAGCCTTGCCCATAGGCCTGTCTAAGATTCATAATTTGTTTTATATTTCGACCTTGAGGAAATATGTTTTCGATGCTTCTCATGTTGTGGAGTTGGAGCCTATTCAAATTTCTGAGGACTTGACCTATGAAAAGGTGCCCGTTCAAATTGTGGATGTGATGAATAAGGTTCTACGACATGTTGTTGTCAAGTTGGTAAAGTCTATCAGGCCCAATCCTTAGTATCCGAGAGGCCACTTGGGAGTTAGAAGAAGAGATGAGAGCAAAGCATCCTCAAGTATTTCAAGACTCAGGTATGTCAAGTTTAGAGGACTAAACTTTTATAAAGGAGGGGAGAATGTAACGCCTAGGATTTTGTATAGGTATAAGTTAGGGAAAATAATAATGACAGGAATTTGTATAGGTATAAACTATGGAAAATAATAATGACAGGAATTTTTATAGGCATAAGTTAGGAAAATAATAATGATAATTCAATTAGCTAGTTAATTAATTTAATGAAGAGGAGTAAAAATGTCATTTTCTAACGAGATACCTAGGTATAAATTGGAATAAGAAAAGAAAATCATTTCTATTCATCTTTGAAATTCTTTAAAGTGGTAGAATTTCGAGGCGATATAACTTTAGGATCCTAAGGTTTGAAGAACAAATTTCTCTAGGTAGATCTTCCTTATTTTATTTTTCTGAATTTCTTTGATGTAGATTCTTTAATTTTCTTTAGATTTAGATCAACCTGAAGAGTCGATTTAGATTACACTTTCGTTCTTTAAAAATAAGGAAAAATAAAATAAGGATTGATGGTGTCATACTAAATTACTTTGAGTATGAGAATGAAAAAGTATTTAGGATAATTTTGAAAATAATAATAAACAAATAAGATAAATTTGAAAAGGCGAATTTTGTATAAATATATGTGTTTGATAAGTATTTAAAGATATGTATTTTGGCAAGTAAATATTTTATTATTAGGATTGAGAATTTATTAGATAAGGAATATAGTTAGAATAATTATTTAGCAATTATAGGAAATAAAGATCAGATTAATAATACTTGTTGTCAAAATATGATAATTTGTTAGGTAAAAGGCTAGATGAGTATTGTGTGTATGTTGTAATAGCCCCAAGAAAACCGGGGTGTCCGTTATTCCCTTCAACCGCGGATATTCTATGTCTCGCCGGCCAGAGGCCGTCGTATGTAAAAAGCGGCCCAATGGGACCGCGCATCAGACAACGTAATTATAAATTTTATACAAAAAGGGATTCATTCACAATTGTTTTTTATTACAATTTATACAAACTGGGTCCTTTGCCCTTAATTTTACAAAAAAACAGAAAATACAAGATAAGGCCAACTTGGCCATTTCTTCGCCTCTAAGGCCCCGGAGACGTCCATCCCAAATAAGTCTTTGGTACACGAAAAGGGGGTCCCACAGAGCCAGGTGAGCAAAGCCCAGTAGTGGAATTTCCCTACTTGGGTTACTCCCCATAAGTGCAATGCAATGGCACAACAACATTCAACACATGCTATTATATGCTCAGCCATATATTAACAAAATGGTCGTATACAACATATTTATTCAATTTATGACAATAACATAAGATTAAGCTCACATAGAATTTAAGGCACAATCAGAAGCGATCCATCTTGCTGAGGCTGCCCTTGTATCATATGAAACATGTTATTTCTCTTAGCTGATAACATAACGCCACACAAGTAAACAAGATTAAAACAATTTGTCCAAACCACACCGAGGTTGTTACTCGGTCCAAATCTTTTGGAACGAAATCGCGCCATCTGAAATTCTCAACAGTACCATCAATACATGGCCCTTAAGCAGTAAGCAAGTAGGAGAAAAACCCACCTTCCAGGAGTTTGTGAAAACTCCCCAGCGGTACCACGTGTAGTCCTTGTCGTGGGGAGCAACTTTGCTTCTTGCCTCGTTTGAGCTCGCCGGTCCGATCGCTGGGAAACTTAGAGAGAAGTGGGAGCTTCTCTCTCTAAAAAGATCTCCCTCTCTCTCTTTCCCTCTCCCAAACTGATTTGGGTCAAGGTTGGTCAAGAGAAAAGTCCTCTCAATGCCACATGTCAAATTCCTATTGGTTCATGGGATTACACCCTTATCCTTATCCATCTACCTTGAGATTTTCCTCAAATGGCATGATGCCATGTGGCCACATATAGGTCCCAGCAGGCCTCAAGCATTGCGTCTGCCCAGACACCCAGTAAGCCTCTTGCCACAAAAACATGCCAAGTGTCCTACATCCCTCTCGGTGCCTCGAAAAAAATGAAATTCCGACTGTCTCGGAATTCGACAAAATTCGACGTGGTAGCTAGATTTCGCGAGACGATTCCAACGGTGAGTCCATTTCGTCATCCAAGATCTAGAAAAATTCCGGATTTTGGGAATTTCCATTTTATCCTTCCTTAGGAAATCTGGATATTCCGGGGTCTCACAAATATAATTTGTAAAATATTATTAATATTATTTCTTTCTAGTAAAAGATTTAGTTCGGATTAAGAGCATAAAAATAAATAATTATTAAAATAAGATCCAAAAGGAATACGAGTTTTATAAAATTTGTAAAACTACCTAATTCAAATAGTTATCATTTGAACAGTTGTCAATATGTTTGAGGTGAACAAAAAAATCATGTGGATAGAATAAACTTTATAAATCACAAATTTTATAAAATATTTAGAAACCCATTAACTTTTATTATGGATTAAAAAATTAAAAATAATATCATTGTAAAGAATATCGAATTAGGAAAGTTTTAAGAATAAATAAGTAATGATGATAGTTTCTTCCTTATTATTTTAGGATAAAATATTTCATTGGTGAAATTCTTGGATTAGCTCTTTCAAAACTTTTGGGTACTCCTTTAGGGTAAGGGATATTAATGCGGATCTTTCAAAGTGTTTGTTTTTACTTCATTTGAGGATGAAAATTGTTTTTACTGAATTATATATAATCTTGGTTTATGAAAAGTTTTATTTTTTTATTTATTTGATTTTCCATGGATCGAAAGGTAGTTTTGTATGATTGTACTTTTGAGATTTGTTTTGTTTACGAAAGAAAATGAGGAGATATGATGTTTTGTAATTTGAACTTTTGAATGAAATATTTGACTTTGTAGTTAGTTCGTACAATCAATGGGAATAATAGTTGACCTTTACATTCCTTGGTGGCGGGTATAATTGATTTAGACAAACCTACAGGGACTTTCGATTAGAGGTACTTTTGGTTTCGATCCATCTTAAAAGAACAATTTGTGTGGCACAGCATTTGAAAGTCCCACATGGCTGGGCACCATTTGATATTTGATGACCAAAGAAAAATATATTTGAAATGTATTTGATTTTGGACTGGATATGAAAGTGTTTGAATCGAAATTTGATATGAAATTGTTTGGATCACATTTGATATGAAACTGATTTGAATTGGATGTGAGAGTGTTGTGAAGTAAATTTTGTTAATGTTCCAACTTATTTTTTGATCTAAAGTTTGATGAAAACATCTCCTATTTGTTATATGATTGAAATATTTTTGATCAATGAAAATGTATTAGTATTTCTTATTGAGCTTCAGCTCCACTCCCATTCGTTGGCATATTTTAGTGCTGGTTTTCGCGAGGAGTGATGGCTAGGTTTGGGATTCATCATCATTGGATTGATTAGAACTTTATGTTGGACCATGTTGAACTATTAAGTTCATGTTTATGTGAAATGTTGGGTTTTGAAAGTTAATTGAGAAAGTCATTTGGATGATAACATTCCTTTTTATATTAGTACAAAGTTGGATTTGGGAGATCCCAAATATTGTTATATTCTTAACAGCTTTATATAACATGCATAATTGAGATTTGGATATTTAGAAGTAATTTTTGTCGACATGCAATTTTGAATTTGGAGAATTTATGTATTTAGAAAGTTGCACATTTACTTTGAACATGTGTTGGTAATTGGACAAAATCGATTACAAGGAAGGTGAAATATCGTTCACATTTCAAACAATCAGGCTGAAGGCTTGAGGGTGTGAATTGATAGTCATGCCCCTAGGGTGGGTTTCGGGGCATGACAGAGCCATGTTCAAAGTAAATGCGCAACTTTCTAAATTCATAAATTCTCCAAATTCAAAATTTCATGCCGACAAAAATTACTTCTAAATATCCAAATCTCAATTATGCATGTCATATAGTTGTTAGAATATAACAATATTTAGGATCTCCAAATCAACTTTGTACTAATATAAAAGATGTTATCATCCAAATGACTTTCTCAATTAACTTTCAAAACCCAACATTTCACATAAACATGAACTTAATAGTTCAACATGGTCCAACATAAAGTTCTAATCAAATCCTAATGATGATGAATCCCAAACCTAGCCATCACTCCTCGCGAGAAACTAAAAGTACTTGAAAATATGTCAACGAATGGGAGTGAGCTTAAAGCTCAATAAGAAATACTAATACATTTTCATGGATAAAAAATATTTCAATCATATAACAAATAGGAGATGTTTTCATCAAACTTTAGATCAAAAAATAAGTTGGAACATTAACAAAATTTACTTCAAACACTCTGCATCATTCAAATCGGTTTCATATCCAAATGTGATCAAACAATTTCATATCAAATTTCGATTCAAACACTTTCATATCCAGTCAAAATCAAATACATTTCAAATATATTTTTCTTTGGTCGTCGAATATCAAATGGTACTTGACCATGGGACTTTCAAATCGTGTGTATAAATTATTCGCTTAAAGATTGGACGAAACCAAAAGTAACCTCTAACAGCCCCCAAGAGCTAGGTTCAAATCAGGTACCAAAGAGATGTAAGGTCAACTATTATTCCCATTTGACAAGAGGCCGAGATAGTGTCAACTATTATTCCCGTTGATCATTATTATTCCTAGTTGGCCGGTAGAGACTATGCAGTCAAATATTTCGTTTCAAAATTTCAATTACAAAACATCAGTCTGCCATTTCTTTTAAATAACAGCAATACCAGCTCTGATAAATATAAAAACTACCTTTGGGTCATGAAAAATCAAGCAAACAAAAAAACAAAACTTTCATAAACAGGCCCTTTCTAATTGGGTTAAACTGAGCCACACAAATATAAGTAGTAAGCAAACAGTACTACTTTGAAAAGATACTGCATTATCCTTACCTCAAAGGAAACGAAAAAAGCTTTGAAAGAGCTAATCAAGAATTTCACCTCAATGAAACATCTAAAATAACAAGAAGACTATCATCGTACTGACTAATATAAAACTTTCTAATTGATATTCTTAGCAATGATATTGACACGAGTACAATCCCGCAATAACAAAAGTTAATGGAACTTTCTATGACACATAAAATTGTGATTTATGATTTATTGTATCCACATTATTTTTGTTCACCCTCCAACAAGTGTTCAGCATTCAAGATGAAGTATTTGAATTGAGTGGACATTGAAGGCCTTTGCTAAAACACAAGTATTCCTCCCCCGGATGCATTTTAATAATTTGTTGACACATGCTCTTTGTATCAGACTAAATGTAGAAAAGAAAATAATATTAATAATATTTTACAAATTATATGATACACAATACTCATCTAGCCTTTTACCTACAACAAATTATCATACTTGATAATAGTATTGTGTGGATCTTATTTCCTATAATTGCTAAATAATTATTCTAATCATATTCCTTATCTAATAAATTCTCAATCCTTAATAAAATATTTACTTGCCAAAATACATGTATCTTTAAATACTTATCAAACACATATATTTATACAAAATTCAGCCTTTTCAAATTTATTTTATTTGTTTATTATTATTTTCTTTCAAAAATTATCCTTAAATACTTTTTCATTCTCATACTCAAAGTAATTCGGTATGGCCCACACCAATCCTTATTTTATTTTATTTTTAAAGAACGAAAGTGTAATCTAAATCTGACTTCTTCAGGGTTGATCTAAACTAAAAGAAAATTAAAGAATCTACATCAAAGAAATCTAGAAAAATAAAATAAGGAAGATCTTACCTAGAGAAATTTGTTCTTCAAACCTAGATCCGAAAGTCATACGTCCTCTGGAATTCTACCAGCCAGAAATAAATTCAAAGATGAATAGAAATGATTTTCTTTTCTTATTCCAATTTATACCTAGGGTATCTATTAGGAAAATTACCTTTTTACCCATCTTTCATTAAATTAATTAATTAATTAGCTAATTGAATTATCATTATTATTTTCCTAACTTATGCCTATAAAAATTCCTATCATTATTATTTTCCCTAGTTTATACCTATACAAATTCCTGTCATTATTATTTTCCCTAACTTATACCTATGCAAATTCCTATCATTATTATTTTCCCTAACTTATACCTATACAAATTCCTGGGTGTTCTGTTCTCACTCATTTATAAAAAGTTTGATCCTCACAAACTTGGCGTACTGATGCTTGAAATACTTGAGGATGCTTTGCTCTCATCTCTTCTTCTAACTCCCAAGTGGCCTCTCAGATATTATGATTGCTCCATAGGACTTTTACCAACTTGACAACATCATGTCGTAGAACCTTATTCATCACATCCACAATTTGAACGGGCACCTTTTCATAGGTCAAGTCCTCAAAAATCTGAATAGGCTCCAACTCCACAACATGAGAAGCATCGAAAACATATTTCCTCAAGGTCGAAATATAAAACACATTATGAATCTTAAGCCAGCCTGGGGGCAAGGCTACTTTATATGCTAAGGTACCTACTCTCTCTAATATTTCAAACATGCCCACAAATCGAGGACTGAGTTTTCCTTTTCTCAACAGATTTTCAACTTCCAAATATCTCAATTTAACTCAATAAGCAAACTTTAAGATAACATAATCTCCAAATTAAAATACCGAATATTGCTTGGGATTATCAACATAACACTTGTGTGTACCTTGATTTTCTTTCAAATTCTCTTCAATCAGGATTATCCTTTCAGTAGTCAATTACACAAGTTCATGTGTTAATTATTATTATTTTTTCTCCAATATATATGATCATAACACATAGGGGATCATAAACTTCTATCATAAACCTTTCTGAAGATATAATCTCATTGCTAGCTTAAAACTATTCTACAAGAAAATTTAACAAAAGGTAAGAACTCATTACATTTACTTTTCAAGTCTAAAACAATATATCTCAACAAATATTTCCAACACGATTACTTTCCTCACTTAGTCATTAGTCTAAGTATGAAAGCTACTATCAAAACTAACTTAGTACCGGCTTTTTTTTTTTTTTTTTGTGAAGTCAAAATCTAAATGTAAGTAAAATTCTTATTACATACATAGAATCAAATATTTCATACATTATCAAAATCTCACTTATGCTCCAGAAGCTGGTACGATGAAAATTATTAGACTTTATCCATAAACAAACCATCATAATGAAACATTGTCATCAAATAAGGTTCTTGGTAATCCTATCACAAAATCATGGTAATAAGTTTTCACACTCATTTAGAAATATAAAGTAGTTGCAAAGTACTATAGGTCTTTGATGTAAACCTCCATATAAGATCACACTAAACCCAAAGTCACAAATAATGTAATACCTTACTTCATATATGACCATCAAAATTACATTCTTAAATATTTATACTTTGCATCCTTTTTAAGGTACATCGTAAGCTTAAGTAATAAACCTCTTTCAAAAGTTGTCTTTATGTCTCCATTATTTAAGACATTAAGTCTAATCCCAAATTTCAAGATCTTATTATCTTATTAAACACAATCAATTGTTCCAAAGTTCGACTAGTTTCCAAATAATTCCTTATAAGATCTTAATTGTCGGGCAAATTTAGTTACACTATAATGCTCAACATAAGAACTCTAAATCAAAAGGTATAACATAGACTTGTAAACATCTCAAATCCTTTATGTCGTTTGCGACAACCTTAAATGATTTCCAAGGAATCAATCTTTTTCTATTTAAGGCATAAATCACAAGATTCTCATTGTTTTATTAGTACTGAATAATGTCATCATAATCCTTAAGTAATTGTATCAATATCTTCAATTTCTTGTTTAAAAATCATTTTAAGAAGACAAAGACTTCAGACTCTCATTAACTATGAGTAGATCATAATAAAAAAAAATGTCTTCATATCTTAAGTGCAAAATCATTTTACCTAACTTCAAATCATAATAAAATTAGTTTTCTCTATCTTAAATTTCAAATGTCTATAAGTATATATCAATTTTTCCATGTTGCATAGAACACAGCTTATAAATCCTAATGAAAGGCATCATTATGCAAAACAAATCTTTACGAACCCGATGAAATAATCAGCATAGGTTAAGTATTTGCTTTACCACCTAAATCTCTGTAGAGCTATCATCATAGTTATAAGACAATCAAACTTAACCTCTTTTCTATGTCGGCTGAGAAATATAAGATAATCTTCGAGATATCTTAATAATTTATTTGTAGTACTCAATAAATCCCAAGAAACTTCAAACTTTAATAACAATATTAGATCATTTCAAATTTCAAATTGTTTTCATTGCTCATCACATTGACTTAAAAGACTTAACAACATTTCTAAACAAATAACTACCTTGCAAGACTTAGCTTATGCGTAACAATTTATCCACATGATTCCCTTCAACTAAACTCAAGATAACTAAGAATATGGAAAGACAATATTTTCCCAAAACAATCAACAAATAAAAGGTAGTAAGCTCCTTAATTCATCCTCAAAATCAAACAAAAACCTTAATGTTTAAGGAGTATTAAGTCAATTTACCGGGCAATGGTGAGTATCCATGTTTTAAATGCCTTAAAACAATTTAAGAAATGAGTACTTTTATTTGTAATGTTGTGCACTATATTTCATAGATTTGTCATTTGGTGCTATTAGTAACAATTCTTCTGCGAAAAGTTATTGAAATTGAGAACAACTCGAGGAAGAATAACACAACGATTGGGCATAGTCTTAAAATCTTGTGAAAGGGATGTGGAGGTAATATAAGGCAACATTTTTCGGTTACTTTCGAGGAGAGAAGCGACAATGTTATTCTTCACCTTGTGGAGAAATATTCATGTTTTACTCTCTTTGATTTAGGGTCATTTATTTATTTAGCCTGGTCTTTTACTTATGTACACTAAAGATGGAATAGATGTGTTGCTAATTGCGAATACTTTTTCAGTTTTCTCCTTCATGTCGCGAAACATTTACAAATATATACTATAGCCGATAGTAAAGTTATGTTATGAAATTCTTTCATCAAGCGTCTGATATATTATGTTTGTCATCAACCATGAATAAGGACTTACATGATATAATGAAAGAAAATAGGGCATGAACATAGAGGAGATTTTGTTTTCTCTCCATTCAATGCATTACTGTGGATGTCACAGTTATACGATCAAACTAAAAAGAGATGGCATGAAGTGGCCCATCAGTGAGAAAGAACTAGTTGGATATTCACATTGAACTTCTTGACAACTGATGGCCAACAAAACAAAACCATCTTTTGGTTGTTGGACAACAATTTCACCAGATGTTTCTTTGCGTACTGTTGGATTTATGCTCCAGAAGCAATCTAGACCGTTGATCAAGAGCCTTAATTAATAATGGGCCATAGGATCCCCAAGCTAGCTCATTAGATGACAAAGCCCATTTAACTGATTATTAAGATACAAGAAGGAGCCCATTTATTGGGCCCAAGGTGTTATAAAGCCCAAGGTGTTATAAAACCCTAGGAGGGTTAGGGTTAGCAGTCTATAAATACACTGCTTACTAGCCTCCAGGTTTAGGAGTTTTACTAGCCTCCAGGTCTATAAAAACACCTTGAGAGAAACGGCCAGAAGGTTCAGTGTTTCAGAGATCTAGTTTCTTTTTGTGATCAAGTGCGCCCCTGCAGAGATCTGTCACGAGAATAGCTTGGAAGGTCTGTGGATCTAGAGATTTTCTGCACTACTACGGGTTAGTAATGGGTGATGAAAATATATCATACATTGTATTCTTGTGCGATTCTTGGCTTCCATTTGTATAGTTCCTTCAATTGGTGTCGAACTACTGGTTGGTCGGTGTGTGATAAGATTGAATCCATAATTTTATTTCTCATATTGAAGAGATCATACGACGGAAGCAGGGAATCGCACAGTTAAATGTGCCTTAGTAGATATATTTTCATCACCCATTACTAACCAATAGTAGTGCGAGAAAATCTCTTCTAGAAGTCTGAGAACCTTCAAGCTATTCTCTACGTGACGGATGCGCGTGTGGGCACAAGCAGATACAAACACTAAACCTTTAGGTTGTTCTGAGTGTCTGGCACCTGGGCCTGGGAGGCTAGTAAGCACTAAAACACAGGCTAGTAGCTGTTTGCAGGCTTTGGCCCAACCCTCTAGAGTTTATAACACTGTGAGCTTCTGCCTGCCCAGACTGATAATGGGGCTCACTCTTATATCTTAATGTCCGTGTCTCTATTGAGCAGATATCTGTATGTGGCTGCGATCCAACGTCTAAGCTACTTTAGACATAAATGTAATCTCCCACTTGCTTAGAAACAAGTGCGGGATAAGTAATCTTATCCGGGGCTCTCCACTAAAAACCCATATGTGAATTCCAAAATTAATAATGTTTTATATCAAATGTATTTTCCTCTTTGTAAAATATCAATAATTAATTGATAACTTTTCTTCTGTAAATCAACTAATTATTTATTCTCTTGACTTATCAGTTTCTATAACGGATCCTATACATGGCGTGACTTTCCAATGACCAGTACGAAACATGTCGAGGATATTTCATACAATTCCATTTTGTATATTTCATAAATACTTGATAATCAAAAATACCATAATCCCCAAATTATCAAGATATTGGTCGTTTAACATAGACCTCACTTATTGATATCAAAGACCATAGTAACTTAATTATCTATTTATAATATACTCAGGATTAAGAAAAATAACATATCTAATATCGCCTGAGATTTAATTCCTTTCACATAAATTTATCTTTGATTAAATCTCTTCCGATCCTCTTAGAATGACCATAATTCATTCCAATATTTTATAATAACCAAGACTGATCATTTCATAAAATATTGTAGTCTAAATAAAGTGCTGACTTTATTTAATAAGCTGTGAACAATTCATTAATTATGAGAACACATGATCATGTCTTGATGGGCGTATCCATATGATCATATACTACATAATTAATCTGGACCTTATCGTAAATATAATGTGCAAAAAAACTTCATATTATTATATCATAAAATGAAATTACAACTTGTCTTGCTCTGAAACCGCAATGCTGGCTCTCCCAGCTCCTCAAAAAGTAAGCACAGGACCCTCTTAAGACCCATTACAATTTATGTTTCTCAAACACACGTTCGAGGAAGAGACTTAGTAAAAGTGCACTTTAGGTTCACTCCTCGGATGCTATTTTAGTAACAACACATATCTCCCTCTATTAATGAAATCACGGATCAAGTGGTACTTTCTTAATATGTGTTTGCTTTTTGTGAGACAGTTCTTTGGAGCGTACTCACGGCTCCACTTTGTTATCACGAGTAAGGGTAATGGGGCGTCTGCACTTGGTATCACACTTGAATCCAAAAGAATTTCTTAAGCCATACAACTTCCTTTGCAACTTAGATCTGACCATATTCGACGGTCGTGGGTCGACAACCTGAAGTCACGTTTTAACACTCCTCCAACAAATGGCTCCCTATTTAGGGTAAACACATATCCTGATGTTGATTTACTTGAGTCAATATCCCCTTGAAAATCTGAGTCCGTATAACCAAGTGTTTTAACACTCCCACTGGAATACACCAACATATAATCCCTCGTTCTCTTTAAATACTTGAGTATATGTTTCACTTTGTTGTCAGTGTTCTACTTCGAGATCTGATTGGTGCGAAGCTACTACTTCCTTTGCATAACGAATGTCGGCTTTGGTGCATAGCACTTAATACACGAGTTCTGCTTGTGAAGCATAAGGTTTTTACTCATGGTTCTTTCTCTTCGGGAGTTTGGTGATTACTCATAGAAAGATGAATTCCATGTCACGAAGGGTAGAAGTCCCCTTTGGAATTTTCCATGCCAAACACAGTCACTATTTTATCAATGTATTAGGCTTGGGATAAAGCTATCACCTTATTCTTAGGTCTCGTAAAAGTTTGATTCTATAATATAGTTAGCTTCACCCCAAGTCCTTCATATCAAAGCGCTTTCGAGTAACCCTTTACATTCGACAACACTTTCCTGCTGTTTCAATTAACCAGAATATCATCTACGTAAGTACCAAAGACCTACCACTATTCCTTGAATTTTTCTTATACACACATGGTTCATCGGGACTTTCTCAAATCCATATAATTTGATAACTTGATCCAAACCTGATGTTCCATGACACGGATACTATGCAAGCCCATAAATAGACCTATGCAACTTGCAAACCATGTTCTTAACCTAAGGCTATGAACCCTTTCGATTCTGCATATAGATATCCTCTTCCAGCTCTCCATTTAGAAAAGCTATTTTGACATCCATTTGCCAAATCGTAATCGAGGAAATTCTTTGCTATAACTAAGAGAATCGGACGTATTTAAGCATGGCTCTTGGCGAAGTTTCATCATAATCTATGCCCTCTTTTGCAGGTGTAACCTTTTGCCACCAAATCTAGCTTTGAAGGTTTCAACCTTCCCATCACAATCCTCTCTTTCTCTTGTAGATCCACCCACACCCAATTGGTTTACCCTTTAGGTGCTTCTCGAGACAGGCGGATTAGAACCCATAGATTCCATCTCCGCAGTCCATTGCCTTTTTCCACTCTTGCACATGACATCCTCCAATGCACTCTTCGTATGTGGTAGGGTGGGTCATCGGGATTATCCAAAACAACTTGATAAGTCTCTCCTAACAAGGCATACCTTGCAGGTTTACGTATCAGTCTCCCACTACGAGTTTGCTACATTGGTTGTTGTACATGTACAGAAGGATCCAAGTTTTACGGTTCAGGTGGATTACCAATCTCTTCATTATGTTCTTGTTCTTGAGTTTCAGATTTGGTCCTAAGTTGTTTCTGTGTTTGTTCACCTTCGAACATTTGTACATTTTCCCCTCTTTGAACATCAACGAGAACGGTGGAAAAATAGGGTTTGTGGTGGATCTCGGCGAGTCAGCTCTTGAGAACCACTTTACTCTTAGGTTAAAATTGTTCATATAATCCTCTTCTAAGAAAGTGGCGAGTACTCATATCACCTTCTTTTCCTTTGGATTATAGAATATTCCACCCTCGTTCCTTAGGGTAACTTGATAAACATACACATTTAAATTCGAGATTCCCGACTTTTGTTGTTTTTATACCAAGGCGTGTCTTTGGGCACGAATCTAATATGGTTCAAGATTTGGGCTTGCGCCCTCTCCATAATTATGTGGTGCTGAAGCTGATTTAGACGGAACTAAATTTAGTATGTATGCAGCTGTTTCTAAGGCATATCCCCAAAACGATTCAGGTAATGATGAATAACTGAGCATCGACCTCACCATATCTAAAAGGGTTCTATTTCTCCTTTCAAAGACTCCATTTTGCTGAGGCGTTCCAGGAGATGATAATTGAGATATTATCCCCTCTTGAGCCAGGTAAGACTTAAACTCTCCAGACAAGTATTCACCGCCTAGAGTCGAGCCAAGAAGGCGCTTGATATGGACACCCAATTGGCACACGCGCCGATATACTCGAAATTTATCAAAGCCCCGGACTTATGGCGCGTGGAATGACATAACCATATCTTGAGTAGTCGTAGGTAAATGTGATGAAATACTCATACCATCTCGGGCTTGAGCGCTCATTGGTCCACATACATCGGAGTGTACCAATTCCAACCGTATAATTAGCACGATTTCCTTTGGCCTTGAAGGGCCTCTTTGTCATTTTACCTTCTAAACATGATTCACATATTGGTATAGGTTCAAAGATCAAGGAATTTAAAATTCCACTTTTAACCAAACCATGAATTCTACTAGAATTAATATGACCCAATCGTAAATACCCACGTATCATGAAACCTTCCTTTTCTTAGATAAAGAAATTATCATCATCGATATTTTCAATAGCATTAATACTATAGGACATAGGAGTTAAAAATATAAACCATTTATCAATAATCTGGAACAAATAAAGCGTTATTACTCTTCCAATGGCCCGAGAATTAGCTACCTTTGTTAAGCCATGTTCAACTAAACAACTAACGGCTCAAATTCTCACTCTTAAAATCGGAACAAATAAACGATCCCGATAAACATAAAGTCTTATTATTAAAAACATAACTCCACTAGTCTTCTTGCCATTACGGAGACATATTCCCGTTCCCAGCTTCAAGCTTCTTTGTCTTTTTCTTTTGGAGTGAAATTGCTTTGTTTGAACCCTTTGTAAGAGTAACAAGCATAGTTAGTGGCTCTGAATCAATGATCCATTTATCATTGTAATTCTCCACTAAACAAGCCTCGACAACATTTATACTACCCATACCTAGTTTGGGCAATCCCTTAACTCGATGACCTTTACGTCCGCGCGAAGCACTTCGAACTGCTTCATTGCGATTGGTTTGAAAATTTGGACACATTTCCTTCTCTTTTTTGTTCTTCTTTCCGCCGCAGAGTTTCCGCTGGGTTTTGAAGAACTTCGACGCCGATAAGCACTTCCACCTTCACGAGAGACCTTCGACACTCTCATTTCGTGCATAAGTTCAATAGGAGTAGCTTGATTTGTTCATGTTATAATTCAGGCCCGACCCAGCTATTGGGTAGAGATTCTAGGATGAAGTCAATCTTCATCTCTTGATCGGCTTAGCCCCCATACGCCTCCCTTCGTCTTGATGTGCCCCATCATTTTAAGCGATGGTCGCGTTTCCTCCGGGTCATGCAGTGTTCATTAGTGCTTTATGGTACGCTTGTCTACTTGATCGCGCTACTTTGTATCCGTCACGGAATTATTTCTATGCACTCCGGATCATTAATTTGCTTCCGCGGATGTTACGCCAGCCAGCCGAATATGTATTGGTGTCGTGTTGCCAGATTGCCCGATGCACCGTGCTTCTTAGTTTCCTCACGAAGCATTAGCGGTGGGCTCACAGGGGGTTTCGGGTTGTTGTAATGAATTTTATTCTCTCAAATCAAGGACAATGAAAAGATTGGTTATCCATAGGTCGTAGTTATTTCCATCCAATGGCTTTTGACTCAAAATTGTAGGTAGAGGATTAAAAGATGCCATTTTCTGAAATTTAAAAAAGCACATATATTAACACGTAATTACATAACAAACATACAAATATGTAGATCCCTTAGAAGCTACTTGTGTGTGTTTGTGCAGCAATAATTTAGTTTCCATTACAAATACTTACGTTAGGCGAGACATTTGTAATAAACTAAACTTTGAACATGGGCCTTGTCTAGTGTCCTACTAAGTAGCTCCGGGAAGGTGAGGTGGGTCTCGGACTCCATGAAACCTACCTCCTTAAACAGAGCCTTCCTAGATAACACTAACACACACCATTCAAAATTGATTTTTTTAAAAAAAACAAACATTGTTTCAATATTCTTTTTGGGCCTTTAATAACATTGATAGAGCCTCGTTGGGAGGGTTATTAATATTATTAAAATTGAATGTAATAACCATTAATTTTAATTTCAAAATTATCTTTAATATCTAAGCATTGTCGACGTTGGGCCATACAATCTTATTAAAATTTTGAAATTATTTTAGATCCGATCAATAAAAATCAGGCCATGCTTGTAGTTGGGTATCCGCATAACCATTTTATTATTGGACCTTAATGGAGCCCTCGGGTTTTGAATTAATTAAATTAATTTTTAACCTTCACCCATTCAATATTTTATTATTAATTAATTAGGGTTTTCCATAATAATATTATCTAGATAAAGCAATATTATTATGCACATGTATGTATCCAAATGATGCAATTATATGGCACCACCTATTCTAAATGGCGTAATTAAGCACATATCACATGTTATATCCATATAATTTAAACAATTATAAATATAGAATAATTAATAGGCCCTAATCCATGGTTTCCTAGAAAGAAAATTTGACCCAATAGGGGCCAGAAGCCCAACAATATCCTTCCCGTCTTTGCTTCTTTTTCTTCCAGGTCTTGCAGAATCCGTGGGGTGAGACGATTAGAATTGGCTTTTAGGGTTTTGGCCCCGAAAACCTAATACTAATGTCACACTGTGAATCCGAGCACCAAAAGCGACCATGACCGCCACACAAAACTTCGGATTACGAAATTTTACGAGGAGGTAGAGCACTGTCTAAGGAACCATCCTACCAAAAATCAGCCCATTCTGACAACGCAACACCCCTTTTACATTTTTTTTTATAATAAATCAGAAATTACATATAAAAAAAATTGTAGGAAAAATAAATAAATAAATAAATCAAGGAGGAAACCTAATCTTATGATTAGCCTCCTTGTTACATCCCAAAAAAAATATACAAGCAAAATCTACCATGGATTAAGGCCAAAACCAAATCATTCATTCATAATACAAAAATTATAAATAACATAAATAATAGAATCCTAGGTGCCATATATCTAATATACATCATATATCCCTTGAGAAAAAAATTATGGATTCAATCTATCACACCTTGATTCAACCGGTGCTCGATACCAATTGAAGAACTCATACAGTGAGTAAGGGAATGTCCCTTACGATTAAATACAATGTATGATAGATATATTTTCATCGCTGATTCTTAGCTTTGTAGTAGTGCGAAAATCTCTTACAGAATTCACGGGACCTTCCAAACTATTCTCTCGTGACGGATCGAGTGTGGCGCCTTGATCACAAAACTAGATACGAAAACACTCACGAAACCTTTCGGTTCTGTTTCTCTCTCAGTGTTTTATAGACCTGGAGCTAGTAAAACTTCTAAACACTGGAGGCCAAGCGTGTTTATAGGCTACTAACTAGGGTTTTATAACACTGCTGGGCTTTATAACTACCTTAGGCCCCGATAAATGGGCTCACTTCTTGTATCTTAATAATCGATTAAATGGAACTACGTCATCTAATGAGCTAGCTTAGGGATCCTATGGCCCATTATTAGTGAGCTTTTGATCAACAGTGCAGATTGCTTACGAGCATAAATCGACAATTGGACATGGAAATTGGCTTATCGGTGAGAAGAACTAGTTGGATATTCACATTGAACTTCTTAGCCCGACAGCGTGGCCAGCAAAACAAAACACCATCTTTTGGTTGTTGGACAACAATTTCACGGATGTTTCTTTGTGTACATCCACGATGCCCGATTTTTTACGGACTCCATCAGAGAAGGTTTCTCGATTTATGATTGAATATGCTTGAACAAAATTTGGTTGGCATTTCTACAGGCCCGCGATTTGCAAACATGTTTAGAATTAACATCTTCTTTACATACTGGTAATTGTGTTGAGGATGCAGTTTTCTGTGCTTGATCAAAAAACATTATCCATGTTTTTTCTTCTCCCTTTCGAATTTTCCCTATTTTATTTCATAATCTATCATCAAAGGTGTACCAAGTTCCCTCATTTTTTTTCATTAGCCTATCCTCAAAGTTGGATCGAATTCAATAATACTTCTTTTGTCATCATGGAAATTGGAATGCTTGTAAAGCATTAGATACCTATTAGGTCATACCTTGTAAACGGTTCTATCATTACGTTTGCAGAACTTTATAACAAGTTTGGACCGGTAATTTTTCACAGATCCATGAAACTAACTGGTCAATAAAATATAACCCAAATGTGCTAGAGCAGGTTTGGCCCATGCAATAAGAACTGCATCATTTTTTCTGATGCTTTTCCTCATTCATCAGCTCTTTCAATTCATAATATTGCATTCGGTACATCAAAAACTGTTTTGTTAACCACTATAAACTAGGTTGGTTAAAAAATTTCTGCTATTCAATTCTTTCAGGTAGTAAGGAAGGCAGTCACTGCTGGGTTCTTTGCAAATGCTTGCTGTTTAGAAGTGAGTAATTCCTTAAAAATTGAAATGTATCATATTCTCATTTTAAGGGTATAGGCATTTCATAAATTTCCTATTGGTATTTGGAGAACCTTCAGTAAAACAAAACCATGAGTGTCATTTTCTGAGAAAATCTTCATTGAGTTAATCTTGTGTTAAATTTGTACTGTTTATCTTGTCAAAAGGTACATAATCAAGGTGGAATGTACAAGACCATTAGAAGTGGCCAAGAAGTTTATATTCATCCATCATCAGTATTATTCAGGTTAGTACAGAAATTTGACTTGATTTTGAAAATTTGGCATTATTTAATTCTTTTATGATTATAAAACTTCAAGGCAGCTAGTGGATCCATATATTATTCATGAGATTCTGGATAGTATATTACGAAAGAGGTGTGCCACAAATTCCCGGGGTCCCGTTGACCGCGTCGGCTGCGGAAAACACAATGTGTCTTATATCCTTGAGACTCATACATGAGTAAAATGGTCACATTGGCACACACATCATAGTCACTCAAAATATATCAGTATATCACGATAGTTTAAAGGATTTATTCTGTCACTCTTAATACAAACATATATTAAAATTAAGAATTTTAATACATGTTTAGAAAAATATATATAAGCCACAATCCAGAACTTCTTGCGGCGCCACAGTGAGAGTCGTCTTCGCGTCGCTCCACGTATGCGAAATAATTTTTCCCGGCCAATTGGCGTGCCCGATAGTGATAATCTCACCATAGCTTACTCCCCACCTAAATGCACATGTAATGGCAACCAAAAACATTAAAGCAAATGCATGATCCTACTTGAATGTCTACATGCCCATCCCGTGTCTCAGTCTGTGACTCCTCACATCTCTAAGCCATATATGAAAATCACTTTCCAAACAAAATATTTGTTTTAATTGTAGGCAACCCTCCAATATAAATACGTTGGACAATCCTTCTGGGAGATTAACGGAGCAGCTCAGAAACCAAACTCTTTTGAGGCCCCTCCGGCGTGGTGTTGGACAATTTTCCCAACACTATTATTCGGACAACTTTCTGATAAAATTATTATTTTTAATAATTTTACAAAAGAATTCATCGTTTGGACAACCCTCTGATTTATTTGTCATGCACTCACACCTACTAATCTAGGGTGCCCCGGTGCATATGAAAGGCGTACTTAATTCATATATCCAATTCCAATGGCTCACACGATTATATTCCATATAATTCAAACCTCGAATTAGCACATTAAATTCTCGTGCATCGGCAATGTCATTTTCCACACAATTCAAGCCATTCATTTTAAGCAAATTCACATGGGCTTTCAGTCAACCACCTTGATGGAATTTGTTTTTAACGGTCCCAGCGATCTGCGTGGGGGTTTGTCATGGGCAGCCCCTAAATCAACTCTCAGTTCACTTGCTGGAGCCAGAAATCCGTGGCCATTTCCGGCCTCCACAGCACCCGAAGACCACAATTTAACACATGTAAAGCGCCACAGGACCATTTATTGATATCAGTCGGAATTTGTCCAAAAGCGGGTCCAAAAAATTCCCGGCATTTCGGTCCCGAGTTTTGGGACGTAGCTGGCACTCACGGCCTCACACCATCAAATCATTAACGAGGCTCTAACGAGTTAAATCAGTAGGAAAACCACTGCCCCACACCGGGTTGTCGAAACTCCACAAGCAGTGCCACGCCCTTGCGGCGTAAATGGCTTACTTAACTGCGCCGGCCGGAATTGGCTTGTCCTAGCAATGTAAATTTAAAGAGAAGTTGGACTTTCTCTCTGTAAGATTTGTTTCCTCCCCTCACTGCACTTACCAGGCCAAAATGGAGAAGGAGATGTCTTTTCTTTTCGTTAATTCCCTTTTGTCCTTATTGCCACATGTCGACGCTTAGTTGGTTGATAGGATTCTGCATTATCATACTTTATCCTCCTACTTTGGATTTCCATCAAATTAGGAGATGCCACGTGTCCACTGGCTACTAACAAGGTTCATGTTTGGTAGTGCGTGACGCATGGCGCTCATGGCGCTCAAGCGTGTAAGTGTCCGCACCTCTCGGTGCCTCGAAGCGTGAAATTAGGTACCCAGGAATTCGATATTCAGCGAGCGATTCAACGGTGAAGTCTGTTTTGTCATCCGAGATCTAGAAAAATTCCGGATTTTAACCGAAATTACCATTTTACCATTTTTCAGAAAATTAAAATTTTCCCGAGTTTTACAAAGAGAGATTAAAGTGCCTGTTAGGACATGCACTTCACCTTTCGCCTGAGTGTTTTCTTGTTGCATGACTGACACCTAGCAAATTTGTTGGAAATGCTAATTTCTTCCAATTTATGTTCTCTTTGACCTGGTCACTTCTGATTAATCCAAAATTGGGTTATATACAATTCTCTTGTCTCAACTGATCGACAATACATGCGCAATGTCATTTCCATGGACCCTTCTTGGCTTATAGAGGCTGCTCCGCATTTTTACCAGCAGCGTCAACACAATCCTATTGCTTCTTGACTGCACTTTATAAAGGTCTTCTCTTTTCAAATGAAAGCAAAGGAGGCCAGGCAATCAGAGGAACCTTGTACAGTGTATGGTAAGAGGTGGTAACTAATTTGTGTAACTTTTTCTTGTGTATTGGAGAGGTTACAGTTTATGTATCATAGACTTTTCACTATTAAGTGGGGGCCGGGGGGAAAATATAAATGCAAGGAATGGTGTTATCTGATTGGGAAGGCAAACTCCCGATCCAAGTTGGAATGGGCTGACCTTCAGTTCAGAGGATCTGTTTGTATTCATTATTCAGAATATATCAGCTAAAAATTATTGGATTTCATCTGAGTTCATGTTCTATATTCCAATCTTTTCTCTATTCATTTCTGAGTTGATGATTTATGATTTGACTGTTGGTCAGCCTTTTCATGTGCTAGAGAAATATGATGTGGAGCTTACTGTAGTTAATGATTAGAAAGGTTCCTCATTCACTCTCATTACAATAAGAAAAGTAAAGAAAATTGCTAAGCATGCTGACTTTCCCTTGGAACACATCAAAGAAATTGATAAGGGCTTGCTTACTTTCAGGATCGGTAGTCATGGTTTTAATTAACACTAATTTGGGGGTTGTTCTTGCATAGCCTATCGAGTAGTAGCCCATAACTTTACAATTGAAAAAAATAATAGACCATCTGATTTAACCGATTGCCTATGCGTGCACTGTGATCTTCATTCTCCATAAATGTTGCATGTGAAAAATCTAACTTCCTAAAAAAACTAATGCATTGACAACATAAATAAAGCTTACAGAAATTATATCCTAGTTGAACACTAGACAAATGGGCGGATTGCGAAATGAAATTTTTTTGACAAAAATTCTATCTTTAATAGTATAAAGACTTGGGCCTTAGACCCAGGGTTAAAAATACCCGATATATCGGTCGATATATCGGTAATGTCCGACACGATATCGGTAATCGATAATCGTTTGAGAGAAAAAACGACAAAAAATCAGTAATAACGGCAATATATAGGTATTGGACCGATATATCGACGAAATTTCGATCGTGAGACACAAGCGCGTGTGCGAAATTTTTTGACTCAAATTATCGTCAATATATTGGATATATTGACGATATATCGATGGCCAAAAGGTGGACTTGTTGACAGATCTGACGGCTGAGATCATCCTGCAAATGATCCAACGGTTCAGATTTCACCCGAATTTAAAATGTTATCCAACGATCAGATTTTTTATCCAACGGCTAGATTTGAAATCATAACTTGATCCAACGGTTATGGATTGATCCCAACGGTTTAAAGAGGATTTAACGGTCAGATTTTCACCAAAATTAAATCCAACGGTTAGAATTAAATTACAAAGATATCTTAACCATTCAATGGCTTGTTTAACCCAAAAAAAAATCTATAAATACCTCTAAAATTATTTACATTTTATCACAAATTCTCTCTACTCATATCCAATCTTTATTTCACTCAAAAAAATTTTTCTTTATGATATATCTCAAAAAAAGTGGAAATTTTGGTGTTTAAGGCTTCAAGTTTCAAATTTCAACAAGGTTAAATAAAAGGTATGTATTTATGTTAATTTACTTTTAAATTGTCATTATTGTATTTATGTTTTGTGTACTTAATAGTTTTACATTTATGTTTTGTATTTATGTTAATTTTATTTTATAATTTCATATTAGATTATAAATTTAACAATATATTTATATTAGATTTAAGGTAATGTCATATATAGTATATTGATAAATAATACTATAGTTTTATATAGTATAATAAATTTAATAGTAATGTTTTCTTTAAATAACTATATATTAGCTTTATTTTATAATTTCATATTAGATTATAAATTTAACAATATAATTTTATATTATTTTAAGGTAAATATCATATATAATATATTATTAAATAATACTATGGCTTTATATAGTATAATAAATTTAATAGTAATGTCTTCTTTAAAATAACTATACATTAGTTTTATTTTATATTCATATTATATTATAAATTTAACAATATAATTTTATATGCAAGGTAAATATCATATATAATATATTATTAAATAATACTATGGTTTTATATAGTATAATAAATTTAATAGTAATGTCTTCTTTAAAATAACTATACATTAGTTTTATTTTATAATTTCATATTATATTATAAATTTAACAATATAATTTTATATTAGTTTAAGGTAAATATCATATATATATATATATATATATATATATATATATATATATATATATATATTATCTATATATCGTATATTATTAAATAATACTATAGTTTATATAGTATAATAAATTTAATAGTAATGCCTTCTTTAAAATAACTATATATTAGTTTTATTTTATAATTTCATATTATATTATTTAAGGTAAATATCATATATAGTATATTATTAAATAATATTGTCCTATGTGTCTAGTTTAAATATAATTTTGATTCACCTCATTTGGATCAGTATAACTTTCAGATATGAGTCCTAACATTGATTTGTTTTCGAGACAAGTTTCGAAATTGAATTATTAAGCTACTTTTTATTAATTCTGGTAATAATGAAGACTAAATTTGGCTATACTTTCTTCATGAAAGTTGTTCTCCCAGATGTCTAGTTTGTACAAAAATTTGAATCACACTATTTGAATCAATAAACTCAAGTTATGATTCAAACAATCGAAATTACTCCAGTTCAGGGGATTACTCCGATAACCTGACTTAAAACTCAATTTCAGGGGTCTTAGGACAGGAATGGATTTAGGTCTCTTCTAGGAAAATGTAGCCATGGGTCTTAAATTTCCTTACAAACTATAATCATTTAGTTTGAAGGTCGATGACCCAAGTTATGGTCAAAACAAGAACATGGGATCTGGGGAAAATTTGACGGAATCTCCTCATAAAACCCTACTTACCTTTTTCACACAAATTGTTCCTCATTAGAGGTCACAACCAAAACAACAACACAACCAACAAAAACAAAAACAAAGAGGAGAGTTAGGATATTTTTCCTAACACACACGTAACAAGAAAGGAGGTTCAAGAATTTCCTAATCTTGATTTCTTGAACGCTTCAACTAGCCTTCCTTTACTACACTTCTTCCTTTCCTTCTTTTTTACTTGATCAAGTAAACTTCGAAAGATGTAGAACTATAAAACCAAAATGGCTTCTTCATCAAACTGTAAGCCCTAATCCCCAAAGTGAGAAAATGAGAATTGTTTTCTCTAGAATCCTAATTGTTCTCTTAATATCATTTGCTCAACTTTTCCCCTTTGCTATTTAGTCCTCCAACTCCCATCCATTTGCAATTCAACTTATCAAAATTCTATCTTTAACATACAATCTTCTTATCTTATGTCCTTTGAGTCCTTAATTTGACATTTTACCAATTATCCTTTAGACTTCTTTAAAAATTCTCTATTATGTCATTTTTCACATTTAGCACTTAAATTTCCGAAAAATACAAATTTAACTTTTATTATACCCTACACCTGTCATAAAACTACTAGGATATAATTTGAGGTGTTACATTTACACTTTCATGTCTCCTCTCAATTTCTCACACCAATTCCCTATTCTCCTTTCGATCCATCTAGGTCATTAAGTATGGTACTTTTATAAGACAGTGCTTTCCTTGATAATCCTATTGGTCACCTCTTGGTCCATACAATAAGATTACTCGGATTATGCTCGGATCGATCACCTCTCGGTCCATACGATCCTCACATAATGATGAGATGGTGCTATCCCTAATGAAATCCATCTAGTACTAGGCATTCCTAATTCCCTAGACTTCTTTGATTAGGTTAATTAGTATTTCAATTAACTAATTCATACCTTAAGAAACTCGAGACCATATTTTAGGGCGTAATCCAAGCGTCACCAAGGATGCCCTAGTATGGGGATCAAAGACCTAGCTCTCAGTATTAACTGATTAGTTAAAACCATAATAATCATAAGAACTACACCAACTAACATCTACACAAGCACAAATTCACAAAATCATTCTAAAAGATATATAAATCAAACATTAATTTAAATAATCAACCCTAGAGGAAAATTTAGCTAATCATTGCAACCCACAAATCTATCAAAATCTTGTCTATTACATCCATAATAATGAAAGAGATGAGAAGAGTAGAGAGTTAGAGATACAAAACAAATATGAGGCAGAGGAATGCTCCAGGCTTCGGCTCGAGTTGAATGAGATCCTCTAGTTGATGGATTCTTCAATATTACACAAATCAAAGTCGAATAAACAAAAACTCAAACCACAAAAAATTGGAGCAAGAAGAAGAGAGGAGAAACCCTAAGGAGGGTGTTCTCCTTCCAAAAACCGAACCATAGACAAGTCTAAAGAACAAAAATTTATAGGCTTTAGGAAATGGGTCTTTAAAAATGCCAAAAATGGTCCAAAATGGCTAATTTTTGAAAGGCCCGACGTCCTTCACCTTAACAAACCAGTAATTTTCTTCTTTGCATGGCTCTGGTTCACCAAGGTGAAGGCACCTTCGTCTTGGCGAAGGCTTGCGCTACGGCGAACAATGGCTTCTCGTGGCAAACACCTTTTGACTTCAAATGATCATAACTCTCTCATCCGACCTCCAAATGCAATGATTTTGGTCTCTACGAAAAGCTAAGAGGGAGTAGAATCTATATATATTAAGCTTAGAGTTATTAGAGGCCACCAGGTAGACTGAAAATGCACAAACATTGAGGGGTGCTGCATGTGGTGTTTTGGAAAATCGTCTCTTGACTTCACGAGGTCGTATCTTTTTCATTCGAACTCCGAATTGGGTGATCTTAGACTCATTAGAAAACTTGGAAGGTGTGGAATCCATTCATATCATGCTTGAAGCCATGGGAGGTCATGGTACAACCAAGAAATTCATCTTTTTGGCCCTCTTTATGCTCTATTTGCTTCAAAATGTTCCTAGAGCCATAAGATAATAAAATTAAGCATATAGCAGTTAAAAACACCATAAAAGCATATGATTGATAGGTGATTAATGGTATAAAATAATGTATGAAAAAAACCTATCAATATAATATACTTCATCAGCTGTAAGGGGTTTCATGACCCTCTCTAAAATTTGCATAAGAAGATGCAATGAATACAATAAAATCCACTTTAATCTTCTTCATCGTACATATATATATATATATATATATATATATATATATATAAAGAATCTTCACATGTAAAATAATAAAATTAATTATCTAATGAATACTAACTATTAGTGAAGCATTGGTAATAAGACCTAGTTCAAGTGGTTAAGAGCTTAGGCGGGCATGGAAAATAAAGGGATCTAGGGTTCGAATCTTAGTGGGGATAAATTTGTGATACTAAGTAAATAGATGTCAAGAAAACAAAACTAGTGAAGCATTTTATCTCTTCCTATGTATTATTCAAAAGAGAAAAAGAATGTTATATTTTATAAGTTTGGTAAGTAAAATTGTCATAAAAAAATTATTTTTTATGTTTAAAATTATAACTAAAAAACTAAAAAATACATAAGATTGTGAAAAGTAAATGCATACACCGTGTGCTAGCGGTTCTCATTGTATAAATTATTCGACCAGTTGAATCTCATGAATAAATTCAATGTACCATATTGTGCAGATTGTATGTAGGTTTAATTTGCTCAACTCTTGAAACCCCATTTTATAAAATTCCCATTTTCTTGTAGAACTCATTGTATCATGTCTAGTCTCTATTTGTAGGCTGATACGATCCCCCATCGGCTCCATATAAAATTGTGGAGTGGTACTTAAGCTTGAGAACAGGACTGGTTCTGATATTTTCGAGGCCTGGGGCGAAGTTACAAAATAAGGGCCCCTAATGTATATAATTAAAGTTCAAGTGTACGTAATAAAAAAAAAATTGCTTGTAAATGATAGTTTTTATTAGACTTAACAAATAACATATCTTTTACAATCTAAATAAAAACATCAAATTTTAGATTAAGCATACAAATGTTCATAAAAAACATTGTCTTCGAGCATTTATAGATGCAAAATCATTGATAATAGTGTCAACGTCAATATTTTTAACATATTTTTCTCGTCACGTAAAATGGTTAGACATTCCAAAGCTTTCTTGTGACGTGTGGCGTAAGTAAGTTTCAATAATTTTAACTTTAAAAAACTTCTTTTCGTGATCTGATAGTCTTAGACGCCGTTAATAGGATTCGATAAGTAATTGAAACATTTTGATAACAATCTGCAGTTTTGACCAACTCGGGAATTTCAAGTGGTGACATTAACACATTTGGCAAAGTCATTTGTAACACTTTCATTTAAAAAAAAAGGTCACCTACATCAACATCCGACAAATTCTTATGAGAAAAAGTAGTCTTAAATTTAGTGTAATATTCTCTTTATTCATTATCATCCAACGACTTCAACTTTTTTGAATCAAATAAGAATCCGAAAATATTTTCAAATATCTTTAATTGCTAAAATCTATCTTTCAAAGAAGAAATTGTCATATCCACAACTACCAAGAAATAATTAACTCTAAAGAACTCCTCAGCTAATTGTATTTATTCATCATGATTATTGTCATCAAATTATTTTTTCCAAAAAACACAACGTTTTGTCAGAAGTATTGGCTCTATATTCATATCAAATGCAAGACTTTTGACAATATTCATGCTAGATTCAAACCCTTCATTTCTATATTTTTCAAAAAATAACATTACACCTTCCAATTCCTTTGTTGTAGTCAATACACATAGATTTAGATTACAACTTCTTACTCACCATGTTAATAGCAAATAAAATTTCATACCAAATAGCCAAACCAAGTAAAATTCAAAACTCTTAAGGGCACTAGCCAAACTTTGCGTCATCACAAGATTTATACAATTACAACAAAGCTAACCTAATTTGAGGCGCTTGAAATCTAATAGCTTTAACACTTTTAATTCGACTTTCCTATCTAGTATTACACAAATTTCACAGTTAAGTCCAGAACATTATCAAGTAAAATCTTTCATCTTTTAGAACAATTTGCAAATAATGAATATATGTGTTGCATAATTCCAAAAAATGAAACAGCTTTAACACAATAATGTATCGTATCACAAAGAGTAAGATTAAGACTATGACAAGCACATAGCATATATAAAGCCCTTTGATTTATTTCAAGCAATCTCTTTTGAACCCCTTGGTGTTTTCCTTTCATATTAGAACCATTGTCATAACCTTGACCTCTCACATCATCAACATGCCGATAAAGAGACTTGCATGCATTTAATAATTCATTAAAAAACCCGCAATCCAGATGTATCATCCACCTTGAAACTCTAAAAGTACTCCTCTATTTTTATTTTGTTACTAGACATATTTACACATCATTCTATTATATTCATTTGTTCTTGATGACTCACATATGGGGTACAATCAAGAATTACAGAGAAATATTTTGCCTCTTTGATGATCTTTATCATAGAAGTTCTAATACTATAGGTCAAAAGAGAAATCAACTCATTTTGAATTTTATGCCCAAAATAATGATGATGAATTTCTTGATTTTGGATACGTCTAACATGATCTTGCATTATCAAATCAAATTCTGTAATCATTTCAATTAACCCCAAAAAATTACCATTTCTATCCTGATAAAGTTTATCATTGGATCCTCAAAAAGCTAAATTATTTTTAGCAAGACATTTCACAACAGAAACTATTCTTATTAAAACTTGTCTCCAACATTCTTTCTCCTTTGAAATTCCTTGCTGCAAATCTTTATCAATTGTTTGATTATTTTTTAATTTTACTCTTAGTTCAGTCCAAGTATTCACGTTAGTCATATGCTCAATATTATTCTCATGTCGTTTTCTCACTGAGATGCTTCCAATCATTCAATCCATCATTTGCTAAAAAACTTTTGTTGTTTTGAGTTGTGAACAATTTGCAACAAAAGCAATATACTTTATTCACATGTTTAGACTAAACCAACAATTTTCTATCAGTAATCTCTACATTTACTCATCTTTCTAAAGTATGGCATATGAAAAATGCTGATTATAATCTGAGAAACTCAAGATTCAATTCCCTTATTGGCCATTTTTCAACTAAAATATCTCTCTTTATTGTCGAGATTTCCCCAATTTCTAGGAACATAAATATCTAAAAGAGGGACTAGGTGTTCATCAATGCCTACATCTTCAATATTGGATGCATTTGGTATATTATCATGGTAATTCAAATTAGTAGTATCCTCACTGATATGATTTGGCACATTATCATGATCATTCTAATTAGTAGAGTCCTCATTTATATGATTTTTATCATTTAAATTTTCATTAGATTGTTCAAGATTATCTATACCCAATCTCTCAAAAGGCTCTTCTACTCTTTTAACAACAAATTTGTCATTAGCTCTTTTTCGTGATTCTACTATCTCCTCTATTCGTTTTCTTTTTTTTCCTTTTTTCACTACCGGATAAATGTTTTTAAGGCAACATCATATGAAAAAGTTATTAGTGTAGAAAAGAACAATAGCACCTAGAATATGGAAAGAGGCTTAGGCTAAGCGGCTTGTATTTAAACAAATTCCGAGTTTTGAATTCCAAATCCGCAACGATTGAAAGTAATTTAACAATTTACATCATAATTATTTATATATCCCATAAACTAACAACCAAAAAATATATATATAAATAATTGAGAAACTAAAAAAAATGAAAATAATCTATAAGATCCGAGCAACATTTATTATATCAACAATAATTTACCAATTTTTCTTTTTCTATAACAAAGAGATTAATGGTTTGAAAGAAGCACATGGTGTTTCTAATTTGGGTTTAATTATATTGATTTTCTTTCTCATTTCCTTAATGACCAACGTTTAAAAGTACATATTATACTTGATTTTCCACTTTGAGATTCAATGTATTAAATTTACAGTTAGATTTATCTTCATGATAAAATAACAAATAAAAATATAAGTCTTATAAATTCTTATTTCTTGAAACCAATGAATTTTTCTTTACATACCAAACTAATTATTTTCTAGCGACAATTGACAGGACCTTTTTTTTTCTTTATGATTCTGGCGGGCCGTGTTTTAAAGTATTGCCAGGCGTTTGAAAGTAAATATCATTTGGTGTTTTACAGCTGACATTATCTGAATTTAGTTTTTTTTTTTTTGTTCTCGTGTTTTTTGTGAAATAAGTCAGACATAACGTTTCTCATTTTTATGATCTCATATTTTCCATATGCGGTTTTCAAATAACTATAACCAAACGGACTAGTACATTCACATTCTTTTCCTTATTTTTAACTTTACCAACATATCATTCAACTAAGGCTGTTAAATCTCATGATGATTCCTCAAAAAGATTTTGAAGACAAAGAAATTGGCAATAACTATATAAAATAAAAAAATAAGAAAAAACCTTTACATCATTCATGATATGTTGTAGCACAGCATACTCAGAAATCGATGATCATATAGATGTATTTCAGTCATTATAAATGATAAAGTGGTAAGTCAAAGTAAAGCTAACCTACACTACTAGTTTTACGATCTTGATCCATATAAACAGAAAAAAAAAACACATTCTTTCCACGATTAGGCATTAAAAAATGAGTAGTTGATAAACAAACATATTAGTTATTTGAAATATATCAATATTCATTAAATGTCCCTGAGGCTAATATTATCAATAAATTTGTGAAATTTCAAAAAATATCAATGAAATTTCCATAAAATTTCAGCGAAATCTCCAAGAAATTTCAGCCAAATGTCCATAAAATTTCTTTTTTAAGAGAATTTTCAAAAAAAAAATGTCTGAATTGAGGCAGATAGTAGTTTTGGCGAAATATCATTAATTTCTGTAAAGTCATAAAAAATGGAAGAAAAATAGCAAAGAGGAAAACAGAAAAGTTAAGTTGACTGAGTTTGGAGGCTAATAAGTCAGGAGTTATCATTTATAGAGGTCAACTCTTGAGTGCTAGTAGGCGTTGTTGTTGGTTGTCGTGGGATGATGAAATTAGGGCTTGAGGTCTGAGAAAGACATGAAAAAAATAAGTGTGCTTATCCCTAGTCAATTTTTTTCCCCGAGACCCTTTTTTTGACAATAATAGGCCTTTTTTTTAAATGGAATTTTTTTCACATTAAGCACAATGAGTACCCCTCTGCCCTTGGCAATTTTGAGCACATGAGAAAGTTCTCACCTACCAAGCCAATCTTTTGGATTGGGCTCTCCTATTGGGTTTAGGTACCTATCATTGATGTTTTCATTGAGAGTCAGAGCATAGAAGGAAAGGATTACTTGGTGCCCGAGAGAGGATCCGGAATGAAAGCTATCTAGAATGTGAACCATCCGCGGACGTCGGGAGCTTTCACCCAGGGGTTGGCGTGATACGATCCACATCGACTCCACATGAAGGTGTGGGTGGGTACTCAACTTGAAGTTCTCCCACTTATCGGGCGTCTTTGGGTTGGCTACTCGCATGGGCTTCGTCTTGCAAAAGGAAAGGTTTATAGTACTTAATTCATTTACTTCAAGTAACATATAATGTGTTAAAATTTTTTTTTTTTTTTTGAAAGGAAAAATAATATTATTGATTCAAACTTGCAATAGATCAATAGATTCAATATACAAATAACTAAAAACCAAATAGGATAAAGCAACTAGGTTAATAGCATAATAAATCAACATAAATCCTACAAATTTGATGATAAAATAGTGTGATATACGCAGCTCCGATTCTTCATACGGCAATTATAATTTGATATCTTATTGATCAAATTTGTCTTACTGTTTGAATACACTTCCCTCATATAGATAAAAGCGCACTTAACAAGGCGGCGAACAACATCACGTACGTAAACTGACAATAGACCAAACGTAGATAAAGCGACTGACAAACAGTCGATAAAACAAAGACAAACCAAACGTCGTTTTCGAGAACAACAAAAACAAAATAAAACCAAAATCTTCGTGAAAGAACCATTTTATTCATGAAAACAAAGAAAAAGAGTTGAATTCGATGTTTAAGCGAAATGGCGAAAAAATCAATAATATGTGAGAAAAATAGGGTACAAGAGAAAAGGATAGAGAAAATGAGAAGAGCTGCTTAATGCGGCTATAGAATATAGTTGCGAGTAAAATAAATCATGGTATAGTGTAGCGCCACAGAAAGCGGGATGGTTGACTACCGTCGACCATCGGAAACACTCATGAATGTTGGGTGACCCAGACATCTCTCGAATCGGGTAGAGTCTCCTTTGTCTGAGGAGCTCTGCCCCGAATACAACACATGTCTCTTTGTCTGATCAAACATCGATCACATGATATTTATAAAGTAAAAAACGGCCTCTTGGGTCTATAATCACATCATCAATATAAACCCGGCTATATCGATAGTTTCAAGGTTGAGTTACTCTTCTCACGACATATTAAAATACTAGAATTTAATGTAGCAAAACCATGGCCCATTCCGACTTGTAAAACTCGATCTAGGATGAGCGAGTCTCACTCATGCGGCTCCTTGTGCACATAAAATAATATCCCTCGACAAGGGAGTAGGCTAATGCTGATGGTGGAATCACCTTAAGTGGGCTCTCTCCGTAAGTGCATATCTGTCTCCAAAAAATAAACACACATTCAAGCAAATGCATGATCCTGTGATCTTGGCCCAGTCATCTCATATCCGAGTCCTCTGACTCCCTCACCTGCTAGCGTGTAGGGAACCTTGGTTTTTGTTGTGTGGACAGCCCTCCGATATATATCAATTGGGCCAGAGCTCGACCAGTTGATATTATGTGTATGGACTACCCTCAGATGTATATCAAGTTGGGCCGATAGTGATTAGTGTATGTTTGGACTACCCTCGGAGTATTTATTATTTTTTAAGATGACCCTCAGACCATTCTCGGTACCTCATACTCCTACTATCGTCCCCGAGGTGCCCTAGTGCATATAGGATACATGATGTCAAAATTCCATTTCGGTTCAATAACACATGCAATCTCTAATCATTTGCATATATTACATAATTTAAATCACACACAAACATGTTATGCAATTTCACAGCTCATACATCAAAATTAATATTTCTTTATGAAATTTAATGATCAAACACAAGCGATTCAACTTGAATTACTCGACTAAACACATTATTTCACAAAAATTATTTTGTGAACACTATTCTCAGGAATAGTGAAACCCTCGGTTACTATTCTCGACAAATCACCAATCATAGGTTCACTTTGTGAACTTGGGTTTTTCACGGCCATTTAGGCCTCACTTACACATGGCTTATGCATGGCACGCCGTGCACAGTGACACTTAATTCGGCGTAGACGGAGTCACATTTGCACAGCTGAGTTTCAAAAGGAGTATAACAATTGGTCCTAAGATTTGGACGATCAGCGCCTCACGACCTCATTCAACCCAAACATTAACAAAGTATTTAAATAAAGAATAAAACCGATGAGGCTTGCTACCTGCAGGACACCAAAAACTCCCAAATCGGAGATCACGCGTAGGCCTCGTCGTGCAGAGCGACTTTCCTTGCTCGTAATTCCAAAATGGTCGGATTCTTAGAAATCTAGAGAAGTTGCTTATTCTCCTCTCCCAAAAACCAAAACTCCATTTCTCTTTGCTCCCCTCATTTTACTTCACTTTGCCTTTAATTGAAATTGAGAACACTTCTTCTATTTTGTTTTATCTAACTTAGATTCAAATGACATATATCCTTGCTTTTCCTAGTTTTGACACTCGGCACTATCTCGTAGTCCATTTTTCATCATTTCTCTCTCATGCCACTTATGGCTGTGAGTCGATGTTATATGTGACTTCGGCCAGCATCGAGATATGGTTTCACGGCTTTTGAAACAGTGCACCGAAAAGCGTGTCAGCTCGTGTCTCGGAATTCTCGAGGTCGGCGATGCAGGCTAGATTTTTGCGATCTGATTCAATGATGAAGTCATTTCATCATCAGAGATCTATAGAGAATAAATTACGGATTTTAACGAAGTGCAATTTAATGCTTAAGTACAATTTTTTGTAAGCGAAATTACAATTTTTTCGGTGGAATTTCTAGGTCTTATTCTCCTCCTTAAAGGAATTTAGTCAAAGAGTGGACAATCATAATCACTCACGGCATGCATATACAGCGTGCACTCACCATGCATATGGCTAGTCATTAAATGTGCTTGACTAAACCCTTTGTAATCCTAAGCAAAGGAAGGGATAGGTAGCCCCGCCCGTGTCCTCGCGTTCCCACGTTATTTCCTCCACTCGTAGTGCGCCATAGCCTCTACTAGCCTCACGGTCTTGCATTATGAGAAGCACGATCACGGCTATCAAAATACATCTTGTCCCTCCTCAGAAAGGTTTTCATAGTGTCGGCTTCAGTCATCTGATCTACATGGTGGATCGGAGTATACTTCGGAGCATGGGCGTGAAATACCTCATGGACACTGTCATGTGAAGCGTAAAACCAACCGATCATAATAACGCCTATCCTCTCGGTATATAAAGAGTCCCGATAAACCTTGGCGATCTTCCCTCGCTTACAAACTTGACCTCCTCTCTTAGGCATCACCTTCGAAGGCGTGATCTCGACCTCGAACTCTCTAAGGGTTGACGTCGCACATGCATAACTCTTAGGCTGCAGTAAGTGAGAAGGCGTTAATAAATATCAAAAGCTCACCTTCTTAGATTCTCTATTGAGTCAGAGCCCGACAGTGAGACTCTCTGCACCAAAGTTCAGCATGTGGTGACCCTCAGCGCTCATTTATTCTTTCATGCTGATCACCATCACCATTATGCTACTTTAAAATCTATTTGTGTATGTTGAATTAGATGAGAGTGGCTCTTCATTTACCACTTATGATCAGGCATTGCTGTGTAATATCTTACTATCATAAATCATCTGGATAACATATGTAAAGGTGGAAAGTTATCACTCTTAAATGGTAGTATTTGTATTTTGAGACTCTTAGAAAGTGGTAGTAAACATAGGTCCTATCATTTCTGGATACTAGTACTCCATGTAGTGGGACTATCTTTGAATGTACAACTGCGGAATCTCTCAGAGGCAAAGGAGTCATCCACACGGCTAGAAAATGCGGAGCTCCGTGGCCGATCCACTTATCACGAAATCTGGCGTCATGCCTGCGCTGCGTCGATTAATCGTGGTCTGAAAACCATCGTGACATACTCCCGATTCCACTTTCGTGACCTCATTGATTTGATAGCCACATTGGCCACGGTGTTGACCTTAACCTGTGACCGCGTGAGACATCGTCGCTGAAGTCCCTACATGTCTCGCCGTCGCTCATTAATGCGGCGGCGAAGATCCTGGTACATCTTCGCCATGGGTGCCGCGGAAAATCGAGCGTTGACTTCCTAAGAATCTCCTCTCTCGATCGATTAATTTGAGGAACCACTAAATTCTCTATCACAGAAGACACATTTCGTGGATGGTCTGACCTCGTCACTATTTTGTTTGTACTGTTCACACGATAGACAACATCTGCGTCACGCCGCTAGGACTCAATCGCTCTGTTAAAAGCGGTGTAGCCACTAAACTCCCCAAGCATTTTAGTTACCTCCATTGTCGCATGGCCAGTGTCCCGAATTCTCGAGCCTCCTTGGCTCTCGAGTTATACTGCCAGCTCCTCGTGACTTGGTAGGTGCATCAGCCCACGACATTTGCCCGGGATAGTAATGCAAGTGAATTCATAATCCTCTAGGAACTCCATCCATAAGCTCACCTCATATTGAAGTCCATTTGCATGAGAGATATACCTCGGACTTTCATAGTGGAGTACCGTCAGAACTTCATAAGCCATATAAGTAGTGGCCCAGATGTGAGCGAGACTACGGTATGACTCCATGTCAAAGTGTGTGGGAGTAGTGCGCTCATGATTCTTCAGTGACGGGAACCAAGCTACCGCCCTCCGGACTGCATCAAAGCGAAATGATTAAGGCCACAGAGCTTGTCGATACAGTGTACCCACAGCCATATCATATCAAGATTTCCATCAGATAAATTTGAAGTAAGTCACTCTTCAGCTCTTGGAATGCTCGCCGCATCAATCATCCCGATCAAACTTGACGTCCTTAAAGTCAACATGCATTTGGTAACATATCGGGAGAAATCTCGATGAATCTCTGTAATACCGGTGATCGAGAAACTCGTATCTCGAGGCGACTTGGAAGGTCTCTCTAACCCGTGCGGCCTCGACCTTCTCTGGAGTCCGCAGGCCGCGATCGCGACACCACATGTCTGAAAATCCTCAGTGGCTTCATTCGCACTTGCGAGCTTGGCGTCTGATGGTCTCGGCAATTGTAAGGCGGTCCTCAGTAATCTCATGCTCCGCTCTGGCCCGGGAGTGAGATAATCATCATCCGAGACTCGACAAGCCAGTCTAGATAGGGTTGGAATACCCTATGCATGAGATCCGTGAATCTTTCTTTGATTGCATTAAATGATCAGAAGGAGCATCCCAATGTATTTCGAGAAGAGCCATGCTTGGCGTCTAGCGCCGTCTTGGGATCTCCATCTCCCTAACCTCGGCTGATGGTAACGGTCTGAAGATTACATCTTGGAAGTAGGCTGCTCTCCTCTCAGATCAAACAAATGCGTCGATCCTGTTAATGAGTCTGATTCTTGATAGTAACCTGTTATTTATCGGTAATCAGTACGGTCGAAGGGTCTTGTCCTTCTTCTTTTTGCAAATGGGGCCAGGAGCGCCCCATGGTGAAGTGCCGATTAATGAATCCCTTGTCAAGCATTAGCTCACGTAGTTGTACTCACGAGTTCTTGTAGCTTCGGCCAGTTTCCATCTGTGCGATCCTTAGAGATGGGGCGACGTCACCAGGTGCCTTCGTCCCAAAGTCTCTGACCCTACGTGGAAGCGATCCAGTAGCTCATACGGAAAACATCACATACTACTTCTGGTAGATCTAAGTACGGTCTCTCCTGGAGTATACAGGAGTAAATTTTAGCTAGCCAGCCCATGCGTCCTGGCACTGGACTCGTATATAAAGGGGCAAAATATCGCTACTTGTCCCCACTGAAATACAACAGTCTGATCACCCGCGCGTGTGGTGGTGGCCGCCTCGCTCACAATCGATGCTGACCTTGTAGTGCATCGTGATCTATCCCTAGGAACGACATCGAACTCACGACATCCATGATCCTCCCGTCGGCTTAGCTGAGTAGAGTCCTAAGATCACTGGTCGCAACTTCGACATATCATCCTATTCTCACCTAATCCCTGAGGAACTCATGCCTATTGGCTCCTTTAAGGTCTAGTGACCTCCGTGACTCTCTCTGTGGTCACGGTTGTCCCTGACCACTTGGAATCCGTATCTTGTGGCGAAGTCTCTGATCTATTGCATTGGTTAACTATTCCCGTTTCTCAAATCTCTAACCTTAGCGAGTTTGCGCCAGTAATCATCATGAAGTGGAGTACAGCTCACCTTGATTACCTAGTCACATAATCCATCCTGATCCTTAGCCACATGAGCTCTAGGAACTCACCAGGCCTTGTGATCTGGAAGTACTACCAGCTGACGGCTCAAACTCTGCTTGTGTCATGGCCTCTAGGTCTCTAGAGGTCATACCATTACACCATGCTGGGGCCTCACCCTCACAGCTGGAGCCTTGGCTAGTCTAATCCGGGTTTAGATGGGAGGTAATCTCCAGCCTCTAACACCTTCTCGATCTCGCTAGACAGTAGTGCCTTACCATTGGATCTCATCCCCAATGAATGTTGGAGATGATCGCTTTAAACCTCTGGAGTTACTGGATCTTCTTATCTATCTTATACCGATGTGCGATGGCATTCATTTAGTAATACCTACAACCTCGGTAAAAACCTCTTGATGAACAACAGTAATTTTGCACGACCCGATACCAGTAGGTACCCTCTAAGTCATAAATCTTTGGACACAGCCATGTCTGTATAGTTCAATGGCAAGTTAAATCTCAATCAGATATCTACGGCGTAAACACATTGAGAGACACTATTCATACACATAAATCGGTGTATACCCATTATCCTTGCACATTCAGTGTCTGAGGCTTATTAGTCTCCATTTAAAATATTTTTATCAACGAAATTTCATTTTAAAAATTTGTTAAAAAATTTTGTCTAATTTTATTTGATTTGGACAGTTTTATTTAATTTAATAAAAAATTATTTTTTGAAAAATTTTTGCCAGTGAGCGATTAATTCATGAGGCCAAGATGCATGGTAGGTGTCAAAAATTGACTCCCCGGAGCGATCTTGAGTCAAGCGGGTGTAATTTGGAGTGCTGGTCTGCGGCTGTGGCCAACGCGTCCAGTCGCGCCGCCAGTAGGCTTTGCGCCCGCCCAGCGTCCGCCCTCGCCCCGATGCCGCTTCGCTGCGCCCTGCCGCAGCGCCCGGCGCCTTGTGCCGATGTCGCGTCGTGCTGGTTGCGGCGTTGTATTGCGTCTGATACTGACCTCCGATGACCAACCAGTCCTGATCGCAGATTGTATTGCAATCGCGGCGGTTCTGTTGCAGGGTGTGTATTGTTGGGAAGAAAAATTGTGTAGACGGGATGTATAGTGGTAAAAGTGGGAGTAGTGATAATCTGGGTTACTCCTTTAAGTGCATTACAGTAGTGCACCACACATTTAAATGGCATTTGAGTTCCTACTCGAATGTCTATATGTCATGGATGAGATAGTGACCACCATTCCATGTCATAAAGCCCTCAACGACTCCTCACACTTGCACAAGCCATGTATGAGAAAAATAATCATTTTCAAAAACCAAACACATTGTTCTTGAAAATACACTCTAGAATCTTCCGAGTAAAAATATAGGACTACAACACGGCGAATGTGTTGGAGAACCTTAAAGCAGTCATGGTCCTCATCAAATGATCACATTGGCTTGTCTCCCAACCCCATTCTCATTCCATCCATGAAATTCCTTTCTCAACAATGTTTGTTTTCGGAAGGCTTCGTGTCATGCCTCTTTATTACTCTAGGTTCCCGGTCATCATGGAAATACAATATGTCATTTCACCATAATTCGTATTAATATATTATGCATCATATATGATGAGGTTATACACCGTCAACATATTATTCATTAACATAGCAATAGCATGATTAGCTCACATGGGCTAATGCACTGAGCTAACAGTCCATCTTGGAGTACTGCATCACTGACAACACATAATTTTCATGTTATTGAAACAAACCACACACACAATAGGTCACCATCTTGACCCATCCAACCGGGTACCTCACAGCCCCTTCACAATCATGGAACGGTTGGTTGAATCATCCATCGACCGAGCAACCATAAAACCTGAAGAGCTTTTAGTTTCGGGTTCAAACCCGACCCGCTTTGGTCTTGGGTAGCGCCAGAGCATGATTATAAATCCTTTATCCTTCAATCCCAAGTTTTATAACTAAACATATGGCTCTATTGGCCTCCACATGAAACCGACCTGCCATACCTAATACGGTATCCTACGACATACCGTGGCTGATGTATTATATCGTATACACATACGCCACAACTAAGCAAACTGAGCGCTTGTTCAAAACCACGAATTCAAATTGCTTGATCACCTGTCCCCCACAGGAACATGGCTGGAATCTTGACTCAATGGGCTTTCCACTTAGAGTCTAGAACACAAGCGGGTTGAACTAAGAGTTATGACCTTCCGAGTTGGAGGTCATCGTAGTCAAACTCAGACGGTGACCAGGCTTGTGGTGAAGTATTGGATAGGCTCGATTACGAAACCTTTGTGACACCCCGAGCCAGGGGTCATTGACTACGAATCAACATGGTTATAAGTGGATCGTCGGGTTACCGGCGCGCGAAATCAGGCCTTAGTCTCGCTGTGCGGGAGGCACGCCCCAGGCCACGATTGCGCGTACGTCCCCAGTGGTCAATATAATTGACGCCAGGTAAAGCTGGCCGCCCAGGCCATGGCTGATACTCATCACCGTATACCTGTAGATCCAGCTGTATCCAGCTAGTTCTGGGTTGAATATTTACTCTTACTCTGACCCGTATATTAAGAATTGGTGATTCCTAATGCATGTAGCAAATTATCAAAGCCACAATCAGGCTTTCTTCTAGAACACGGCCTGGGACTGAAGCGTCTCCTCACGCTCCTTGTACTGTAAAGGGAATTTTGTGAGGTGAGCTAAAGCTCGATGGGAGAATCGCCCTAAATGGGCTACTCACCCACCTAAGTCTTTGTCTGATGTTCCAGAGTCAAACACACATTCAGAAAATGATACATGATCCTACTTGAATGTTCTCTACATGACCAACTCAGATCCAGGAGTCCTCACTAGAGCTCTCACACTCTCTAAGCCTTGCACTTAGGAATTTATTGTTTTATTAGTGAATGACCCTCGGAGTGTATATATATATATCCATTGGTAGCTCAGGCAGTTGATATATTATTTGTTTGTGGACTAACACTCAGATTGAATGTCGATTGGGCGCTCCAAGCCAGTTGATATTTTAGAATTTGGACTACCCTCCCGGAGTAATTAATGTTTTTTAGACAACCCTCAAGACTGTTTCTCTAGACTAGTCATGCACTAACTCCTATAGTCCTAGGATGTTCAGGTGCATATGGAATGCATGTATGCCATTTCAAACCACAGATCCCCAATCACATCTGAAATATGTAAACTGCACATATTCCACGTAATATCAAATCACACAATCATGTCATATCAGTTTTCATTTAAAGTACTGCTAAAGACTCTATTCTAGCCAAATTTAATAATCAAACACAAGCCATTGTTTAAATCCATAAACGAGCACATATTTTACAAGAAGCCTATAATTTTAGAACCATTTGGGAATAGTGAAACCCTCGGTTACTATTCTAGAAAAATCTAACTCAGCAGTTCATAGTGAACCCACTTGATCAAACCATTGCATTTAATGCATATAAGCAAAATTTAGTGCACAAATTACAAACTGTGACAGCCCCGTACCATACCATTATAATTTTGTTTAAATTTATATCAGTCGGTCCCAGGTTTTGGGACTGAATCAGGCAACCTCACGGCCTCATTCTATCAAACATCAATGAAACACTTAAAATAGGAATAAACCAGAGATTTGGGAGAAAATCCACCTCACGGAGTTTGTCGAAAACTCACGGCTTGAGTCCGCAACGTGGCACATAGTGACGTTACCTACTCTCAGCCAGAAGACATGAAGCGGTGGATCTCAAAATATTCTAGAGAGAAGCACCTCACTATATAAGCTCTCAAAGTGACTACTGGATCTCCAAAATGACCCCACGTTTTCTTTTGGCTTAAGGGAAGGAAGAAGAACTATTCCGCTATTTTGTCCTTTAGTGACTTAAAATTAGTCACATGTGTGAGGTCCGTCATACTTTTCACAAGGTGATGTGACCTTATCTTGACCTCGTTTTTGTGTTCTCCTCCTTACCACTTATGGTACGCTTGAGTCGTGCTATATGTGACTTTACGTGCGCCGAAATTTATTCTGACACCTGGCGATACCTCCGGCGTGCCGAAATAATTGTCTCTAGGAATATTCACAGAAATTTCGTGCTAACTAGTTTGTGAGATGATTCTGACCGAGTGAGAGAATCTGTTTGTCATCGAGATCTAGAGAATTAATTATGAATTTTAGCGAAATTACAATTTTCAAATAAATTACGATTTTGCTTTTATTCCAAAATTTGATTTCTGGGTCTTACATTCTCCTCCTTAAAAATTCTGCGTCCAGTGGACAATACAATCAACCATGCGTATGCAACGTGCGTTCTACCATGCGTATAAACTAGTCATTTAAGTAACCGAACAACTATTGCATTGCTAATATAAACAGAAGGGGTAGGTGGCCAGCATGCGTGTCATGTGGCTCACGTGAACTCACTCCTTGCGCCTCCATAGTGTCTCCAGCTGGTACTAGCCGCTTTCAGCCTCACGGTCTTGGTAGCAAGGCACGATCCACGATTTATCATGATGCGCACGGTCCTCCTCGGTCTGTAGTAATGTCTAGCCTGTTCATCTCAATCCACCATGATTGGATCACAGATGCGTACTTAGAGCATGAGGCGTACTGAAACACCTCGTGACCACGACATTCTTCAGAATGCCCTTCGCCGATCACATATAAATGTGCACCCTCTGATGTCTCGAAGGCCCAATGAACCACGGCTGCGAAAACTCACGCTTGCGAACGACCCTCCCTGTTTAGGCATAGCCTTCGAAGACCTTGATCTGACCTCGAACTCTCTAAAGTCGGCGTCGTACATACGCATAGCTCTTCTGGGCTACGTCCGTGAGAAGATCTTTGTCGATATCAAACTCACCTTCTCGGAGAATTGTCTCTAATACCGAATGGGACCCGATAATGGGCTCTATTCCACCTCGGTCAACATAACGGTAATCTACATGGCCTTCCACTCTGAGTACATATGTAATTGCCATGTATACTTGCACAATAGCTGATATTTGTGGCGAATCCCTGAAGCGAGGGTGCCATCTACCCGCATGACCGAGGTATGTGCTGCAGCGTGTCCTCGACACACATGCGCATAATCGATCTGACAAGCATCCACACCTGACCCTCGCTTGGGTGTAGCGTGACCTTCCCCAGGTCTGTCAGCCTTGTTTGTGTGGTACATCAGCCTAGTCCCATGTGAATGACATCCATATCCCAGGAGTCCTTATATTTCCGCCTTTTAAACATTTGATGGGTATCAAATATAAGTCACTCCACGACTCTATCATTCAACTTTACTATCGTACCGACTTTAAGTCTACATGATAACCTGTCAGGTAATGTTTTCATCTCAGACAACATGCTTCGCCCGACTTGCAGCGAGGCACAGTACATTCACCTGAAGTCGGGATATCTCCTGGTCTCTTACACCTAACTCGAGTTCGCACCTTAGGGGATGCGGCCCCCTTTTGCTTTGCCCCTTTACTCAATTACTCTCCATTTGCGAGGCAAGACTATGAGTCTTCATCGGACGTGATCTAAGACAAACTGGCTTCGCTCGCCCGAGTGGTGAATGGCCGATGCCGTGCACCCACGCTGGGCTCGGCGATGTTAGTGCACGACGCAATAATGCCATCTTGTGACGCGATCCGGGGTCCACCATGAAGCGAGAATCTCGGAGATCTCTCCTTTAATAATCTCGACCTATCGAGGTCGGCTCTCACCTACGTCCTAGGGAAGAACATGCATACTGGCTTCTCTGAGGCCTTAACCTCTAAGCCGAATCGATGCGGGTAATCGAGATTATGACAACGTTGAAGTTCCCGGTCTTTGTCGGCAGGTGGTTGTCCAGCTCATCCGTATCAAGCGACATCAACAACCAATATGTCTGCCACTCTAAGATTACTAAGCTTCCAGCATAACTCGATCATCCTGACTTAGAGCCCACACTCGGCCCCCTCGCTTTATCGTGTTGATGGGAGTGCTTGTATAACACCCGGCCAGCTGGTTCTCAACCCTCACTAGGGTGTGGAGGAATGAATTGAAATATCTTCTGATGCAATTTAGCGGGATTTGTGATGTCCCGAAGTCTTGGGATCCACGTCTGCAGGCGATCATCTCTCACATGCCAGTTGTCGGCGGAAATAACATATCACCTTACTGCTTTTGACTAGCCCAATCCTGGCCCTGGTCTTGAAACTCATGTGAAGTAGAAGTCTTCTGCCTCTTCCCCGAACTAGAAGGAGGTTTATCCTCCCTCTTGACACTAACACTCGCATCCCTAGTGCTCCGAGCACCCTCGATCTCTCTCTCTATGGTCAGGACCGTCCCAACCATGGAGTCCATTGTCCGTGGCGAGGGAATCTACGATCACATCACGATATGGACAACTTATTATTCTGAATCTCCTGTATTACCGGTAATCCGAGAAATGCGTATCTCGAAGATTGACATTTGATCTCTCGACTCATCAGCGCCTCGACCTTGATCGGCCGGCCTCTAGTCTTGTACCCGTGTCCAAAATCTCCCCTCGATGGCTAAAACTTGCACTTGCGAACTTGAGCGTACGTGATGGTCTCTCGATGGCGTAATAATCCTCAAGTGATACTCATGCTCCCACCCCGACGAGGAGTAGATCAAATGTCATCCACAGACTACGATAAGTAAATCTAGATAGAGGTTGGAACACCACATGCATGAGATCCGTGAATCTTTGTTAGCGCGATCGTCGATCAAGCTCAAAGTGCCCTGCTTGGCGTCCCTATGGTGTCTCGAGATATCTGTCTCCTAACCCTCGGTGATGGTAACCGGTCACGAGTCTATCCTAGAGTAGACTCGCTCCTCGGCCCCAGTCAAATAAATCATCGATCCTCGGTAATGGGTACCGATTCTTGATCGTAACCATGTTCAACTGTCTGTAGTCGATGCACAGTCGAAGGGTCTTGTCCTTCTTCTTCGCAAATAGAACCGGAGCGCCCCATGGTGAAGTGCTCGGTCTAATGAACCCCTTGTCCAATAGCTCTTGTGGCTGGACTGCGGAGTTTGCAATAACTCAGCCGGTGCCATCTGTCTTGAGTCATAGAGATGGAGTAAAATGCCAGTGTAACTTCGATCTGAGTCTACTACCCCCTGTGGAGGTAGTCCAGGTAGTTCATCTTGAAAAACATCCACATACTCGCATACGACTCGAGGTAGATCCAAGTCTGGTCTCTCCTCGTCCTCTCTGAGGTAAGGCTCCTTGCTTGACCATGTATCCTGAAACTTGGACTCATTATCTTTGTGCGGGGCAAAGCGTCGTACTTGTCCCCACAAATACCATCGTAGATCCACTGGCATTATAGGCGGTAACCCTCCTACGCTCACAATCGATACTTGATCTGTAAATTTGCTCGGCCAATTCATCCTTAGGATGACATCGAACTGACATATCCATGATCCTCAGACCCTTGTGAGAAGAGTCACGAGATCTCTAACTCTCGACCTCGACCTATGTCTTATTCTCGCCTAATCTGGGGAGAACTCACATACAAGGCTCCTCTAGGTCTCGATCTTCTAACTTTGGCGTGTGGCACGTAATCATTAACAGTCAGGTAGCTTTCGTGAACTGGTCACGCTATCCATCATAGTCATCGCCACTGCCCGGCTCTAAGACTCCTGACTTCGCAGTCTTTGGAAAGTACGTACACATGAACAGCTCCTGAAATTCTGCCCATGTCATCGCCTCTAGGTCTCTAGAGGTCCTTGCCCATTTCCACCATATTTGGGCCTCACCCTCTAGCTGGAACACAACTAGTCTAATCCGGGTCGCGTCAGAGGTAATCTCCATGGCCTCTAACACTTTCTCGATCTTTATGAACCAGTAGTGCACCACTGAGTGGATCTCCTCCCCTGTGAATGTCGGAGGATGATCATGTAAACTCCCCAGGAGTTGCCGGACCTCCACGGGGCTACCTCTTTATACCGGCTGTCTTATATTATTGTCATGATACCACGGCCTCTACAAGGCCTGTGATCAAACAACTGGTGGGTGGTCGAATGTCGGTGGTCTGACGGTGCCGGAGTGGGCGTTCTCTCGTCCTGCGCCTCTCTTAACCATCTACATATGTCAAATGGCAGCAAGATTCATGTAATTTTCATTTTCGGTCTAACTAGCGATGCACATGCCAATTACTAATAGACTTGACAACCATGGCCCGACTCAGTTCATTTTACAAGTGGCTCTAATTTCCAACCGATTCATTTATTTCAATAAGGTTCTAGGATTCTCGCATTCATTTCGAGTCTCGAATCCTGGAGTCATAGTTCCTAACCATAGCATTCACCCTTTTCTATCACAGCGTTACCATGCATATAATTTCCTACGCAACTCTGCATGTATTCGAGTTTTCAATTGGTAGTTAAATACAATCTGATATCTACAGGCATAAACACGACCGAGACACTAATCATGCACATAGCTGGTGTATCGCATGTGTCGATTTGCATTTTAAAATATTGTTTTCAACAAAATTTATTTTTCGAAAATTTATTTTGAAAAATTTTATTTTTAATTTTATCAAAATTTTATTTTGATTTTTATTTCATTTATTTAAATTTAATTTAATTTAAAAAAATTTCTCAAAAATTTTTTGATGAACGGAGTGTTCATTTAGTGACTCGAGAATAATCTTGGTCGGTAGATCAGCGGAGTCGGGCGAGCCGGGTGCTCGGTGCACCAGCCTGTGACTATGTGCAGCGCGCCCACGGCGCCTCTGTCGTCTTGCGATGTCATGATTCAGCTCCGGCCGTGCCGTGGCGTGGCCCCTGCTATGTTGCAGGCTCCTGCGGCCGTCTGACCTCATGCCGCGCCCCGGAGTGTCGTGTCGCGCGCGCTCACAGCGCCCGCGCCGCAGGCTAACGCTGCCCGCGCACCCACTCGCGCCCGGGCGCTGCGGCGCGCAGCTGCGCGCCCGGCGCTCCTCTGCGTGCCCAGCGCCTTTGCCTGGCTGGCAGTGCTCCCGGCTTTTTCTTCGTATCGCGACACGAGCCCGAGCCTTCTCCTGTCTGGGTTGGGTGACTTTGTTGCAATACCTCCCGGCCCGGCCGTCGATTATTGCAATACACTTTGCTCACGGCCACTAAGGCTTACTTATGTTCTTGATAAATCCTATCTTGTCTGATTACCTAGCCATTTAAGCCTAAATCTCTGCAATACAAACCGAGTGTATTGCAATACCTTCGACCCGTCTAGGTTCCTCAGCGGAATACAAAATCTGTATTAATACAATTCACATTCTCTTAAATACAATTGAAACGTTAGCCCATTCCAAATCTGCACCATATTTTTTTTTTCGTTTTTCCTTATAAATATTTTTTTTTTCATTATTTCCAGCAATTGGAAAAATCATAAAAATCAATTTTTTTTTTTCATTTTCTTGGACACTCAAATAAATTTATAAAAATTTATTTTACCCCATTTTCTTCAATTTCCCACCTTATAAATTCTGAAAATTATTTTTCTCCTCTTTCTTAACCAAATAAATTTATAGGAATTTATTTTCTTTGCTAAAATTTCTTCTCATTTTCCAACCTTGAATAAATTTAGTAAAATTTATTTCATTTAATTCTTCAATTTTACCTTTGTAAAACCTTAAAATTAAATTTCTTCACCTCTAAACCAAATAAATTTATAAAAATCTATTTCTTTTATATTCTTCCTCCAGTTTTGTACACTATACCACTCAAAATATTTTCTAACATCCATGTGCTAATCACCCTTTTAAAAATATCAACATGAAACATGTCTGCACACCCGAACACACAATAATTCACCAAATCACACAAAACACATCAACACCGTGCACGTAGTGTCTAGTTTTAATCGTGATTTTCTAGGTAATCATACCTAAACTCGACAGCCGAACCACACCTAGTGGTGATGCTCTTCCTCAAACTATGGCCTCATTTGAATCCTCAATCTATAGGTTTCTATATACCTATACTCCCACATCAAACCACCTAGTGGTGATGGATACCCGACTGAGCTCCTAGGTGCCGTTTCTAAGCTCAGATGCAAGGCGTGACACCCCAAATCCAGGAGGTCGTTGACTACGAATCAACCTGCGGAATACAAGTATATGTCGGGTGCAGACGCCATGAAAATCGGGCGGGAGTCTCCTTTATGCGGAGAGCTCTACCGAATCTTGATACCTGCATATACATCCCAAACGGAGTCAATATAATCCCAACATGAGTAGCTTGACCACTTGGGCCCCATAAACAATACTCATCACAATATACCATTATGAATCCAACTATATCAATAGTTCTAAGAGTTCAAATATTTACTCTTATACAACCCATATATTAAAATTAGTGAATTCTAATACAGTAAAGTCATCAAAGCTGTCAGAGCTTTCTTCTAGAACCTGACCTCCCAGGGCGGGCACGTCTCCTCCAGCTCCTTGTACATGTAAAGGGTCCCACGGCGGGGTGGCTAAAGCTCGAGTAGGAGAATCGCCCTAAGTGTTTTACTCACCACCTAAGTCTTGTGCGATGTTCGATTTAAACACACATTCGAGAAAATGCATGATCTGCTTGAATGTCTACGCAGCCAACTTCGGATCCAGGAGGTCCTCACTTAGGCTCTCTCACACTCGCCTAAGCCTTGTATGAGAATTTATTGTTTTATTAGTGGACAACCCTCCGATGTATATATATATATATATCAATTGGGCCGCTCCGACGATTGATATATTATTTGTTTGTGGACTACCCTCCGATGAATATCAGATTGGACCGCTCAGAGCGATTGATATTTTAAATTTAAGACTACCCTCAGATAATTAATAACTGTAGACAGCCCTCTAGAACCATTTTCTCTAGCCTCATCCCATGCACTAACTCCTATAGTCCTAGAATGTTCCAGTGCATATGGAATGCATGTATGCCATTTCCAACACAGTCTAATCACATGCAAATATGTAAACCTGCACATATTCACGTAATATCAAATCACACAATCATGTCATGTAATTTTCATTTTTCAAACATATAAAAAAATTGGCTCACTTGGGCTAATAATCAAACCACGAGCAATTTAATTTAAATCCTTTCGGCGAACACATATTTTCACAAAAATATAATTTTTGAACACTGTTTCGGGAATAGTGAAACCCTCGGTTACTATTCCCGAAAATCACAACTCAACGGTTCACTTAGTGAACCGCGATCAGCGGCCGTTCAGGCTGTGCATACCAAGCAAACATTTAATGCCTGAGTGCACAAGCGCACCCTGACGGCCGTACCCGTACGGCGCTCCAATTTTGTTTAAAAATTTATATCAATTCGGTCTGAGTTTGGGGCCAGTCGAACAACCCCTCTGACCTCGTTCTACTCAAGCATTAAACAAAACACTTGAAATAGGAATAAAGCCAAGTAGGGAGAAAATCTCTTGCTCTTGGAGTTTGTCGAGCTTCATAAACCGGAGTCCACGCGTAGCACACTCCACGTCGAGCGTTTTCTTTCGACGAGAGAAAGGCAGCGACGGTCGGATCTCCCAATATTAGAGAAGCACCGCTTTTCTCTGCAAAAAGCTCTCAAAAAATGGAAACTGCGGATGCCGAAATGGCCACGCGCGTTTTCTTTTGGCTTAAAGGAAGAAAGAGAAGAACTATTCACTATTTTGTCAGCTAGTGACTTCGTCGAATCCCATAATGGCCGTTCTGTCCCTCTTTTACCAGTATTGATATTCGGCACTATCTCGGCCCTCCATTTTCATCATTTCTCTACTCATACCACTTATGTTACATGATTACGTGCTATATGTGACTTTAAGTGCATCGAAATTGATTTCTGACACGAAGCGCGATACCTCGAGAAAAGCGTCTTGGAGCTCATTGTCTCGGAATATTACGAAATTTTACGTGCTAACTAGATTTCACAAGACGATTCCAACGGTGAAATTCGTTTTGTCATCCGAGATCTAGAGAATTAATTACGGATTTTTAACCGAAATTACAATTTTGTAATCGAAATTTACGATTTTGCCCTTATTCCAAAATTTGGAATTTCTCGGGTCTTACACCCACTATCCACCTCAGGCATATGAATGGATTCTTGACTCAATGGGCTTTCCATAGAGTTCAAGAACACCTAAAACGGAGTTCGGACGAAGGAGTTATGACCTTCCGAAGTTGGGAGTCATGCGTGGTGAGCTCAACTTGAGCTGACCCCGAGTGGGTGGTGAGCTGACTCTTTGAGCTCATCACAACACCTCGGTCTGACACCCACTATCCACCTCAAGCATATGAATGGATTCTTGACTCAATGGGCTTTCCATAGAGTCTAAGAACACCCGAAACGGAGTTCGGACGAAGGAGTTATGACCTTTCGAAGTTGGAGGTCATACGTAGTACACTCGAGACAGTGACTGGTTGGTGACCTACGCGAGATGACCTCTAGGCGCTGACCTCCTAGCGATGACCTCCTCTGAGCTGACCTCTACGGCTGATCTCTGAGGCCCGGCCTCTACGGGGCGACCTCTACGCCCGTTAGACTATTCAGAGTAAAAAGACCATAGCAGTGCAGTCGGGTGAAAGATTAGCCTAACATCAAGTTCACTGATGTGGCTACAATTTACCAGAAGAGCACACTTCCAAATTTCCTTTCTTTCCCACCCAAAAACCAGTTTGAAGGTCCAGTTAATGCGTACTATCACAATATGGCAGCTTCCTATGGTTCAAAGCATAACCCGACATTCCCGCAGGGCAATACGACCACCACACAGCCGCCAGGAGTAGAAAGTAACCAAAGTAGGAGAATACCTACATCTGATTGTCGAAACTCCCGACTCCGTCTCTATGAAACCCTTCTTGTGATAATGAACTCTTCCTCTTGCTCAAGCCCCAGAGCGCAGACGGTCCGATCGTAGGAAATTTAGAAAGAAGGTGGAGTCTCTCTAACTAAAACTCTCTCTTTTCAAATCTGATTTGCCTTTTTCCTCCCCCTCTCTCCCAACCGGTTGGTAGAAGATAGAAGTCAAGTGAGATGTCCTTTCACTTGCCACTTGTCCAATTGTAAGTGGTTCCTTGGATTACCCTTATCACCTTATCCATCCACCTTGGATTTCCACTCAATCATGTGTTGCTTGGCGTATCCATGTGGAGTCCTGCCCTTTTTGATCTCGGGTTGGTGATTCGGCTGACATGTAGCTGCTTGTGAGCCACTCGAAATGCGTAAGTGTCCCCAGTACGGCTCATTGCCTCGAAAAACATATAAATTATTTGTCTCGGAATTCAGCGAATCGGCGTGCCGGCTAGATTTGTGATATGATTCAACGGTGAAATCCATTTTGTCATCAGATATCTGAGAATAAATTCGGTTTTAGCGAAATTACAATTTCGTAGCAAGTACGATTTTGCCGCTTTTCAGTGTCGGAATTTCTCGGGTCTTACATATAGTGTGGCTATAAGTGGTGTGGATAAATGCTATAAACGCAACCAAGTCTTAATACATGGCTATATGTTCAAGATCTATGGTCGCGGCCAAATGTCGGCCCTGGCTATAAGATACTCTATAGTCGCGATTAAATGTCGACCTTGGTTATAGGATACTCTATAGTCGCGGTCATATGCCAACTCTAGCTATAGGATACTCTATAACTGCGGTTAGATATCAACTTTGGCTATAGGATACTCAATAGCCGCAATCATATGTTGACTGTAGCTATAGGGTACTCTATAGTCGCAATCAGATGCTGACTATGGCTATAGGTTAATCAAATTCTCATAAGTCACTCTATAAACGCAATTTATTTTTTACGTGGCCAAAGGCCCTTATTTGCAATGAGTATATCCTAACCGCTACCATAGACGTTTACATTTGGCATATTATTTTTAAATATAAATAGCATTGAAAAATTAAAATTTCAAATATTTCTTTACAAGACTTGATAATTATAACCAATACTTTACTAATTTAATTTGAGTACATATTAAATTAAAAAGAACTAAATTTTCACATGTTAGAAATTCAATTTGAGTACATATTATATATATATATATATATATCATAAATCTCTTTAAATGAGACCACATTATTTGGATAAAATCACTTCAATCACTATTTGAAATTTCCTCCACATCATATCCGCTCATCTCGAAATTGGTCACAGCATTCACACCCTGTGTAATGACCATGCACAACCATGTAGATACTGTCCACTTTGGGTCCAAGGGACCCTCACGACTTTAAAACAAGTCTATTAGGTTAAGAGGAGTCCATACTTATATAGTGTTAAGAAGTTTCTCCCCTATCTGATATGGTATATGACACCCTAAACTTAGTTGTTGTTGTAGCTACTTCCTCTTTAAATATAGAAAAAGATTTTGTGTTAACCAATTACTTATTCTAAGAAGATGATGAAGAATCCTGAGAGCTTTAAGGGCTGGGACCATCTCTTATGGTGTTTTCATTTCTTGAAAATTGGCTTCTTCCCCGCTCATCATCCCCTAATATATTGTTCAAGAAAACCATATAGAGTGATAACTAAAGAAAAACACTATCATGCTTTCAAATGGAAAAATTAAGTTGAATGAATAAAACAATATGAAGAGTAGTAGTATATAAACTAGAATCATGTTTAGATTGTGCAATTCTCACACCGACCTGCTAGCTTATTTCTTTAGACCTGACCACTTGAGAAGTGTATAGCCTTTGGACCTTTTTATTTGGCATCGATCTCAATAATCAAACCAGATTCACAAAAACTCACTTTTTCACCTCTCAATCAATGAATTCATCCCGACTAGCTACAATTTCTATTTCCCAGATTTAGCCTATTTAACTAAGTTTTAAACATGCATATTTTGAAGCCTAAATTCTTGTAAGTGGTATTGGAGAATCGGGATCTACATCTAAATAAGTAAAGTCTAATCAGTGTATACCCTGTAATTACTAATTAGTAATATTTAGATTTAGATTGATTCTAGGATTTGTCTATACCTAGTTTAGGTTAAGTCACCTTATTCGTTTAATTCATTTGTATTATTTATACCTTATGTGACTCAATAGAGATGAAATTATTAATCTTCCAACTTTTTAAGTATTTCACATGGTATCAGAGCCACGATTTAGACCTCGCCCTTCTCCTTAGTCCTCGGCTCATCTCCTACTCCACTAGCATCATGACTCAAGAACAACAGCCAATCACCATTCCCAATTCCTTAGATCCCACTTCACCTCTCACCCTCATCACCATCTCACATCAAAACATCATCAGCTCACCTCCTGAACTATCTCTCACAGGCTTAGTTAGGCTTCCACATTGGCTCGACCTCTACAAATTATATTGATGGCTCTTATCCTTGTCCCCTATGCGACTCGTCGGTAGACAAAGGAACCCCGAATCGGACTTTCTCTCACGAGATCCTCCGAGATAATTTATGCGCGCCCCTCCTCGACCTCGTCGAGTGAGTGTCATGAAGGCGAAGAACTATTAACGACATTAATTGGGCCCACTTCAATCATATATTCATGAAGACATAAACTTATAAAACTACCGCACCATAATTGGTGTTTAAATTATCTTAATACATATATGTAGATCCCTCGGAAATGAACATACTAAACTCAGGAAAGAAAATACCTCGATCGAAATAGTTGGGGATCTTTATCAGCGTATATGAGCCTGGCTCCTTGGTTCTTTGCCTCTCTCTCATGATTCTTCCACGAGGACTTTAACTAAAGGAATCCACCTTGCTCCTCAACACTTGTTCCTTGCGCGATCTACAATGCATAAAGTGTTTCCTCTATAGAGTCGGGTTCTCCTTTAGCTACCATGGGTGCTCTCGTACATGTGAAGGGATGCAGTATGTATTTCCTTAACATCGACACATGGAAGGTGTCATGAATCCTGGATAACTCTGGGGGTAACTTCAACCTGTAAGCTACGAGCCCCACCTTGCTCACAATCTCATAAGGTCCTATAAATCTCGGACTGAGCTTGCCTCGCCTCCCAAATCTTAAGACACCCTTCCAAGGGGAAATCTTTAAAAGACCCGGTCACCTATCTCGAACTACAAATGCGACCCGGTTTATGCGCATAACTTCTCTGTCTATCTCTTATTTGTCTTCAAGTTATCACGGGCCGACTTTCACTTTCTCACTGAAGTGACACTAACTTCGGGGCCTGCAGTCTCTTCTCATAGCCTCATCCCGACCTGCTGAGTCACATTTCTGCCATGCAGGCACCTCGAATGGAGCCACCATGCTAACTTTGATAGTTGTTGTAGAGTGAACTCCATTAGTGCCAAATGGTATCGACTCCCTTTAATTCCATCACACAAGCTCTCAACATATCCTCTAACGTCTTAATAGTCCTCTTTGGTGGCCATCCATACGGATGAAGTACTGCTCTTTGAAATGAGCTAGTACCCAAAAATTGCCTCTGGCTGAGACGAAACCTGGATGTGAGCCTAGGGTCTCAATCTAAAACTATCGAAACTGGAACCCCATGAGTCTAAGCTATCTCATCCACGTATAGCTGGGCTAACTTTTTCCGAGAATCCTCAGCATTAGCGATAGACGGACTTAGGTGATGATCGACTAGACTTAGTGATCGATCAAATTATCACCCATATAGCATCATCTTTGCCTCACAGTCTGTGGAAGACCTATCCACCAAAATCCATAGTGATCTTCTCTCATTTCCATACTAGAATAGAATGCGTATCTTCCCATGGAGCTCGATGCTCTGCTCGCCCATTGACTAGTTAGGCATCTCGAGATGAAACACAACGATCTGCTTTCTTCATCCCATTCCACGATAACGTTCTTTGAAGTCATGTACATCCCAGTGCGACTTTGGATGCATAGCATAAGCAGATGAATGTGCTTCTTCCATAATGTCTCTCTTCAGCTCGCCATACTCTGTCACACACATTCTCTGCCCTTTCACTATCATGTCGTCATCTCTGATTTGAAACTCTGCTTTCTTTCCCTTTTCTATCTCTTCCTTAAGCTTAAGCAAGTGTGGATCCTGCTACTGCCTTGCCCGAATCTGATCCACTAGGAGAGGTCTAACATGAAATGTGGCTAACAATGCTCCTGAATCCTCAGCCTCCAATATCACCCTAAAGTTCTCGAGATCCTGACGGTAGAAGATAACCTAATCTCATATGGGACGAGAACTCTGCAGTCGTACACTCGAGAAATCTGCTCGACATTAGCTTTTCTTGGATGGTACTCAGTAAATGCGATCGTAGTCCTTAATCGGGTGGCGATCTTCTTTGCCTCGAGTTTAACTCTTTGGGTGAAAATATATTGAATACTCTTATGATCTATAAAGATCCTGCGAGGAGCACCGTAAGTAATGCCTTCCTTATCTTCGGGGCAAGCGGAATTCTTTGGCTCGAGTCGTGTGTAGGGTAATTATCCTCATGTTTCTTGGTACTGAGGCATGCGCAATCACCCTATCATTACGCATCAAAACATAGCAAGGCCACTGTAAGTAACATTGCGTAAACCCTGACCATCTCTCCCATTGGTAATGCGGAATTTGAAATCGATCTACCCTTCAGCTCCTCGAAACTCTGGCGGGCATCCGCAATCATACTTGACATCTTTCCTTGTCGACTTGATTTAGTGGTGTTATCATAGAACCGCCGACAAACTTCTGTAATACCCGACTAAACCCGGAAGCTTCGACCTCGACGCACATTCTTTGGCGTTTTCCAACACCCGCGGCTTCTATTTTACGGGATCCACACTCACCCCTCGGTAGAGATCACATGACCTGAATGTCACCACAGCCGACAAGCGGCACTTGCTCAACTTGGCATAAACTGCGCTCCCTTAAGTGCATGACACAATCGCCAGGTGCTGCGAATGTTCCTCTAGACTACGGGCCACCTTTAGGATATCATCGATAAAGACTATGTGAGCATCCAAATACGGTTGGAATACTTGGTTCATCAAATCCGCTAAGCGGCATCAGGGCATTAGTCAAACCAAACGGCATCTCCAGAAACTCATAATGCCCGTAGCGTGTCTGAATGCGATCTTAGGAACTATCACCTCTTGCACCCTCAGTGATGATACCCCGACCTCAAATCTATCTTGGAGTACACTCGAGACCCCTGGAGCTTATCGAATAACTCATCGATCCTAGGGAGTGGATACTAATTGTGGATGGTAACTCACGTTCAGAATTTGCCCCTTCAATCTATCTGTGACCATGAGCTCCTATCTTTCTTTTTCACGAGAGAGGCCCAGGAGCTCCCCATGGAATATGCTTGGCCAGAATGAATCCCTTGCTCAACGGCTCTTTCAGGCGGGCCTTAAGCTCCTCGAGCTCTGGGAGCCATCTATGGGAGGAATGGAAATGGGCTCAGTCAGCAGGTTGAATCAATGAGTGAACTCAGCCTACATCTTGGGTAATCCTGCGATATCATTTGGGAATACATGCGGGAACTCTCTAGCTGTTGCAGAATCTCATCCATTAGGAGTCCACCTTCCACATCTCCACCACGTAAGCCCAGGATAACCACGACAGCGCCACGACATCCTGCTGCGCCATGGAGAATCATATTGGAAGATAACTCTACGTGTATTCCCTGAACTTTACTCCAATTTCCTGGCCTATGCAACTACTTCCTTTTAATAACAATCAATGTGCCCATGGCGAGGCAGTAATCCATCACGAGAACGCATCAAATCCCTCAAATCTGGGACCGTAAGATCAGTTAGGAACCTCCTGTCCCCAAATTAAGAACTCTACTCTCTCTGACCTACTCTTGTCACAAGACTAACGGATCTCCTGTTTGGAAGGAAACCTCATCTGACCCCTGTCATTTTGGTCTCTATAAGGCGATCACAAAGGCACGGATGCAAATGAATGCGTGGCTCCTGGGTCCACTAATGTATATGTGTAATACCCCAAATTATACCCTAACAGTTTTATAACATGTTTTTGGTATAATAAAAGTAAATGTATATTTTTTCAGAATAAAATAAGGCTAAAAATAAAATAAGCAAAACCCGGAATTTCTACAAAAGACAAGGAGTAAGTGGTCATTTACCAATTTAGGACAAGGGTCATAATTTGGCAGAATATATGCTAAAGTGAAAAATAAGACAAGTAAAGATTGTAATTAGATGGAAGATGAAGGACTTAAATGAAAAAAAGGGAAAAGAAGGCAAAAATATAAAAGGCCAAACATGGCCTTAGTTTGGAATCAAAATATCTCATTTTTGGTATATGAAGGAGAGCTCCTATGGGTAGGATAAGGGAGAAGAGAATAGAAGGAGAGCAAGAAGAAGAAGAAGAGAAGATAAGAAGGAAGAAGGAAGGAGACAAGAGATCAAAGGTATGGATTTGTATGGTTTTCTATGGATTATAGTATGGAACTTGTATGAGATTTGTATGGACTTGTTTGTATGGATTTTTTTTATGGATACTTGTTGGAGGTTTGGAATACCTCTTTGTTTGTGAAGAATCCTTGTTAGTTCGGTTGTGGTCCTCAATAGAGGAAAGATTTGTATAGAGAAAATGTTGGGTTTTAGGGAGATCTTTGTCTAGTTTTCAACCCATGTTTTTGTTTGACCACTTAACTTGGTCATCCTCATCCAAATTAATTGATTCAAATTTAATAAGGTAACAAGGGCTTCCTAGGAGAACAAATATTCCTGAAATAAGTATATCCAAATTTGGACTCCATGGGACCCAAAAAAATTCGTCATAGTGATGCTCTTTTTTCGGGTCAATTCTGATACAGTTTTGGGTTCCGGAACAATATTGGTATTTAGGCCATAAGTTGAGTACTCATCCAAATTGAGTGATTCAAATTTCTAGGTAAACTAGACTTCTATAAGAACAAATCTTCCTGAAATAAGTATATCCAAATTTGGATCCCATTGGACCTGGAAAATTCATCAAAGTAAGGGAACAATTCGGTCCCTGAAATCTGTCTCAAAAGCAGTCGATAATTTGCGGGTATTCCGGTTGTTTATAACTTGAGTTATCTTTGGTCAAATGAGGTGATTAGTTTACGTACAAACTAGACATCGGGGAGAATAACTTTCATGAAGAAAGTAAGGTCAAAATTGTAGTCGAAAATGGACTTAGGAACTGTCTAGAACTGTTCAGGCAAAATTGGTTATAGAAACTAAAATTGTATAAAGGTTCTATAAATGTATTGTTATATTAAATAATGCATCATAGAAATATGATTATGATAACATGTGTTATGAAAGTTAAAGCTAATACATATATAATTTTGTTATATGAAAAAGTACAGTTAAATGTTTATAAGAGATTATTTGAAAATGAATATCTCATAAGTATAAATGATATTAGTAGGTATTCATGTATATGAGATATCTTTTTCTAATACCTGAAAGATTGTTAAGAAAACATAATAAAAATGATTGCTTGCTTAAGACCGAGTAGTTGGATAAATAGGCATGCCTATAGGGATATAGTTATTATGACATACAGGTTCACGGTCTCAGTACTGTTGGGTCGATGACATGGATCCTGTTTGGATCATTATAGTGGCCCACAGTTTGGGTCATACGAGATAGAGATCCTTTGTCTCGTGCGCGATGAGTACCTTCGAATTTTTATACGGTTTTTTTTTTCCCGTATCCACTTCTAAGGTATTAGCAGGCATGAAACATAAAAGAAAATAACAAGTATATGCAAATGAAATGTATATAGAAGCATAACACTGCTATGTGATGATAGTATACAGTTACAAGAACAAGAAGTGAAGTGTAAAATGTTACGAAAAGTATATGAAATATGATAAGAAATGAAATATGATAATACGAATAAGGATGATATGTAGAGTGTATCTACTCGTATTATGTGCAAACATGAATAAGCATGTGTATATGAAAAATGAATGTTAAAGTGATATGCATGTTTTTAAAGTGTGATGACCCTTAATAGAGGTCGTCCATACATATTAATTCCCATTAAGCTATAAGCTTAGCACGAGTGTTTCATCCGTGTAGGTATAGAAGAAGAAACCGGAGGATAGGACAATCCACATCAGCAATCAAAGTCAGAACATCAATAGGTGCCCATTGGAAGACCATTCGGTCTAATGTATTTTTGTTTCTTTTGCAAACAATGTAAATATTGTAAATGTTGAACACTTCCATATATGGAGCTTGTATATATTTTATGTCCGTACTCTGAGAATATACTACAAGTTAAATGTTTAACATTATATGAATGAACAAGCTTAAAGTTTATAAGTTTATAGTAAACAGGAAAAGAAAAAAAAATGACACCCTCGCTTAACACTATGTGCCGAGTTGGGGGCGTCACAGTTTAGTGGTATCAGAGCCTAGGTTTAGGCGGCTCTGGAATATAGTATATGATAGAAAAAAATGTGGTTAGTAATGTGTTGATTGATGTGGATGTCCTTGTGTTTTGTATAGATGGATGGTCTCGAATCCAGTAGCGGTGAGAGTGTTAACCCGAAGATCCCGAGGTTGCTACTTCGGATCATACGAATCTGTCAAAAGTGAGAATCATGTCCCAGCCGAACCAAATGAAGCTTTGTTGAGGATATCTCAAGACATGGCTCGGGTGTTGGAAGTCTGTCGAAAGCCACAGATAGATATGGTAAGAAGACATGAGTGAGGAATTCCATAGGTCGAACATGGAAGGAGATCGATAAAGTGGATCTGGTTGAAAGTTGCAAGAATAGTAGGAGGTGAGATGCCCTCCACGATCGAGGAGTGACATGCGGTTTCTCTATTGCAAGGCAATGCTTATGATTGGTGGAAGCTAGTGTTGAGGTAAAAACTCGGATCCCATACCATGGGAGTTTTTCGTCGAGTTCGGGGCGAATATGTATCTAATATGCGGGGAGACTAAGTGGGCGGTTCTGAATGCGAAGCAAAGAGCTTATCGGTGGCGGAATATGAGAAAGAATTCAGCCATCTTCGCAGTACCTTTGGAATTAGTCCTCCTTCGAGACATTTCGGTGTAGGCCGGTTTGAGGATGGACTAAAGAGTCCATAAAAAGATGTTGGCCTTTGACGAAGCGGTACTCCGACAAGTAAATTTCTATCGAGTTGGTTCAGCGACAATGAAAGTGAAGAAATGCGAGGCAAGCGAGTAGAAAGATTTAAGGAGAAAGCTTTCTAGAGAACTCTTCCTCCTCGGGTAAAAGAGCTAGAGAGTCCAATGATCGATATAGGGTTCGGTATAAAGTAGAAACGAGGGAAATCTGATGGAAGTGGTACCCTAGTTACGAGTAGAGGTGTTTCAACTATACAAGGAGAAGTCCCAGTACCCTCATTGCCATAAGAGCGACATTTGGGTGTGTGTAGATTATTAATGAGGGATGTTTCGGATGTAGGCTGTTGAACACTTGATACTTGGAGCATCCCGAGTCGGGGATAATAGGGAGTTTTTCAAGGTAGTGAGAGGAGATATGTTGCACCACAGCCTGCGGGATCGGCGGGGTTGGGTGGCGGTCGACATAGGGACGTGGAGTGCAGTGTAAAGGCGTTGGATCGATCACATGCACATAGCCGTGTGACATCTTTATGAAGGCTCGTGAGGATCAAGATGCTCTGAAGTGATTGCTGGTATTTTCTCTCTTTATGATATTGAGATGCATGCTTTGATAGACCCTGGCTCTACTCATTCGTATATCTGTACCGAACATGTGTTTGATAGAATGCCATCAGTAGAGCAATTACCATATGATATGCTTGTTACTAGTCCTTGGGGCATAGTGTCGAGTCGGCCAGAGTGTGCCAAGAGCGTACTAATGACTCATGATGAGAGTTTTCAGTGATCTACTTTCTTAGTTTCATGAGTTTATTTAATTTTGGGAATGGATTAGTTATCTAAACATCCAGGTATGGTGATTGGAAGTAAGAAAAGCGAGTAAGGCTTAAATGTTCTAACTTTGTCGGTAATAGTACATGGTATCCAATGCGGGCCAGTGTCAAATCATTTGACTATGCAAGCCCGGCTTGATTGAGAAAGGTTGTGAAGCGCTTTTTGGCTTTGGTTCTTGACTGCAAAAGTCAAATAAATTGGAAAATATTCACAGTTTGTGAAGAGATTTTCGAATGTGTTCCTGAAGGTACACAATTATTCCACAGTAAGGAAGTGGATTTATCATTGAGATTTTGCAGGAACGACTTGATTCACTTGCAAAGTAGATGTTCGAATCAAGAATTTGTTTCCTAGGTTACTCTTTACTTGGTAGCTAGGCTCTTTGCGATATAGTGATCCCCTGGGTAGAACTCGAGGGATGATTCTCTTACGTGCAGAATGATTACTGAATTTCAAAAATAGTGAATCTCACTTTGGATTTTTAGGTTTGTAGCAGGTGGGTTGAAATGTTTGTGGCGGCTGCCAAATAAGTAAAAGATGAAAAGAGCCTTGAAGTCTTGGAGTTCTTAGGAATTTGGGTTGAAGGGTATCTGAGGTCCTCGGGTTCATTTCCTCGAGTTGGGGACGATGACATATAGTCATTTCCCAAACCGAATCTTCATTTAACTTTAAAAACTAACCCTCAGTGTATTTTCCTTTTGATATAAAGCATTTACTAAACATTTATGTTCCTTAAGTAAAAATCCAACACCTTGACCCACCTACGAAAGGATGCGTACATCCTGACTAATGAATGTCGTTGATCTTAGTGCATCAGTGAATCAAAGATTTGCAGTATTGGCCTAGGAGGGGATAGCATCGGGCTTTTAAACCCTAAAGTTAAGCGAGAACATGAATGACAATAAATTCTTGCATTAAAGCGGGAGAACAGGCATATGCCTCATCCCGAGCCTGGTAACCCTCCTTGAGGATGAGGGGGTTTATACGCATTCCTTGAGTTGTCATTCTCAAGAGTGTTTGGTTTGCTAAGAAGAGTGAGAGAAAATGGGAGAAAAAGAGAGACCCTGAAGAATAAAACGGGGCACCGTGTTTCTTCTTCCCCAAATTATTCGATTAGGTCACTTGATTACCTGAAATGGCTATATAGCCATGCGAAAATGAAGGCCAAAATGCCCGTGTTAACGGTGTTACATCAAGGGTAAAAGGAAATAAAGCGAAGCGAAGTAAGTTACGGGCTGAAAATAGGAGCCGGGTTCGTACGAATTCATGCAAGCTGCGCAAAATTTGGCGCGTAAAATTCATCTGAGCTGCCTTGGTAAGCATGCGTGAAAATTCTTGCGATTACGAAATTTTTGCGCGTCTTGTAATTCCACCGGCCCTAAGAAAGATTTCACCCTTCCACACTTGCCATCTGCACTTCAAACTTTGCGCCAGGCTATACGCACTTCAAACTTTCTACGCTAGATTCTCTTAGATTTGAAGGAGATTAACCCGAATTCTATATGCTAGGACCGATTCGACAAAAAATGGTATCAAGAGCCAGCTAAACTACAAAAATAGCCACGTAAAGCGATCAGAAGTATAAAAGGGACCTTAACATGCCAATTGGGTTAATTGGAATGATTAGTACACAAAAAGCACTCAAAACCTATAATAAATAGGGTTAATAACCTTGTTGATGCCCAATCACACTCCCCAAGCCTACACATTGCTAGTCCCTTAGCAATGAAAACAAAGGAAGAACATCACGAGTTATGTGTATGCACAAGGGTGGTATGTTCAAAAGTATAGTGAAATGCCACGCCCTCGGTATGAAATGTTGGGATCACATAAAAACCGAGTTTGGGAGAATAAGTGCCATACGGGTCAAGTGTCGAGGATGGAGTGTCAGCTGGGAATGCGACCTAAAACTTCACGAGTCTAAGTGTTTAGGTGATCAGTTTTTACCAATAAGCTGCAAAATATACCCTAGTCGTTTTCAACATGTTTAGGGTATTTTATAAGTATAATTTAAATTTTTCATAATTTAAATGCAAAACATAAAATCTGAGAACCCGGAAATAAGCAATGGTAAATTTGTAATTTGTTACATTGGGACACAAAAGTCATAAGATAAGAAGATGTGAGGCTATTATAGAAATAGCATAACTTGTGATGCAAATGTAAGGGAAATGGAGGACCAAAGTGCAATAAAAGGAGAATTTGACCAAATTGGGATAAGACCAATTAGGGTCTCACATTTGGGCATTTTGGAGGAGTGCAAAAACATGAAGAAGAAAGGAAGAGAAGAAGAAGAGGAAGAAGAGAAGAAAGGTATGGATTTATGACTTTGAGTCTAGATGCTATAATGTTGTATGGAATTTGTTTAGTTTTGTATGGATTGCTATGTTTCTAAGGATTCTTGGGTTCTTAATCTAGTTCTTGGAACTAGGGTTTGAGGTGTTAAAGAGTGTGAATACTTGTTGGGAGTATGGAATCCTCCCTTTGAGTATGGATTGTTGGACTTCAAGTATGGATTCTTGGTTTAAGATGCATGGATACATGTTTGGGTGTTAGGAAGTTAACCTAACTTACAAGTATTTGAGTTTGGGTTTGGAAAAACCCTAATTAATCTCCATGTTTGGTTTTGGTGAGGTTAGAACCCATTTAGGAGTTTTTTTCAGTGATGCTTTTGGATTAATTGAAGGTTTTTGGTTGGATTTCTGGAAAATGGACGAATTCGGCCAAAATCACGGAAATTTCGAAGTCTGCGCGCGTAGGGATCCACAAGCGGCGCGTAGGTCAGCACGGTAGCATGTCCACGTTGCGGCGTGGCTGAGAGGAGGATTTGGCACTACGTCGCGGTGAAGGTCTTCGCCGCAGCATAGCAGTGCTACACCGCGGTGTAGACACTATTCACAACATGGAAATTCTGGTGGTATGTTTTGTTTTGTATTTCCGTTGTTCTAAGGACTTGTCTATTAGACAAATGAGGATCCTATAAGTGTATGAAAGGGTCCATTCGTGTTTATAAGGTAAAGGAAAAATTAGACCGTACCTCTCAGCCTTGGCGAGTTCGATGTTAACCAAGGCCGAATGCCTACATGATGGCCATACTAAGTTCTTGAACACATATAATTGTAGGAATGCACAAAAGACCGGTTATTAAATGATACGGCACTTATTGGGTGGGCGAGCCGTCTTTGATCGGTGCCCGACCTCTGCTAGTGTTCTGACACTTCTGTGCGTGAGCGAACCGTCTACGATAAATTGCCGGCCTCCTACTAGTCTCTGACGCCACATTCACGATGGTGACACATGTGTAGGTGTGACACTCCTGCTTTGTGCTACGACACCTTATCTTTGTCTGCGTACCCTTAGGTACTTGTGTACTATAATCTACTCATTTCTTGTGCAGCCTAGGTATTCATGATTATATGATAAAGTCGAATAGCGAATAAGGTTAAAGTATAAGCTCGTAGTACCTACAAGTATAAATACTGAGCACAGAAGCTCACATAAGCGCCTATAGGTACCTCGGTATAAGTATAAGCGCTCTGTAGCTCCCTCACGGAATGCGGATAAGTATAAGTCACATTTATAGTACAACAATATGTGATAGTTTGCTATATGAATTCATCTTTTAATTCGATATACGCTCTTGTATATTTGTTATTGTTATATGCCTACTGTAAAAGAGTATTAATGCATGAGTATACGTATAAGTCATATGTTTCCCACTAAGCGTTAAGCTTAGCACGGGTTTTAATCCTTGTAGGTATAGAGGAGGACGTCATGATCTTCGCATCTTCTTGGGCGACAGTAGGAGACCACCCTTTGTAGGTTTTGCGCTCTGATTATGTAAATGTAAAATGTAGTTTTGTATATTTGTAGCATAAATGGGACTCGGGACTATATGTATTGACCCACTTTATCGAAACACCCTTCACGGTGGTAATTTTATTTTGTATCTTTGTTATATGATATTTTGATTCGGTTATAAGGCAGGCCCGCGATATGCGAAAAAAGCAAATAAAGAGTCAGTATATCGTCTGCTGGCCTTCGTCGCCTTAGGCGGGTTGGGGGGCGTGACACCTCGGATCGCTAGGCGAGGCCTTTTGCCCTAGCGTGCACTCCTTCGCCTAAAGGCGGGAGAGGCATTGAATATGGCGAAGCATTTTTTCCACTGATTTCAGGAAGATTTCCAGCAAAACAAAAACAAATTCAAAACAAACCACAGCTGACTTAAACGACGAAACACGCTATAATGAGAGTTAGGGTTTTCCTAACACACACATAACCAAAGAATGAGTTAGGATAGTTTCCTAACCTTGATGCCTTGAACTTCCAAACTAGCTTCCTTTTCTTCTCTTTGCTTGAACAAGTGTAGAACCCAGGCAAATGGAGAAAGCAAACCAAGAGTGGTTCTTCTTTCCAATGCCCTTACAGCATTCTCTTAGCCCAAAAATGGGAATTTCCCTTCAAAAGACAAGTTGTTGTCTATCCCCCTTTTTGACCAAATTTCTTAGCCCTTGCTATTTAGTCCTTCATCTTCATTCAATTTGCAATTCAAATTATCATAACTCTACTTTACCATATAACCTTTTTATCTTATGTCCTTTGGGTCCTTAATTGGCTAATTACCAATTTACCCATTTTTCACACTTAGCATTTAAATTTTCTTATACCCTAAACATGTCAAAAAACTACTAGGGTATAATTTGGGGTGTTACAAAAACTACTTTTTGGTGCTCTTGTTGGATCCATTTCGGCTCCCTTAATCCCTCTTATTCAACAATCCACCACCTCCCATGACGCATGGCTCACCCTTGCCAACACATATGCTCGTCCATCTCGTGGGCATATCAAACAAATCAAGGACCAACTCGAGACTGTCGTCAAGGGTTCCAAAACTATCACCGAATACATGCACTTCATCAAGTGCCAAGTCAATCAACTTATGGCTCTTAGGAAACCGTTTGACCATGAGGATCTTATTGACATAATATTGGATGGCGTGGATGAAGACTACAAATCCATTGTCAATATTGTTCAAGGCCATGACACTCCAATTCTCTTTGATGAATTACATGAAAAATTGATCGATCAGGAATTGGCGCTTAAACACTCGCAGTCTGGTCCCTCCTCATTCCCGGTCACTACCAACATAGCCTCCGGGCATCCCACCAGAAGGCCCCGCCCGTCGCACTCCCACTCTACCGACGGTCATCATGCTTCAAGCCCCTTAACCTCACCTTGAGCCCTACAGCCGACCTCATCATAGCGCCAGTCTCATATGTACCTGGGTAAGTGCTAAGGATGTAGAACAATTGGTCACTCAATCAGTCAATGCCCACTCTACCAATTGGTGCCGACCTCCACTACCCAAGCTCCTTCACACTCACCAGCTCGACCCTCCTCGGCTCTGCACAATTGCTAGTGGCACCCCATGGCTCATGCTGCCACCTCTCCGTCTCCCAAGAGATCACCACCATTGTCGGCTGACAAGGGTGCCCCATCATGTCCCGACCTCAACAACCCCATCCTCCATGCTCCCTATGATTTATTCAAATGACGTTGTCATTGGTGATGGTACTGGGCTACATATTTCACATTCAAGCTCAACTTCCTTTCTATCCCTTCCCGTTCCTTTACTTTACAGAATGTCTTATGTGTCCCTAACATGAAACGCAACCTTATATCTATCTCACAATTTTTCAAAACAAACAAAACATCAGTTGAATTTTTACCCTCTTCTTTTCATGTGAAGGATCTGCAAACGGGGGCAATACTTATTCACAGCCACACTAAAGACGGCGTTTATGAATGGCCGACCAAGCCTTCCACTTCCATCATTGCGTTCTCCAGTGTCAAAACCTCTCCTTCTTATTGGCATCATCGGTTAGGCCATCCTTCCAAGCCCATTCTTTGGCATTTAGTTTCACACTACAAGTTACACACTGTGTCTACTTTGTCGTCTTCCTATCATTGTTACCTTTCTCACAATCCACCATTGTGTCTTCTACTCCACTGCAAATTATCTTTTCTGATGTATGGACATCTCCTATTCTGTCGATTGACAACTTCAAATATTACGTTGTCTTTGTTGATTACTTCACCCCTTATATCTGGCTCTTCCCACTTAAATGTAAGTCCGATGTCAGTTTGATTTTTCCTTGCTTCAAATCACTTGTTGAAAATTTCTTCAGAAGGAAAATTATTACCCTTTACTTGGATAATAGGGGTGAATACATGGGTCTATCCACCTTTTTAGCCACTCATGGCATATCTCATCATATGTCTCCCTCACACACTCCATAACACAATGGTTTCTCTCAACATCGCCACCGTCACATTGTTGAAACCAGATTGGCACTTCTTTCTCGAGCCTCTCTTCCCCTTTCATTCTGGTTATATGCATTTCTCACAGCTACATATCTCATTAATCATCTTCCCACACCTACGCTCCAAATGTCCTCTCCCTATCATAAGTTCTTCAAGTCTCCTCCCAATTATTCCAAACTCCATGTCGTTGCTTGTTTGTGTTATCCATGGCTTCGACCTTACTCGGTGCACAAACTCGCTCCTCGTTCCGCCCCTTGTATCTTCCTTGGATACTCACTTACCTAAAGTGCCTACATTTGTTATGACCCTTCCACCACCAAGACCTATCACTCTCGTCATGTTCGCTTTGTTGAGTCCATCTCTCCCTTGTCTAGCGTCCATCCGTCTCTTCCTAGCCCCATCGAGTCCACGCCATCTCCACATGGTTCCCATCACCTCACGACTCAACCACGCCCAAACTTCCCAAATTGTATATCACACCCCCGACTTTCTACATTCGGTCCCTCGCCCCCTACTCCTCACATCCCACACCCCTTGGCCAAGCTATCCCAGCATGCCCGAGCACCTGAGCCCTTCACCACCATCCTACACCCTCTTCCACAACCGACAACCATCTCGCTTCCCTAACACAATGAAGCATTACCTACCCGAGCCTCTGCATATAAGACCACTACCCGTGCCTCAGCTCCTCCATCAACATCCACCTCCCTCTTTCCCATCGACCATTGCCTCAGCCCCCCAAACAACAGCTAAGTTGTCTCTCACCCAAGCACCCGACCGGACATTAACATGTCCCACTACTCGAGAACTTGAGCCCTCCCTACCATACCCCACTACTTGCACCTCCCCTCCAGTCACTCGTTCTCACCACAACATTTACAAACCAATCCACAAACTCACTCTCTCTGCCCAACTTGCTCGAGACCTAGAACCGACCATTGTAACCCAAGCCCTCAAAGACCCCAAATGGCTCACGACAATGTCGGAAGAGTTTGATGCCCTTGTTCAAAATAGCACTTGGGCATTGGTACCGTACCTTTCGGCTCAAAACATTATGGGTTGTAAGTGGATCTTTCGAATCAAATGTTTACCTGATGGTTCTATGGACAGGTACAAAGCACGACTGGTTGCTAAGGGGTTTCATCAGAGGCCTCGCATTGACTATCATGACACCTTCAATCCGGGTAAAGGAACCTAATAACCGCTCGCTTGGTTCTTTCTCTCACCACTGGTCACAAGTGGTGCCTCCGTCAGCTCGATGTCAACAATGCCTTCCTACAGGGCACATTTACCGAAGATGTCTTCATGGCTCAACCACAGGGCTTCACAGGCACTAATCATCCTAATCATGTTTTTCGGCTTCGCAAGGCCATCTATGGACTAAATCAAGCACCTTGGGCATGATATAATGAACTCAAACAATTTTTACTTACCTCTAGTTTTCTGAACTCCACTGCAGATACCTCTTTATTCATCCTCCATCGCACTACTTGCTACCATTAATCTTAGTGTATGTTGATGACATTAATACTCACAGTAATAATCCATCGATGTTCGACACTTCATCACCTTACCTCTCGGGCCGGTTTTCTCTCATGACCCGAGTCCCAACTTATTTCTCGTCTTGAAGTCCTTCCTCATCCACTCTACCTAATCCTTTCCCAACTAACGTATAGCCGATCTCCTTGCCCAAGCCATAACGTGCCCACCCACCCCACCCCACCACAATCTCCTACATTGTCTCTTCAATCCAAAGACTACCCCTCGTCTAACCCTTTCCGTGTTTCTGCACCATTGTCAAGAACCTTGCATTCTCTAACTTTACTCCGATCAGACGTTGCTTACGGCCAATAAGCTTCTCAAGACACGACGTCGACCAGCTGACTACGGGACTGTTATAAAGTGTATTCTTCGCTATTTATGTGACACTATTGATCATGAGATTCTTCTCCATAGCTAATCACCGCTTCAATTACATGCCTACTCGGACATCAACTAGGCCGACAATAAGGATGATTTTACCTTCACTCGCTTTCATTCTTTTCCTCGTCGCAAACTCCCCCTCGGGACTTCCAAGAAACAACGCACGCTTGCTCGGTCCTCCACCGAACCGACACCGACCGGCTGCTACTCACGACCATCGAGCCTTCCGCCAGGTATCCAATCTACCCATGAGCCCAATCTCCCCTCTACCTTCTAGCACCGCCATCTATTGCTACAATGTCGATAACCAACTCGCTTCGAACCACGCGGTTCCACTCATGTATGAAACATGTTGCACTTGACTACCACTTCATTTGCAAACAAGTTCAGAATGGAAATCTTCATGTTACCCATATTGCTTCCACGAATCAGCTTGCAAACGCTCTCACCAAACCTCTACCCCGCACTCATTTTCATCAGTTACTACTCAAGATTGGTCTCTCCTCTGTAGCCCAACTCTGCGGGGCATCTGGAGAATCGTGATTTATATCCAACAGCAGTCTAATCAATGTATACCTTGTAATTACCAATTCGTAATATTTAGATTTCAATTGATTATAGGATTTGTCTATACCTAGTTAAGCTAGTCGCCTTATTTGTTTGATTCATTTATATTATTTATACCTTACGTGATTCAATAGAGATGAAATGATTAATCTTCCAACCTTTTGAGTATTCCACAAGTGGCTATTTCAAAAGACACCTCCAGATGAATATAATCCCCAAATACAAAAGAAACCTTGTAATGACCTGCATACCCTTGTACCATCAACTTTTGGCTAATCCATTACAAGTTGAAATTAGGATAAACATGTCAATTTCTCATGTATAGTTTTAACTTTTAAGCAGAGTGACTATCAGAATATGTCAACTTCGTGATTAAAAAATAGCATTCAAAGTGCCCACAGAATTGCATTCTAATTGTCAGATTTGTAAACTAAGTAGAATTAATATCAAAATATACCAAATCTGGGATTGAAAAATCACTATTTAATTTTTAAATTTGAAGGTACCTACAAAACTGCTTTCTTAGGCAATTAGATCTAAACCTTTGATAACAAAGATGCATTTATCTCAACAATCTGTTTTCAGCAACCAATTATATATATATATATATATATATATATATATATATATATATATATCTTTTAATTTATTAAATATTTATATAAATTTACAAAAAATTCTAAAATAAAAAATGAATTATTTTGATAAATAATTTCTTTCTTAAAAGTTATTTTAAAAACAAAAAAATCATCCTGATTATAAATATTAAATTTATATATTATTTATAAAATAATTTTAAGAAAATTAATTTTAATAAAAATAGTATCTATCTAGCTAAAAATAAAATAAATAAATCTTTGTTATAAATGATTCGGCGATAGCGTGAATGACCACGCATTTACCGGTGAATAATTATTACGACATTAATGATTATGGCATTATATATATGAGTTTACTACGGAAGAATGAAAAGATAGTTTTCTTGAGATTATCTCTATTCCTCTACTTTTCTCTCTTTTATATTTCGACAAATTGCTCTGCACGAGTTCGAACAATCACAAAGTGAAATCTCAAATCCAGGGGAATTCGGACCTCGGTGATATTACAAAATCATAAAGCCGAAAAGGTACATTTCAATTTCATAGTCTAAATTTTTTTGAAATTTTTTTCGGACTTCAATTTGAGTTAAAGCACGAGAAGCTTGAACTGCATTGTAAAAAACCAGCTCGAAACCTACGTTTGAAATATTCAAGAAGCTTGATGGCGAAGTGAAGCAAACTATTTCTTTCTAAAAATGAGCGAAGCTGCGTCTGGAATGTTCAAGCCTAAAGCTTGAAGAAGAAAAAAAAAAAACAAAATTTTTTTTGTTATTTTGATTTTGAAAAAAAAAAATTTAATTTTTGTTATTTTGATTTTGAAAAAAAAAACAATAAATTCTCACCGTTAATAGATAAAATTTTCTAAACAAAAAAAATAAAACAAAAATTTTCTTTCAAACTGATTAGAACCCTTGATGTTAGATTTTAGGTTTACACAATTACCATAGAAAACTCAATTATATTATTATTAAATACATCACAATTATAATTTCCTTCTCTTCTCTCTCTCTCTCTCTCTCTCTATATATATATATATATATATATATATATATATATATATATATATATATATATATATATATATATATATATATATATATATTTTACTTTATTAATATAATGTTAGTATTTGAGCAGAGAGAAAATGTCGATATCACCAAACTCGAACTAGCGCTCTTGATATTTCGGGCAGAGTATTTATCTTGGATCTTGGATCTTGAAATCCACTTGGATGTTATGAATGCTGGAAACGATGGTAGAAGAAAATCTGTGCAGGGATGCTTCACTAAGGCCTTAATATTCCTTGTCACATATTGATGAAGGGCGAAGGAAATGAATATCGCGATTCGAGGATCAGGTGATCCTGCAGGCGAGTTTGAAAGAGCGATATGATCATCAGGCAGTAATTCTTGAGAAGGCAGTTATGATTGGCCGTTTGCTTATTTCTATAAGATTTGAGTCGGTTAGTTCTTCTGACTCAGCCTTGTTCAAAATTAGTTCTCATTGAAATTATGTGGAGAAAAGATTACGGATGAGGACATGCTTGAACACATACACCACTTTCACGCCTCTAATGTGCTCTTACGACAATATAAAAGCGTCGTTTACAAATATTAAGTTAATTGCATGTCTCCTTGTAGGCGACGGGAATAATGAAGCGATACTAGAAAAAACCACATCAAATCACCTTTCTTTGGATCTATACCATTTATGCGAAGCCAATGCTGCAATTAAGTTAATAGACGTGGAGTGTGGGCGTAAGGTGTGGATATTATGGGCGAGCCAGTGCGTGCTCGGTAATTAAGCTATAATTCTTAGAATCGAGTGATTATGTCGGTCTCGAACAAAGACAGCCCTCAAAATGACAGTTGAATCGTTTAGAAAAAGTGTGCGGAAGACGAGGGCCATATAACAAAAGGTTTATGAGGCCCGAATGTACATATGTGGAATGAAGGTCGCTTTTGGTCTCGTACCTATGATACGGCCCGAGCATTTGGTTGACCTTTATCGGAGACCTCCATGAAAGGAAAGACAACAAATTGAAACGATTTTATTGTGGAAAAAGACAACATGGATCTAATGATCATTTCTTTGATGATGATGGTGCAGTACCTTTGAAACATTTTGATGTTTCTGATTTTTTTTTAAGATCCAAGTGGAAAAATTGATTATTTGATTGGGGATGGCAATGTGTGCTATGATTGAAACATATGATTATCTTGTTACTTTTTTTTATGTTATTTTCTTTTCCATACAGTTATCTATAATGCGAACTTTGATTTTCTATTTAAATTTCGTTTTTATTTTGAAGATATATGGATCCCTCCTCAGAATTGATCAATTATATGACTTTTGTTAGTGATGCATGTCTTGCTGACTGTGCCACAACCCACACAATCTTGTGTGGTAAGAAATATTTTTCAAACTACACATTAGCTCAATCTAATGTTCATACTATCTCAAGTCTTGTTGACCTGATTAAAGGCTCCGGAAAAGCCACCATTATTCTACCAAAAGGCACTAAATTGCAAATTGAAGATGCCCTTTATTCTGTAATCTAGAAATTTACTCGATTTCAAATATATTCGCCAGTGAATATCATGGTAAAACTATGAATCATGATGAAAATGAGTATTTACTCATTACTTCTTCTATTATTTCTGGGCAAAATGTATCTTGGAACAATTGCCTTCTTTATCTTATTAAGGTTATATCGAGACAACTATTAGATCTAATGTATGCTATCATGAACGGAAAGTTCCCAATGACTCAATGCATTTTACTTTGGCATGAATGACTTGGGCATCGGAATTTCCGCGTCTGGCGAAGTATAGTTTCAAAATTCTACTGGGCATCCATTAACAAGCAGACAAATTTTAGTAACTGGTGGTTATACTTGTGCTGCTTGTTCCAAAGGCAAATTAATTATTAGACCATCTTTTACAAAGGTTACCTTTGAATCCCCCGCTTTTCTAGAGCATATTCAAGGAGATATTCGTGAGCCTATTCACCCACCTAGTGGACATTTTCGTTATTTTATGGTTTTAATTGATTCGTGCCACTGATGGTCTCATGTATGTCTTCTTTACAATAGAAATGTTAAGCTCTTCAGATTATTGAGCAAATAATTCGACTGGAGCACAATTCCTTATCACCTATCAAGACAATTCGTCTTGATAATCTTTGATAATTCTCATCTCTAACATTCCTTGATTATTGTATATACATTGGTATAGATGTTGACATCATTGCTCATGTTCGTTCGGAGAATGGGTTATGGTGAATCTTTTATCAACGTCTGTGATTGATTCTTAGGCCAATTCTTTCTAATAAAATTAAACTTATCGTAGGACGATACATACCCACCAATTTAATTCACCTTAAATCCTTCTGACCAATCACGATTTATCACCTTTACAGCTTGCTAAAGGTTATCAACCTAATATTTCACATTTGCGAGTTTTTGGTTCTGTTTATGTTCCAGTGCCCCACACATCGACCTAAGTTAGGTCCTCAGCGCCGTCTTAGTATTTATGTTGGCTTTCAATCTGCATCTATTATAAATTATATTGAGCCTCTTACGGGAAGTTTTTCTTGCTCGATTTGCAAATTGTCACTTTGATGAAAATCTTTTCCCGCCATTAGGGGGAAATAAGCTAATTCCAGAAGAATGGCGAGAAATTACATGGAATGAGTCATCTTTATCTCACCTTGATCCCCGTACAAAGCAATTTGAACTAGAAGTTCATAAAATAATTCATTTACAAGGTCTTGAATCAAATGTTGCCTAATGCTTTATTGATTCGACAAAAGTTACAAAATCACATATCCCATTTGCAAATATCCAGTGAGTTGAAATCCCAGCCAGAGGAAAATTACAAACGACATGACAAATGAACCTAAGCCACGATTAAAGCGTGGAGGAAGACCTATTAACTCCAAAGACACAATTCTAGAGAAAAGGAAAAGTGTTATATTTATGACACGAAGAGCATATAGCTGACTAGCCCAGTCGATGAACAAGTAGCCTACGAGCTCAGTCAAAGGCTATCTCTTAATGATGTCTTGGGGTACATAACAATGAAGAGATTTCTATCAATTATATACATGAGGGAAGAATATGGGATTGAAACACTACCCATATAAATTATGCTTTTTCTTTCCAAGTGGCTATGGACATCATAAGAAATGATGAAGATCAAGAGTCGCAAAATGTGAATGAATGTCAACATCGAAACGATTGGTTAAAATGGAAAGCGATCAAAACGAAATTAAGATGGAGTGGCTAAACGAGAGGTATTTGGACCAGTAGTTCAAACACCTACAAATATACAACCTATTGGATATCGATGGGTCTTTGTACGAAAGCAAAATGAGAATAATGAAATAGTGCGATATAAAGCACGCCTTGTGGCCCAAGGTTTCTCACAAAGACCTGGAATTGACTATGAGGAGACATATTCTCCGTAATGGGCCTTAACACATTCGGAGTATTTTATAAGTTTAGCGATCTCGGAAGGGTGGATATCGTCGATGGATGTAGTCACGGCATATTTATATGAATCTCTATATAGATGCTAATGTATATGAAAATCCACGGAAGGATTCACATTGCACGGCAATGAATTCAAAACCACGGAGCATGTATTCAATCAAGTTGCAAAGATCTTTATATGGATTAAAACAGTCTAGTCAAATGTGGTATAATCGTTTAAGCGTATTTCTTCGAAAGAAGGATATGTGAATCGTTCGATTTGTCCATGTGTTTTCATCAAGAGAAAATAGAAAATGGATTGGCAATAATAGCGGTATGTGATGATTTAAATTTGATTAGGACTCTGAAGAGCTCATCAAAGCAATGGCTTATTTAAAGAAGGAATTTGAGATGAAGATCTTAGGAAAACAAGATATTGTCTCGGCCTGGATCGAGTATTGTTTGAATGGTGTATTGATTCATCAATCATCATATACAATAAGAACGATCCTAAAAAGCGCTTATATGGATAAATCCACAAGCCATGGATTCCCTATGGATTTGTTAGGTCACTTAAAGTAACTAAAAATTTCATTCAGACTAAGGAGAAAATGAAAAGTTACTTGGTCACACAAGAACTATATCTTAGTGCAATTAGTGCTTATTTAATGTATGCTTACAAATTATACTCGACCAAACATTGCTTTCTCGGTTAATTTATTGAATGCAGTACCATTCCAGCCCAAAAGGCGTTAAGAATGGAATCAAACGTATATTGAGATATCTTCCGTGGACAAGTGACATGGGATTATTTTATTCAAAGCAATGGAACCACAATTACTTGGCTATGCGAGATCGAGGATATCTTCCAGTCTCATGGCTTCGATCGCGATAGATATATTTACTTATGAAAATGCGCAATATGCGGAATCGGTTAAACAACTGATGGTGGCCACCTCCTCACAATCGTTCGAAATACTTACAATGCATGGAAACTAGTAGAGAGAGGAGATGTGTGTTTGGTTGAGATCCATGATACAACACGTCAAAGAATCGTGTGGATTATCTTACATTAAGAATAATCGATAGTATTTTATGAAACGATATTTGTGTATTGCGCCAAATCAAATAGGGATATATTAAAGGTGATCGAGCTAAGCGCATTTGTAAGAAGTTAACCTATGACTCATGAGCTTGAAAAGATGGTGAAATTGATGTCGCAGCAGGTAAGGTCGATGATAATGCAGCGAATTTATTTATAAAGCTTTGCCTTCTATGGCATTCGAAAACTTATGCAATGAGTTAGCGTCGTCGGCTTAAAGATCTTCAAATTGAAAAGTTGAAACTGATATAGTAAATGTCGGCTAAAAGTATGAATAAAAATGTTGAATCTTTGTGCTTTTTATAACCAGTGAGTTTAATAAAACACCAGTTTCTTTTGGCAAGGTTTTTAATGAGCGATCTTAACAATCTAGTGATGGTCAATTCGAGGAGTGTTATAAATGATTCGATAGCTATGAATGTGGCACATTCTGGAGTGAATGTTATTACAGTATTAATATGTATGCTTGTATATGGGTTTACGGAAGAATGAAAAGATAGTTTTTATTGAATTATCTACATTATCTATCTTTTTAACCTTTATATTTTATTGATCTTAATTTTTATCTAATTTTTAAATAAAAATTAAAAATCACAGAAAGAAGTCCATTTTCATGTTTTCGATAATCTAAAGGGTTAATTTTAACGTTGCAAAATGGAGAGAAGGTAAATGTGAACAAAAGTGAATGTGTGTGGCGATTAAGTAGGAAGGGTAAGTAATTGTGGAATGGTAGATAACGACGGTTACCATAATTATTAGAAAATGACTTACTTTTCATATTTTGGATAGTACAACTGAGAATGGCCCATTAAGATGAGACTCTACCTAGTGTAGTGGGTCAGTCAATAGCACAAAGTGGTCCAAGCCTTCATTACATACAGTGGGTCATTAAATTAGTAAGCAATTATTTGGAACCCGGAAAATAGTAAAGAAAAAAAATTAAAGAAAATTAAAAATAAAAGATGAACTTAATAAGTGTTTTATGTATTAGAAACTCATTTGTTTATATACATTATATAAGAACTAAAAAATTTTAAATATGTTAAATTTTGACAATTTTTTATTATATTTGATTTTTCACATTTTTCGGGTTGAAGCCGGCAATAAGAAAATGTTCAGCACTCCCTATTACTTTCTAGGTTAAAATGAAGGTATAAAAATATGAGCCTATGGCATCCAGATTCTAGAGGAATTATGTCGGTATTTATCTAAATGGCGCCCCGATAAAGCTCTGTTGTAAAAATAAAATTTTAAAATTTTAAAAACATTTACAAATTAATTTTATTTTTAACATTTATAAAATGAATCTTGCTGAAGAGATATGATTAGTGGTAAAATGACATAATAGATATATTAGATAACCATAATTGTATTCTTATAAGAACAGAGTTCGATACAAAATTAAATAAAAGTAAAAAAAGAATTATTTATAAAATAGATTTTTTACAATGCCCATTTTAGACTTGTCTTTTAAATTGATGAGAACGGTCAAGGAGAGTCCCCATCTCAACACTTTTTATTCAAAACCAATTTTAATTCCTGTGAATGATTTGATCGAACCCCACAAGAAAGGTTAGATATAGGAAATCTTCATACTGATCCCATACTATTTATTCTTCTTCAATGTCTTGATTTTTAAATTTTAATTAAATTATATTAAAATAAGCACATAGTTTATGATGAAAAAAATATTAAATATTAAAATAAGCATAATTTATAATTAAAAATAGTATAAGTATTTATAATTTATTTTTATGAAAAATAAATAACATTTTACATTTACCAAACAATTGAACGTAAAAAAATCAATTCGAATAATTTTTTTATACAACATCATATACAAATAAGATGATAAATCTATCTATAATTTCAAAGGAATTCTCAACTCCATCTATATTTATTCCAACACCCAGTAACGGCTATCTGACCATAGCAAAAGAAAAAAAGAAAAAGACAAGCAAACAAACAAACACTTCATTATCATCCCGACTACAAATAGCCCACATGTAAATAATCCTCTTTCATTTCATTCCCCAACCATAGAAAAGCTCCATTTGTTTGTCCTAAAATAATTTTTTGAAATTATCGGAATTATCATGTTTAAAAAATAATGCGTACTTGTCTAAATTGTCGTATCGTAGCCAAGTAAGTTGGGTAGCTGCAATTTAAATTTTTTAAAAGAGTTAAAACAGTATCTTGATTGACTTTCACCTTCCACTTAGGCTTTGGAATCCTAAGGCCAGAGTACTAGAAAATGAAAAAAAAAAATTTCATGTTTAGATCCTAGAAAAGTATAAAAGAAAATCGAAATATAATCGAATTAACAAATTTTACATATTTTTAAATTTCTCATAAAATAAGTTTAAATAAAGCGTATAGAATTAATTTATTAAGTTCACACTTATTTTATAATTTCTTAAAAAATTCTACTTTATATTTTGTTTTACATTTTCGGAGTTTAAGGGGAGTTTTAATGCGAATTAAAAGGTGTTTGAAAATAAAAAGATAAATCCAGTTTGCGGGAGAAACTATTGATCAAGTAGTGCGTAATCCGTGCTGGGAGCAGCCGTTAGTTGGTCCTGCGAAGCCGTGACGAGGGCTGGCTGGCGTTGAATTAAGTTAATTGTCGTCGACCACAACGGTGGCATTTGAATTAAGTCAAATGCCGTCGTCCACAACGGCGGCATTTTAATTAATTCAAATGTCGTCGTTCACAACGACAGCATTTGGTTGAATAAAATTTGCTCTCCTAGGGCTTTTTCTTCTCCCGCTCAGCCCTTCTTCTCTTCTCCTTTGCTCCGATCAGACTGTCCTGCTCCAAGCTCCGATCTGCTCCTCTCCAATGGTCGCCTCCTCCTCCTTCTCGTCTCTTATGTTAATCCCGACTCAGGTAACGCTTTTGGCTTTTGAAGAAACGTTTTATTTAAATTTTTTTACATCTTGGTCCCACATTCTCAACATCATTTGACTATAAATTTTTTAGTTATGCATATCAAAAGAATTAGTAAATCAGTCACTTCTTTTCTTTTAGTCCCTACTCTAATTCTGGGAGGAAGATGCAATAATAATAAAAATCTTTTTTAACAAGACAAAGAAATTACATTAGTGCGTTCCTGCTCCATCTGTACGAAATTGTGCCTTTGGGATAGTAGGTTTCGTGACACGCACGCTGATAATTTCAATACCAAGAGCATAACGTGTGCAATCGCCCTGAAGAGAATCTTTTCATTTTTTCATCAATCAGAAACCCAATTCGATCACAGCCAAACAAGGGATCAAGTGTAAATTTTAAGAACTTATAACAAAGGAAAAATATAAATTTATGCCACAAAGATAATATCCCATAATATGCAAATAAAGCCACTCACAACTCGACTTTGCACAAACTAATTGCTCCCACATATGGCACAAAAAGTGAATCCACTCGCTTCCATATACATCCATGAAAACAAGACCTCTAGAGAATTAGCAACCATCACAATGCTACAAGGACACTTAATTTCACTAAGAAACAATAATATAATTAGTTCGATACCTGATCAAACATATCAATATAAACTTGCTGATTGATCTCATGGTGAATCTTATCATATCTATGTTGTCATACTGCACACCATAGTTTAGCAGTGTCTCATACACAGTCCTTATGAAGCCGGTTAACAACCTGAAGAGAACACTTTTGTTAAAACAAACAAGAGAATATAGAACCTTTACTGACAATGACTATGTTATTCTAAATCTGTAACCTAAAATAGAGCAATATCTCAATGCTCTACCTCTATCTTCTCAAAGTTGATCATGACACCTCCTTAGTACCATGGAATATCCCTTTGAACCTGAATTTTCAGCCAAAATAATTCAACCATACGACGGCAATTAACATCCTTCTTCCGGAAATAGGAAACTGTACTTCACCTGATCTGTCTGAAGTGTCACTTTGAATGGCTCAAACTGAGTTATCAAGGGCATCTTAGATGAAACCTAAACTCCCAAATAAGTACGAGCAGGTAGAATACAAAACCCCTGGCGCATAAATTATCAAATGCAAATAAAAAGAAGAAAACACTATGCTAAAACCTGGTTCCGTTATTGTCTTTAGAAGAAAGCACCTCTCCAATACACTAACATGACCTTCTGGGATCAAAATGGTTAAGTTTGATAAGATTGAGGATGACTGAAATGCTACCTGTAAGTTTAACATAACACACATTATAAATTCCTGGCTCAAGCACATTAATTAATAACATATATTTTCCCATTGGTATATGATCTTATGACATACTCCAACAACAACATCATGCTAGAGTAAAAGATTTCCTGCCAACCAGCACCAGCCCACTATTTTTCTTGAATAACAAAATGACACAATGATTGAAATTGAGGACACTCTGATTGTTTTCTTTATGATAAAGTTGATTTGATATCAGGCTAATGACCTCTCATATTATTTAATTCATTTGGGACCATTTTGTACAGGTCAAATATGTCTGTTTCAACAATTCCCGTGATATGTTACTATAATGGACAAATAGTGAGGACTAAAACAGATGTCGAATATGAGGGGAGTAAAACTTTTATTGCGCCTTTGAAGATACCGGTTGAATGCACGTTTCAACAATTGATTGATATGATATACTCAAAGACAACCATTGACAAACGAAGGTTCAAATTAGTACTCATTTGTAAGTATCCTCTTAGAAATGGAAATAGGTTCCAACCTTTTCCAGTACGGGATGACAGTAGTGTGCGCGAAATGTTGAATCTGGTTAACACAACAACCATTGAGGAAATTGAACTGTATATTAAAGTTGTTCGAGTCAAGGCACAATTGAAACAATTTGGGGGTGGCCATGTAGATTTATTTGTTCGCGACAATTACAATGTTGCACAATCTGATTACGGTTGTGAGCTCTCTAGCAACCGTGCAAGATCAATACTGACCAAATGGAGATGATGAAGACAAAGTAAGTGATGAAGAAGGTAATGATGACATGAAGGAAGATGTTAATGATGAATGTGATGGAGATGATGAAGATGTTGACGTTGATGGACATGCATCCTCCTTTCGAACTTTTAACCAAGTTTTGGAGAATGAACAAGGGATATATGTCTCAGCACAAGCACCCTCTTGTGATGTATCAAATCACCCAGATGATGAGACATTGGATGAGTCATCCCCTGTTAATTATCACTTACCACCAACACCTCAATTTCACCATGAAAACCCGATAATGCCTGCAAGTTGTTGACCTTATGGGTGCGGCATACTACCGGTTATTCGAGCGGAGAATTCGTTATTGGCCAAGTTTTTAATTCGAAATCTGATTTGCAAGAGGCTGCAAAGATTTACTCAATTACAGCACACCAAGAGTATGTCGTTGTTGCATCCTCAAAAAAATTGCTCGTTTTAAGATGTAAGAAGGCGGAAGAATGTCACCATTCATGGAAGCTTCAGGCAATGGTTGTGAAAGATACTGCTATTTGTTATCAACAAATATATCGGGCCGCATACTTGTGTCAATCCTTGTTTGAACCGGGACCATCACCAACTAGACTCGAAATTGGTTGCTAGTCATATAAAGTATTAATTAAGGCAGTAACTACATTGTCTAGTATCGTTATTCAAGCAAGTGTGATGGAGAAATGGGGATATTAAATATCATACAAAAAGGCGTTGGACGGAAAGCATAAAGCAATTAGACAGTTATTTGGTGATTTCTTTCAATCATATACAGAGCTGCCACGTTTGTTCTTGGCTATAGAGCAAGCAAATCCTGGATGTATTGTTATTTGGAAAACACGTGAAATTAATATGCCAAACACTGAGATATTCCAACACGTGTTCAATATTAAGCTTATCTATTGAAGGGTTCGAACATTGTCGCCCCGTAATGAGTATTGGATGGTACACATTTATATAGGAAGGTAAAGGAAAGTTATTGATTACGTGGGGTGTATTTTTAAATAAATCGCTATTTCCATTGGCATTTTCAATTACGGTATGTGAGAATACCGAGAAGTCATATTCTCGCATGTATAAGAAATACAAGACTAAACGAATGGAATTTGCGTTATATCTAACCACATCCGGTATCATGGCAAAGAATGATCGATCCTCATCTTGGTTAGCCGCACCATCTCGCTCTATCACAGATTTGCATGCGTCATTTTACAAGCAATTTTTACGACCTAGCCAAAGACAAAATTTGAAGAATTTGGTATTTAGAGTACTTTTTATAGTATAGAACGCAAATTCAATAAGCATGAATACAATAGGGAGAATTACACTCTTGAAGCACTCGTGAATGGTTGTGAGGCTATCCCACCCGCTTATGGGCTCTTTCACATGACTGAGGTTTAAGATATGGGTTAATGACAACCAACATTTCGTAGGTCTTTAACAGCTAGCCCTAAAAGGAGCCTCGTAGCCTACCAAGAACTCGTGATTAGCATGGCGACCTTCTTCCGTCTCTTTAACTGTTACTTGCTGCAAGAAGGAACCAGGGTGCTAATAGATTGGCATCCACAATGTCTACTCCGCATGCTGGGATGCCATCCGTGCTCGTGTTGTCGAGGTGTGTTCGATGGAATCAGGCTTTACGACCACGTACAGGCTTATTTCATGTCAAGTCAAGGAGAGGTCGAACTCATCGCTCAACTTCATGAAAAAAATGCACATGTGGAAAGACACCGATATATGGGTTCTATATAGCCATAAGGATAGCAAAGCATGTCAACATCGCTGTGTTGATTTTCGTTTGTTTGTGGAAGGCTACTACACTACTCAGTCCTACTATGACACATAGGCAAGCCTTTTCCATCCAATATTCAATGAAGATGAGTGGTCTCTTTATGGTGGTCCGACGATTGTACCACTTGATTCAATGCAACGCATGGGAAGTGGACGTCCTAGATCAACCCAAGGCATAATGAGATGGACGTTAGGGAGGAAACCCGATCACATGTGGGTTGTGCAAACAATCGGGTCACAATCGTCAGTTTTGTAGATAAACGTAAATCAAGTTTAGTAAATGAATGTATGAATATATGAATGTAAATGCTCCCATTATCTATGATTTGGTCCTCCTTGTCTGCTCAAAGACTCCAGATTAAGCTAAAAGACGGCTGGCAGGTATGTATTTCTTAGTCTATGGACCTAATTCCCCACTCTTCTTCTTGCTTTTGGATTTATTTGTAAATGGCATGATAATCGATGACAAAGGGTGTTAATTTTGCGTGGGAAAGCCATTCCTTCCATCTATAAATGAAAGGAAAATATGCCTTTGATTGAAGTCTGTGCTTTATGTTGTTTTGGCTTTGAGAGGCCGGAAACTTGGTTTAATCGTCAAGAGCTAACCCAAAGGAAGAGTCCTATGGAAATTTTTGTTCTTCATAATCAATATTTGCTCTTCTTAAATGAAAGGTCAACTGTGAATATAATTTATGGGTAAAAAAAGACATGGATTATAATCCTCTTCCTTCCTATGTTATTGTCAACAATGTGATCTCATACAATGATCTCTCATCATTTTAGTTAGATTTCAATCATGTTTATGATGCTGATAACTTAATCTTTTTTGTCTTTCTTGTCAATTTATGCAGTCCTTAGAGATAAGAACTTAACTGGAGAATATGTTAAGTACATAATGTTTCAAATTTAAGACATAAGAGAAGTAGGGGTGGAACTGCAGCGTTTTGATTGATATACAGTAGTTGCAGGTGTTTTCAAACAACTTCCATAAATCAAAGCAAGTGGTTGCATGGATGATGCACAAAAATATAACATTCAGGGATGTAGGATTTTCAATAAGTAGAAACCACCACCCCTTTTGGTTCCTATTTCTGAAAACTATTCTTGAGAATAGTTTTTGAAAACACAGAGAACACCATTTTGATGTATTTTGTGTTTTTCAGAACAAAAAAACTGGGAACCAAGCGCGTTCTTCCTATTTTTCTTATTCTTCTTGTTTTTTAGAACATAAAACAATTTTATTAGTTAACTGAAAATTGTCTTCTCATGTTAGGTCACTGGGAAAATACATGTATTTTAAAAAATTAGTTAATCTTTTATGTAATAGGAAGAAAACAACTGAAATCAGTTCAAGAAACATATAAAAATAATTAAATTAACTTTTCTACTTTCTACATTTTTCCTCAATTTTCTGGGGAAACCAAAGATAGCCTACAGATTTCAAATTGCCCTTTTGCATGTATGGGGCATAAAGCTATTATTGTCTAAAAGTTCTAACTTGTTAATATTGTTCCAACTACAGGCACATCGTGAATCAACTAGAACAGTGTTACCAACTGATGGACATGTAGATCCAGTGGCTGCTGCAGAGGAGATAGCTTTCTGCCGAGCATGTGCGAGGTTTGGCCTTGACTTGTACCTGTATCATGGTGAATAGATGCTGAAGACTGGAACCAGTGTGCTTAGAGTTTCCAAATATAAGGCTTGGTTGAGAAATTGGATTATAGTTACAATTCTTCTCAGCTGATGTAAATACATACAGATGGGAAGTGATCATATGATCTCGAGTATTTTCAGCTTTCGTTCGGATCACAAACCAAAATTGCCATTGTGGTAGTGAATGCTTCGAATCGATTAGGCAAAGTATCTTGTGTTTATATATATATATATATATATATATATATATATATATATATATATATATATTGAGTGGTAGCTAGTGAATGAATGTGATGAAGCAAAACTGTGGTCAGTTGTTGCCCCTTCTGAGGAAATGTATTGATTTTGAATATGAAGCAGCCATTTCATTGGGGTTGAGAGGAAAATAAGAACATAATTGGTACCTCTTCTAAAGAAATGGGCTTTTTGATAGATGAAAGATGGTGGCGTGAGCAATAGAGAGAAGGATGCTCTGTTTCTGAGCTTGACCATTTTCCCCATTAATTTGGCACTTGTAAATACATAATCAATGTTTTCTCATTCACGCTTTTATTTGTTAGAATAAATCGATTACACAGAAATGATTTCATTTTTCACATCCAGATTCTGAAGCATATATCAAAGCTATTTTGTGTTCAGTGTAGACTGGAATAGTCAAGTTACCTAGAACCCCCCTCTAATAAAGTGAAATAATTCTCAACCATTAGACAAGGATGGTCATTGTTCCCACAAGGATTATGATAACGTTTCTGGTTTTGTAGAGCTTAAGTCTTGCGAACAGAGTCTTGATAAGTTGAATGTTATAATTACGTTTAAAATATCACTTCTAATACTTCCTTAAAATTAGGGTATGGTTCAAAAATGCATGTCCCATGTTTTAATTATGAAAACCAATGTTTTAAAAATTGGTTCATCGACGTCTTGAGAAGTTGGGACGTTATAAATGCATGTCCTGTGTTTTAAAATTGCGGTAAAACAAATGTTTTAAAAATATAGGACCAACTGGGTTGAACCATTAACCAGCAACTAAACCGATCGTTTTTTTCTTATAAAAATTAATCAAACAAGTAGTTGACTCAATTAATCGATTATAAATATTTTTATTTATATTTATAATTATTTTATTTATAATAATATATTAATTATATATTTATAATGTTGCTAGTTTAATCATGATTCCCGAATAAGTAACTTGTCCGATTCAATTGAAAAAAATGTCAAATAATCTTATAGATTTAAAAATCTATTTCACTTGCTTTAAAACATGTAAATATATATACTTTAATATTTAATGTGATATATATATTTGTTCGTTAGTTATCACAGATTATCGATGCTCACAAGTACATGCATCTTTGCATTTATCTTACTACATCCAACAATATTTACCTAAAAACCCTAAAACCCCGAAATCGAAAAAAATTATAAACCCTAAGACCCCAAAAACCTAAACTTACGCCCTAAACCCTAAAAACCCGAATACCCTAATGCTCAGTAAACCCTCTAATGCCCTACAAACTGTAAAATCAGCCTTTAAACCCTAAACCTCAAAACTTTATATCTCTAAAACCCTCTAATCGATGACACCGAAAAATCCAAGATGAACATGTTTTGTTTTTTTGAAAATCCTGTAGAATATAAAAAATATTTATATTTTAGAGAATACTAAAATTGCATTTTATGTATTCAAAACCGCATTTAAATTTCTGTAGACCTATAAAAGTGTGTTTTTTGTGCATTATTAAATTCTTATTAATAATGGTTTGAACAACCGGATTTCCCCTAATTCTAATTTTCTTATTTTTTATTGCATGCATTGTTAAAAAATCCAAATTATTATACTTACAATTTAGAATTATTTTTTATAAAAAGCGGTACATGTATAAAAATAGAAATCATATATAAAATCCTAATGCCCTAAAACCCGAATACCCTAATGCTCTAAAACCCTAATGCCCTACAACCCAAAAATCCAAAAACCCTTAAACCCTAAAACCCTATGATGCTGAAATACCCTAAAACCCTAATCGATGACAATCGAAAAATCCAAGATGAACATGTTTTGTTTTTTGAAAATCCTGGAGATTATAAAAATAATTATATTTTTAGAGAATATTTAAAAATTGCATATTTTATGTATTCAAACCGCATTTAAATTCTGTGAGACCGCTAAAAGTGTGTTTTTGTGCATTATTAAATTCTATTAATAATGGTTTGAACACCTGATTTTTCTAATTCTAGTTTCTTATTTTTTTTTATTGCATGCATTGTTAAAAACTGATTATAATGACCAATTTAGAATTATTTTTTATAAAATCGGTACATGTATAAAAATAAAAATCATATATAAAAATAATAACATGTATCAATTAGCTTCCCACACGACGGGCGCCTTTAATAGTTTCTCAGATCTGCGCCTAGAATAAACAAATTTGTCAGCACAGGATCCCAAAAGAGACCTGAGCTATGAGCCGATGGAACCGAGGGAGTCATGGAGCCGAGGTAATCGATGGATGAAGAAGTCGATGTACACGCCGAGTACTATACGCTAAATTTAAGTCTACCCCACTCAGTAAAAGGTCATGATGGTGTCATCCATGGGAGGCAATGTATGGGATGCAAAGGGTGTACGTCACGCGATATCTACCGCAGATGACACTGGCTCGCGACACCGATGCGCATACAGGTGCCTGCGGGGGGGTGGCCAAGGCGATGCAGCCATGCAGAGTGGGCGATGGTCAACGCGCTGGGGTACCAAGGCGACGTGCTGCAAGGGGTAGAAGGTGAGGTCAATAAAGCGTGGGTATAAGGATGTTGTCACAGGTAATAGGAATCGATAGCGGAAGGTGAGGGGTAAGTATGGAGTAAGATCGGGGCAGGCAAACTCGATCAAGTACGTATACCACTCACATCGTTCACACCATGACCGGCCCCACCATCTCCAAGACGACTCGCTGGCCAACTCCCTCTGCCTCTCCCTCTCCTCTCCCTCTACCTCTAACGGGTCGTGATACGTGAAGGAGTCGATGACACCTAAGTCTAATCGATGGTCCATGTGGATGTGGAAGCCTCCCGAGCGCATTCCTCAAGGATGCTGACGCTCTTTCTCCGATATGGCGTAACTCCGATCGGCACATACAGATGTCGCACAAAGCACCGGGCCAGAGCAAACGAGCGATCGACTATGTCAACCTCATGGCTACGATCTATGGGAACCAAAGAAATAATTATAATTACATACTCTATTGATTAAAATTAGGTAAAATATTTTAGAAACACATGAGTCTAACTTACCATAACATTCATACTACCGACTGTAGTATGAAACCTCATATCATCCCTATGCAACTGTGGTGTCATAAAACGTCATGTAATACGACGATACCACTGCATGTATGGATCATGGAAGTCCATAATACCCACCATAGTGAAGCACGATCCCGCCGATCGCAGATCCCATGCTATGTAACGGAAAGATGACACGTCGCCCAATCGCGCCAGGTCGCCCACGCATCGACCTACGTGAGTCGATACTCAGAAGAGCAAGCCGAGGCATCTCCCCGATGCGTTCTGAATCGACGCGAATACGCCTAGACGGCGCCACCCAACAGCCTCGAAACATATGAGGGGTGACATCGCGCCCAGACATCCCGATCGGGCCTAAGTAAATATCTGAAGTCGGGTCAACCAACTCTCCGACGCACGCACAGCCATAAAGCACCTGCCACACAACTTATCGACGCCAAGACTTTGGCGTCACCATGGATTGAACTACCAGGAAACATATACTTTAACATATAATTACTGATCGAAAGTTTCAGCGCCTAGCCAATCTCAATATAAGAGAGGACAACGGACGGGTTAAGCACCCGTGTCAGCAGTACCTCCACCTACACCCCAACGAAGAGTCAAGCATGGCTCCCGGCCTCTCAAGTATGGCTCAGCCGAACGCCTATGCTCAACTCGGTAATCCATCGCCTGCATCTCGCCACGACGCCATCGACATCATCATCATGTAAGGCATGAGGCAAAGGTGGTGCTGGATATGCTGCTGATCGCCCAAAATCGGGTCGGCCCACGTGAAGCCTCTCCCAAGACCATAGCCGAATATAAACATACCTGCTAATCTAATTACGAGCCGAAAGTGTATGAAATTACAAAAATAAATTTACATAATTAGACGCTAGAACCACTAATACCGCATCTATGGTCCAAGTCGGCACGACATAACTTCACACGTATGTAAGTACCGCACCACCCCAACTATAAGTCGGTATGTCTCGTGTCAAACCTTGTGCAGCGGGAGAGCACGTGTGAACATGGACCCTTCTGTCCAGAAACAAGAAGGATCCCATCAGCGCTAATATGAACCCACATGCACTCCGCTCCAAATCGACCTTATCAAGATCGGGTCCTCGGGTCGAGCAATACGACATAACCAACGATGGAGATAGTCAATCCTCCGAGCATCGGTGGGGTGACTGAGCGTACCACCGCATAACTCTACTACATCAGCACATGTCCTCGTATCTACGCAGTCCGCTGATATTTAAGGCCATGATGATAGCAACATCCCCGTAACGCGGATCGCCATCTTCGACCGACATGGAATGTGTGTTCGCCGCCATCTCGACGAGACAGGGCAATGAGCGCCAATCTATGATGATGATTCTAAGCTATACACCGTAGAACTCGCGCCAATCACGTATGGACGAATGCGTGGATCCATCCTCCATTGGCTAAGGAAGGCTCTCATCTACTGCCGAGGGCGGAGAACTTCCTGTAACTACAATTAACGAAATAACCATGTTTATAATTGAATATATATAGATTAGAGAGTAAAACTGGAATGTTAATTCATGAAGACAAAATACAAACCTCGCTCTGCTGTCAACAAAGTGGGATCATGGTCTCGTCTTGCAATAAAGACGTATGGATCCAATGGATCGGGCCACATGAAGCTCTCGAACGCCATATATAGAGTAACCTCGGGATGTCTCCGAAAGACACTATATATATTAGTAAACACATTTATAAAGTGTATCACAATAATTAAAGGCACTAAGGATTTAGGGTTTTAGCGTTTCAATGTTTTAAGGTTTTATGGATTTAGGGTTTTAAGGTTTTGCGTGGTTTCAGGGTCTTAAGGTTTTAATATCAAGTGGTTATAGGGTTTTTATTTTTTAGGTTTTTACGGTTTTAGGGTTTGAAGGTTTTACGGTTTTACGGTTTTTATCAGTTTTAGGCTCTGAAGGTTTTAGGGTTTGTGGCTTAGGTTGAAATGTCGTTGTTCTGGTTTGTGGGTCTTCTTGCTCTTAGTGGCATTACAGCACTTTTGGGTATTAGCTAAGCCATGTTGTGGTTTTAGGGTTTAAGGGTTTTAGCGTTTCAAGGTTTTAGGGCTTTAGGATTTTAAATATTTAATGTCATATGGTTTTAAGCTTTTTGGGTTTTTACAGTTTGAGGGTTTTAATGTTTTAGGTTTTGTAATATAGTGTTATAGTGTTTTAAGGTTTCAAGGTTTCAATGTTGTAGGATCTAGTATTTTAGGTTTTAAGGTTTTCACGCTTTAGCGATTCAAGGTTTGAAGTGTTTCAAGGTTTAACCCGCTTTTTTGTGGTTTTAGGTTTTAGGTTTTTAAGGCATAATGTCATGTGGTTTTAGGGTTTCAAGTTGCTGGTTTTACTTCGCTTAGAGATTTTGGGTTTTATGGTTTTAAGGTTGTAAGATTTAATGTCATATGGTTTTAGGTTTCAATGAGGTTAGTGGTTTACAAATATGAGGGTTTTAGCGTTTAGTGTTTCAAGGTTTCAAGGTTTTGTTTCAAGGTCATAGGATTGTGTTTTAGATTGTATGGTTTTAGAGATAGGGTTTAAATAAAAAACATTTAGGAATAAAAATTTATTGTCAAAGAGTCGATGAACATAAAGTTAAAGAGGAAGAAGAATAATGATAGATTAACTTAATGCTTTTATGACTATTGTTAATTAGTTAACTATTATGAAAATGGTCATTGATGGTGAGATACTAGCTTATTTCTTTCCAATAATTTGGGAAACTTTTGTTGTCACTATTAGTAACTTTGTTCCAAATGGTGCATTATCTATGGATATGTAAAAACTTGATTAATTAAGAGACTAGAAAAGCTTATGAGACAAAATATGCACAAGTCCTTATCACAAAAAAAGTAAGAAGAAACATGAATAGAGGATGGATAGATCCTAACAAGTTGGAGGGAAGGTCTCGCTCCATAAAAAAAATCAAGTGTTTCCATAATTAAAAAAATAAGATGACAAGTATACGACGAAAATTATGAAGTTTCAGTGTTTTAATATGAGTGGTTGAATATAGAATATCAAGGAATCAAGTGAATTGTAGACATTGCAACCTCCTACAATGTTACCTCTGTAACCTCTCACTTGGAGTTGTTTTCTAATTATAGAGTTGAAGACTTTGACACACTCAATATGAAAAACTCTAGTTACTCCAAGATGATAGACATGAGTGATGGTTATTTTAAGTCGATATTATGGATTTATGCGTTAATTTAATTCCAAGATTAGCCTTAAATAAGTAAGGTCAGCTGGAAGAATCTCTTACTTGTCATGAATGAAAAATTAGACTGAAATAAAATAAAAATTGAAGGAATGCACTTTCCCATAAACTCGAAAAAAAGTGATGAAAATCTTCAAGCTTTTTTTCTTGTTTGATAATTTTTTCCATACCTTCTTCTTATAGTGTGTGTATCCAAAAGTGTAAGAAATCATTTTAATTCTTCCTTTAGGAACTGACATAACCTTTAAAGTTTAAATAGTTCAAGTATGAAATCAACCTTAAATAAGCAGAGAGGGGTTCATCCTCCATGCAACTTGATCTCAACCAGCTTGTTTGGGACACGGTTGTTAAAAGTAGTTTATTGACAATTTTGTTTCTTTTATTCAATTGTCAGAAACATGTTTTTCCCCAAAATAAACTCGTAAGAATAAGATGCCTTTATTTATTTTACTTGTTAAAAATGTTATGAGAAACACGAAAAATAATATAAAGAGGATTGCTATCCGAAGCTGTTGTACATCTTCTTATTGTTTAAGTGGTCCAGTTCATCTTTACTGTATTAAGATAAAGTTTCTCATACTAGGTATCTTTTTCTGAAACAATCCCAAAATTCAGTTCATCTTCCGATTAATTTCCATGGCATATCCTAAAAAAATTTGTAGTTCTGGAAACTAACATTTACAAGCTAAAAAATCTACCTCCACGCATCTATCCATACAAGCAGTAAATGCAACATAACTTCTAAGGGCGATATCTCATTATACAAGCAGTAACGCCTAATGCAGTTACACAAAGTTAGCAGATCCTCTTCCCACTTTATGTCCAACGATTCAAGAAATCTTCCAAAAAGTATGGAATATTATATAATTGATGGATGCATAGTTTACACAGCGAAACAAAAGATTACAAATTGCAAAGGACTGAATATCGGGACATCTTAAACAATAAGAAGATAGACAACAGCTGATAGCAATCCTCTTTATATTAAACACAAGGGCAAAAAGACTTCCACAACATGTTAAAAGTGGTAGGAGTTGTACAGGTTTATTGGGCAAGAGGCGTTACCTGGAAGAGCGAAAAATCGGCGAGCAGATGAAGAGAAGACGACGGAATCGAACGACGAGCAACAAAGACCTGCGAGGGAGGGAAGGAGAAGAGGAAATGGGGAAAAAGCCCTAGCACGCAAATTTAAATTCCACCCAAACGTCATTATCGCAATCCACTCAAGATTTTACTAATTAAAATGTCGGCTTCATATCATGGACGACAAAGAATTAACTTAATTCAAATCGCCGTCATGCGATCAACGGTACTAACTTAATTCAAATGCCAGCTCGCCCTTTCGTACGCCAAGAGGAATCAAATGTCAAGGTTCTCGCTGTTTGGGATTGCGTGACTGCATTTGATCAAGGCTTCCCGCAAATCGATTTTATCTTTTTTATTTTCAAACGCCTTATTTCCGTACAAAACTCTTAAAAGGGAGCCTTAAATCCATGGAGTGGACATATTTTCAAACATAAGAGAATCAATATTTTTATTTAAGATCACACGGATCATCCAAGCTGAAATTGAAGTACATTCGTTTTGTTTTCTTTCCCCTCTTTTGCTATATCCACAGCTACGAGAATACAGCATATGACTGCTCGAGACAGGTAAAACAATGGGAGAGGAAGGGGCGGCTAAAACTGGCGACTGCAGCACCAATTTGCATGCTTTAGCGAATACATACAGCCCAAGATCACTCTGGTTGATCACGCCCTTCTCAATCCTTGATCGGTAGAATTTATCCTGGAAATCATCATGCTAATCTCAAAAACCTGTTTTTCTTAGAAGATAAATTTCATGTCTGTTTTTGAAAACTGTTATTAAGATCAAGCTAAAAACATAAAAACAACATTTTATAGGTGAAAGCTATCTATGTTTAGAGGTATTAGTACCTATCTGATGTCACAGGACCTAAACGAGCTGGCCTATTGCTGACATTTTCAGCTGATTTAATTAGAACAACGACTGCTTTGAATTCGGGTATCTGCGACTTTGATCTGGTTTTGTGCTGGGTCTCATCTCTGCTTATAACAGTATATTTTCAAAATATAATCAACAGATATTCTATATTGGGAATAACAGACCTGTTAAATTTAGAATGTATATCGAAACGCTCGTAACTATGCTAAACAACAACCACCTATCATTCTATGTGTCTTATTTATTTTTCATGATCCCAAACTTACGTTCTATCTCGATAAGCACTACTGTAAAACTAGAGTTTTAACAATATCACAATCCCAGTATTAAGATCACAATTGGGTAATGACAATTATGGCCTTCTTGTTTTGCTTTACTTTGTTTTCAAAATGACAGTTCCTATATTTAGATTTAAGGACAAAATAGCTACAAGATACAAAAATTGAGATTTGCCCTAATTAATTTTTTCAAAAAAAAATTCTCAATTAATATATTTTAAAATAATGTCCAGTTATTACCACACATCATCAAAATCGCATTTTGCGCCTATGATTTTAATTTTTTTTTTAAATTAAAACCGTGTCATCAACTGCAGTTTTGGTGATGTGGCAATAAGAAATTAGTTTGAGCATTATTTTAAAACATGATATATTTTGGGATTTTTTTTTTCTTAAAATATTATTTTAGAAAATATCACTCCAAAAATTGAGCCGGTTACCAAGTTTTTTGCATCTAGAGGATTGAATTTTACCTGCACTGTATAGAATACTGCAGCTGTAGTGCTCATTCATAAGGTCACCAAGCTTTCTTAGCATTTCTTCCTCACTGCAACAGTTCATTGGGAATTAGAATTCAGGAAAGTTCAATTGGTCAACGAATTCTCCATCATACATACAGTAATAAATCCTCCTAATTGAAATCAAGTCCTTGATCAAATATAAATCATAGACTCTATGGCTCCCGCTGGAACCCGAAAGTATTAGGGAAAGAAAAAATACTACAAAATTATTTTCTCATGTTTGATCCCCGTAAAATATAAATAAAATCAAATATAATCAAAATTTACATATTTTAAATTTCTTAGTCCTATATAATAAAGAGAAACAAATAAACTAAGTTTGAATAAAACATATAAAATTGGCTTATTAAGTTTAAACATATTTTATATTTTTTTCATCATATTTTCCAGTATGTTTTTTCTTACTATTTTCTTTCCTTAGTACAGTTCCAAACGGAACCTACGAATTAAAGTCATATTTTTGGGTGTCCTCAGAAGATAGTAATTCCCAAACACTACCATCCATTTCAATAATTGAGAAGCATATTAGGATAGCCCCATTTCAAATATGAATATCAACAGAATGAAGGTTCTAGATGAGTTAGAAGTTTAGGTAGTATATATTATCAATAGATGGACAGTAACATGGCAGCCAGATTATTCCTGATGCAAAAGGAGAAAAAGGAAAAAGTAGAATGCAAATTTATCAACACATACAGAATGATAATTGAGATCTTAGGGAAGATGACTAACCTTAAGTCTGATAAAACAGCGTCCCTGAAAGAATGAACACGCCTGGCCTCAGAGGCCACATGGGAGGCCCTCTGAAAAGGCAGGCTGGGTACAAAATTAGAAGAGAAAAAGAAGGATATATATAATCCATGATCTTTTCAAAAGGAAAGGTTCAAATTATAATCTATATTAAAAAAAAATACCCCAAAAAACTTAAGATAACTCCAAATAGACATGAACATGCCGTAACTAATTTTGAGGATTTGGATTCTTCCTATCCAATAGTCTGGAAAAAAACAAAACAAAAACTCAAAGTAGTAGGTAGAAAATTTTAGAAGTAACTTGACCATAATTTATTAAGATGAACTCCACAAAGCCAAACCATTTTTCAGGAGGCTGATACAAAAGTAACTCAGGTACACATTCAGCAAGATTTCTCCAGGACCCATGAGCCCAGGTATCTGAACTGGAGAAAAGATGCCCATACAGAGTGAGGCTCAACTCAGAAATACAGTAGTAAAAATTTCACATCGGACAAAGCTATCTAATTTCAGAGTCATAAGTAACTAGCATAAAATTTTAATAAATAATAAATCCGAAAAGCTGACACTAAGATACTTAAGACAAGGCTTAACAAGAAAATGAAGATGGAATAGAATGGCCAAACTTTTTCATTCAGATATCCATATAATCAAAAAAGATGTCAGGATAACAGCAAGAAAAATTCATAAATTTCATATCATACTTCAATGATGTTGTGGGGTAAAAGCATGGCTATCTGGACTAGCCTTAAAAATGAGCTACCTGAAATAGTTTAAAATGCTTGGCAGCTTTTAACACATCCAAAGAGGTCGGTGAATTGCTGAAGACTGATGGCAGACTTTCCTCAATGATTTTCTCAATTTCTTCAGCTGTATATGGTTCCTCCTTCAAAAATTCCTAGGTAAAAGAGAAGCTTTAATGATCTGATATGGAATGAAAAAGTGAAACATTATTTTTGAAGGAAATCAAACCATAAAATCCTAAGGATACATAAGGTAATACAAGGTCCTTGCTCAAGACCAATTTTGAACTTCTGCTGACATTCAAGTTTCATAATTATGAATTATGAACACTTTGACAGCTATGACAGGGTCGAAGAATGATGATCACTTGCAAATGATACACAACTCATGACTTGAAAGAGTTTTAACCTCTAATCGCTGCTTGTGGTTTCATTCTGAGCTTTATAGCAAGAACAATCTGCAGAAGTCTCCCACAGTTACACTGTTTAAACTGGCAAAGCCAGTCTACGAATGATCAATGAAGAAAATTTTGGGGAAAGAAAAAGGAATCTTAGAAAAATGAGGAAAAAGAAAACCCACAGAAGGGCTCAATTAGGGAAGACAAATTCAAATTCCTGTCTACTAAGATATCAGCAGGTAGTTCATAGTTTGTTGTCCCTTAACAGTCCATTTCCATCAAATTTATTGATTTTGAGAGATTAGTTTGCATTGCTAAATCAGAGACTGAACTGGACAGCTGTCAAACATGAAACTAAAAAACATATGAGTGCCAGTGTGTATCAAGAAATTAGATAATTCAAACTAAAACATTTTCCCCTCAAGGATAGGTTAAAACTTACAGCAGCTAGCCGACATTCAACAACCCGGTTATTATAATTCGTAGCAGCAGTTACTGCCTTTTGGGACTCTGCCAATGAATGGGCTATTACAAGAGATCCACCAGCAGGAAGTTGCACATCAGTTGCACGGATAGGGTTGAAATCGATAAGTTCTGCAAACCCAGATTTGGCCACAGATATAGCCTGTCATAAAGAAAACAAGTGATATTGGCTACAGCCTTTGCCTTGAAAGAGTAAAGATCATAGCAAATATCATCCTGTCAACATAGTTCACACAAACTACTGTACCATCTATACTGAAGGATATAAACAACAGGGAGAACAATTTAAAAGTTTGTCTGAATGTCATCTGGAATGAAAACAAATATATAATTGCCCGATTAGCAAACTTACTAGCAGGTCCTCAAGGAAAACATATATACACAGTCACACACGACACACATTACAATCATGAACAAACCCAACTCCTATTCATAGAGTCTGCCATAGTTCATTCCGCGGAAAGCATGTTTCTGAAGTATAATTCAATTTGTAATATCAAATTGCAAAAAGTTTGAATATTGAAGGTTTCGATTTTTAACGGGTTCAATATATCTCTACAACAAGTACCATATGCACACTTCTGATATATATTGGAAACCCTAATACATCCTGTTTACTTAGGGGAGCTGTTTTGGCGTCTCTTTCTTTTGAATATACTTGCACGTCTTACTTATCAATACATATGTATGAATATATATATATATATATATATATATATATATATATATATATATATATATATATATATTGAGAACCCTATATTTAGGAACTTCTATATTTAAAACCCAGAAAATTTGGAATGCATACAATTATTTTTTTCCGTAGGCAGACAAAATTTTGCACCTTCATATACAGGAAGGAACGAAATACATGAAGCACCCATTAGCAAAACATTCTCCAAAACATCTCATGCTGAAGTGTCACGATTATAACAAAGGTAATAAGACCTAAGTGGAAATCAGCAGATATATCATACTGGATAATCTAACCACTAGGAGTGATAACAATACATTGAGCACTTGACAAAAAAAAAAAGAACTAGCCCTGAAAAGACAACTATCAGTCTATTTTTCTTTCCTTTACGTGCATCTGTTTTGAAATGAGTTGGTGTTTGAAATGAATATCATCAGGCATTAAAGAATTGCGGCTGCAAAAAATAAGTTGATCTCGAAAGACACGCCACAAAAATGTTCTCCTAAACCATAGCCTTATAAATGAAAGCATGATCACAAATAATTCAAAAATCAAGGATTGCAATTGATATTCTATTATGCCAAAGCACACATTACTAATTTAATAAGATCACCTCCAATGTAAATGTAGAGATATAACTCAACCCATCACAAAAATAGGTTCCGAACAATCAAAGAAGAAATAACATGAAGACAAATTTATTTTAGAAGGAATGCAAAATGTCATAATGTCTTTGCCAGAGTTCACTGATGGTTCACAAGAAAGTCAGCATAAAATCAGTGTGTGTGCAAAGATAATTGTAACCTGGTCCATTCCAATTCACTATGCTCCAATGTGTCGCTCACATTCACATGTTAGTTGGGCAATTTCTTTCTGTAAAACATGGAACAAATATTAGAATAAACAAACAGGACTTTCAGTTGTCTGCTCAGGCTAATAAATGAAGCCAATTTAGCTTAGGTCATTCCCTATATTCATTACTTATTTGCTTTCCATCTATTAGTATGTAAATCATTCCCATTACAGAGTACCTTAAAATATGTATACAGGATACCATTAAAAATTAAATTTTAAGCACCAATATCCATCTCAACCAAACATGAGATTTGTGACAATCCATAAGTTGATTAAATTTTCAATACATTGTGTTAAAAACAGGAACCAAGGAAAGGAACATAAACAGATAGATTTTGGAACGGAAATTGGAACAAAGCTACTTATAAAAAAATAAAACCAATAAATTTATATGACATTAGCTTGATGCAGCCAAATACACAGCTTTAATGAGGCAACGTGCACTGCATATGCTACTGCCTCTTCCAAGGGAATCATTCATGAATTGTGAATAAAATTTAAACTCTGAATATAAAATTATAAATTTTTATTAAGTAATTATTTATAGTGCAGATTCCACAATCAAAGCCTCGAACCCAGCTTGTTGTCTTGATTCCAATGCTAAGTTTCCATTTCCCCACCCAAGACCAAAATATAAGCAATCATAAAAGGGCTACATAAGAATAAAAATTCCTTGAAAGCCTAACGTAATCATGGTGAAAAGTCCGTACAAAATAAAGTATTTCTTTGCAGGTCAGTAAATGAAGGAAACACCTTTGGGAAGGAGACATCAAAAGTAGCCATTATAGCTATCGTAGATGCACAAACAAATGCAGCAGAGCTTGATAGTCCAGATCCTGCAAGAAAATAAGCAACTCAAACTTCATTCTATAAAGAAGATGTCACCCCAAAATAACAGTGACATTGTCCTTATACATGAAAAGGACAGGAAATTAAACCAACCAGCATCAATAAGGACATCAAGTCCAACTGGTACTCCAACATCAACTCCTTTTAGTTTAGCAAATTCATAGTAACCTTTGTACCTATAGTGGCGAAGATGAACCATCAGTTTCCAGTGTTAGGCAATGTTAACAAAATTCAAGTCTAACCTATTAAGGTAATTGTGGGTTAAACAAATTATCATGTCCAAGGTGACAAAATGTAAAACAATTTTTTCTCACTAAATGACTAAAATAAGCTTCTTCTGAATTGTTCCTTTCTTATCCACGTATATCTATAGAAACAAAAAAAAAGACAAAACAACCCGAAGTGTGTCCCACCCGCAAATGAAATAATGACCCCATTTGTGATTCTTCAAATCAACTTCCTGCCAAGAAACAATGCCAAGTATTTAATATCTGTACTACATTATCGAAAATAGAAATGAAAATTACAAAGAGTACACTAAGACTCAGGGCCTAAGTTGATTCATGATATAACAAAACCTATTTTAGACGAAAAAACCAGAAGAAAAAGGCCATCCCTGATGAAAGGTACCCTGCATCTGAGCCCTTTAATTTCTAATACGAAATAACTTATTTACAGTATGTTTATGCAAAGCAAAATAACCAATAATAAACAAAGAGAATTAAATGAATCACTAATAATGGCTTTACTCTAAACAAAACCATTGCGAAACCGGTACATTTCAAGTTCGGAAAACAGCAAATCAACCCAACTCCCGAAGAAATGATAAAGTTTGACAAACTAAGAAATAAGACATAATATGCTCTACTCATTTAAAGAGTCCCAATTATCAATTAATCAAACAACAAAAAACAGTCGCAGAAAAGCATAATTAAACAAAATTGATCGACGAACCTGCTCAGGATCAGCAGGATAAGTACACATAGTATACTTATCATTAACATTAGCAATTCGAAGAAGCTTCGGACTCTCTCCAGCGCCATGCTTCCGAATCGCCACGATCGTGTCTTGCCTTATCGCCATCGGCAACACCGAGTAGCCTTCATAATCAATGTGCTCTCCTATCAAATTCACCCTCCCTGCACCCAAAATTCGCTCCGATCATCAATCAATCGTCCACCCAAAGCGAATGAACACGCGGGTTACCGACCTGAGATCGCGAAACGTCAGGATCCTGACTGAACACTTCGACAAACTTCGATTTCACCTGCCAAATCGCAGTTCAGCTTCTTCAAGCTGAGATCCGCCTCCGTACACTGGCTCGAGAGATGAGAAAACAGGAACGGGAAGCTCTTCGTGTTTCGCCATTGATTCAGAACCGAAAAAAGCTTCGGATTTCGGAGGATGGGTCTGAAAATCGGGCTTTTTTCTCGATTGAGGAAAGGACACAAGAAAAAAGCTGAACCTCTTCGGAATTCTATAACTATTGCACTGCCAGATCAGTATGTAAGAATATTAAAAAAAAAAAAAATCGGATAAGTTTTAAATAATATATGGAAAACATACGTTACGTACCTAAGAATTAATTCACTTTTTTGTCAAATTCCGACGTCGAAATGCTATTGGTCAGTGTATTACTACCAACTTCAAGAAGAACCCCGCCATGTTATTTCATGTTAATAATAGAAATAGTTGGTTTCTTCTTCTATTAAGCAAATTTAGTTTTTTATTTTTTAAGTTTGATTTATAAAACTCATAAACAAGATATTAATTTTTGAATTCTAAAATAATTTGATCCTTCCTATCTCTACGAAACTGAAATCAAATATTTGGGAAAAATATATATCATGCTAGTAAATTAAAAATAATTATACATATATCATTAAAAATTAAACTTATATGGTTTAAACTATCCTCTAAAAAATTAATTATAGATCAATAAATATATAAATATAACTAATAACTATACTAATATATTCACTACAGTGATAATACATTGTGCTACCACAATCACAACCAATTTTTGGTAATACATATATAATTATTTTTTAAATGGTTAATCTGAAACATATTTTCCCCAACTATTTTATATGTTATTAATTAAATTTTTATTTAAAAATAAAGAAATTTGACAATGACAAGCGTTTGTCGGCTTACTTGTTAGTTAAGGCATTATATTTATGGTCACTAATTGTAGCTTTAGATCTAAAGTTAATAAGCAGAAGAAAAATGATGAATTTAGTTTTTCAGTTAAATCAATACCAAATTAAATAAGCTCTGCATCTCACATGTGACATAAGCAAGAATGCCATTGTTTTTTATAGAGTTTTTTCCTTCAAATTTTCAAATACCGTAATCACGAACTGCGAACTTTAATTTGATTCAAAAGTCGGTTATGAACAACAAAGATTCGATTTTTAATTTCTTCAATTGTCATTGCTCCCGATAATGCAAGATTGGTCTTTTATTTTAACCCCGTCTCCCCTCCTCCATTTCAACTTGATATGTTGTTCATCCTCGTGATCGACCGACCAGTATGCACTTCATCCGCATTTACTCATTCTTCTTCTTATTAAGACTCATCTTGACACCGCAATAGATAAGTCTCCGACATAGGACTGTTTCACCCGTTATGTTCTTCATCCTCAGCATCAACTGACTAGGGCTTGATTTCATCTAGATTTTTGCTCCTTTCTTTCTTCTCGTGGCACTCTATTCGACACGCGTACAGTAAATATCCCACATGGGATCGTTTTTTTTCAAAATTTCTGGGGACGTATGGATTTCCGTTGGTTTGCTTTGTCGATAATTGGTGAAAATCCTTGGGTGATAATTTTTATTGCGTGGGTATGTTTTTCAACAAAACAGTCCTACAATTTTTAACAAACAACCATCGGGTTTCTGGCAGATGTTTCTTCGTTATCTCGCCACGAATCTGTCGCCAGGAAACTAAAAATCTTATTTCGCCAGCTCAGTGGCGCTACGTATCCGTTTCAAAATAAATTTTCATTCGTCCGACTTTGTCAAACTAGTATTGTTTATAATTACCTGGTCACAAAAATGTGATTTCACTGAGCTAGTTATTTGTTTCAGCATTTTTTGTTAGAAATAGAAAATATGATAACTTAAAATTTGTTTGAGAAGTATGTACGGGAACTGTTCTTTGAGAAATTTCCAAGTTTTAGATTGAAGTATTTCGATTGAAAAAATCGACAAAATTAGCTTTAACCAAAGTAATGACCAAAGTAGTCCTGCTCGTGTTGTGAGGATTACAACAAGGCACTGACGTTGTCCACACAACTATAATTGAATTCTTATGCCAAATGTCGCTTATCATGCAATTACGCTTTTTAAACTCCACTGCTTGCATTGTGACAAATAACATTAACGTGTTTTTAACAAAAAAATTTAGTTGCATTAAAAAAAAAAATTAAATTCCAATGCATGTTAATGCATTAACGTGCATTATGGTGGGTAAATTTTTTTTCAAAAATTGATTTGATTGATATTTTTGTAATTAACAAAATTTGGAAAATCGTTGACAATAATTGCTTTTAATAATGAACTATTTGAAAATAGTTCCTGTGTGTAAGATGTGAGTTTTTTAACTTATGTTACAAAACTCACAATTTATTGGCTCATCCTTCTATTGTACTTATTCTTTCTAGATATATTATAATGTTGTTTCTCATTAAAAGTCTCTAGATTTATTAATCCTGATAATTTCTCATTATTCCTTTTAATTTTCCCATTTATAAGGACAACAAGATAGAGAGTTGATTTTGTATAAATAACATGGAGAAGGGCATACCTTATCCATACCTTTCATATACAAAATTGCTTTTAAAGTTATTCATTTATTAAAACAAGATTATCGAACGTAAAGATCCATAAACGTAGTTTAAACAGTAAGGATAATAACCTCTCATATTTACACCATTTAAACATTTCAGATGTTTACTACGTATGTTTCATCTATTCTCGTGATATGTTATTACAATGGAAATATATTGAGTATTGAAACATATGTCAAATATGCGGAACAAAGTCGTTATCGCATTGATGTAACGGCTGGAATGCACGTTTAAAACAATCGAAAGATATGATATACTTAAGGACAACCATTGACAAACAAAGGTTCCAAATTAGTCCTCACCTGTAAGTATCCCTAAAAAGTGGAAATAAGTTCCAACCTTTTCCATGAAGACAAGAAGATGCACTGGACGCCAATGTGGCTAACACAAATTTCAAGACGAGGAAATTGAATTGGTATATCGAAGTTTGCTCGAGTCGCTCGCTTTAATCAATTCCAGGTGGCCATATAGATTACCGCTCAGGACAATTATAATATCAAGGCACTCGACCATGGTCAGCCTAGTAATGGCCCAAAGACGGATAATCGGAGTATATAGAGATAATGAAGACTGCGCTTACGAAGAAGCTAATGATGAATCTGATGAAGATGTTAATGATGAATATAATGGAGACTTAAATGTTCAGTTCGACGGACACGTGATCATCCTTCCGCATTTTCAACCAAGTTTTGTATAATAAGGCGGATATCAAGGACATCAAAACTCGAGGCCGCGACTACCACAACTAAAACACTCGCAGGAGTCACGTGACCTGACATTTTCACGAAAAATCGAAAGCAGTCTCCTTTCAGGCAGTGAGCTCACCTGGGATACAAACCCGTCCCAATATCAATCACCCGATACAAATATGGATAAAACTACTAGCCCATACTACAATATTCTTCACAATATATATATCCAATATATCCAATAGTTTCAAGAGTTCAAATTCTACTCTTATACAACACATATATTAAAATAATAGAAAATTCTCGTAATACATGTCATAACACAGAAACCAAAGCCAATAACTGCTTTTCTTCTAAACCACTCAGACGAGCCTGCCTCCCCGCTACGCTCCCCGTACCAAAATATGTTCGACAGGCGAGCCAATGCTCGCAAAGGGAATCACCTCTGCGGGGCTACTCTCCACCTAAGTGCATATGCATACCCAGTAAATAAACACACACCAGCAAATACGCCGATCCTACTCTCAACGCCTACACGATCACCCCATGTCACGAGTCCTCACCAACTCACTCACACTCGCTTCAAGCCATGTATTTAAAAATAACTATTTTCAAAACAAAAACTGCTCTCAAAATATGTCACCTGCCGTTTAAAAATATAGACTACCCTCCAGCCGACCAAGGTATGAAGCCCAAACGCCTTCATTGGCCCTCATCCGAAATGACCACTTACCATCTCCAACTCACTCCTCCTAATATCATCCGCAAATTCTTTCGCAACCACGCCGTTTTTACAGTAAATCATGCCATGCACTCACACCTACTTCTAGTTACTCAAGGCATATGAAAATGCATTATGTTATTTTCAAAACCATTTATACAATACGCCAATACGCATATTCTCAATCAACTACAATTACACACACGACAACACATCAACCATCACCCAATTTAGCTCATTTCCGTTAGAAATCACAATCTCATCTCCACGGTGTTTACACACACAATTATATTCCATATAATTGTGACATCATGTTAACACATCAAGCATTAACCTATTAATTTATTTGATCAACCAACTTCCCAAATTAGCTCACTTGAGCAATTTACAATATCATCTCCAATGGCTTACAACACAATTTTATTCCATATAATCAAGGCTATCACATCACATTAAAATCATGTCTTAACCTATCTATTTCCATACATACCAAGCCATTCATTTCAACAATTCAAGCACACAACACATGGACGCATTTCGTCCACTTAGACAAAACCTCCGGGACTGGTATCAGCCCTAAACAGCAGGCCATTCAGCAAGAACCCACTATCCAACATCTGCCTCGTGGAACCCCGACCTCCACACCCATTTCCCGCCCCATTTCAATACCAAAACACAATTTATTATAAATTACATACAATACCCAAATCAGTCCCTTAACCGATACCTGACCGACCAAAAGTGTCCCAAAAATTTTCACACCCTGCTCCAAGATTCGAACCGATCAAACCCGGCCACTCACCGCCTCAAACCAACACAAGCATTTACAAAACACTTAAACAAGGGTAAAACAAGTAGGATAAACCCCACCTCACCTGAGCCTTGGTCGAAAACCCGAAAAACCTGGCGCCCACGTGTAGTCCCCAAATGCCAGTAGAACCACTTTGCTTGTCCAAAAGAACCGACGGTCCGATCGTCGATCTGCAGGCGGAGGTCCTTCTCTAAAACTAAACCTAAGCCCACCGTAAGAAATGTCCAAATTTCATCCGCTTTTCGGCTCTTACAGAAAAAGAACGACCACCACGCATTATTTTGTCTTTTCTCATTTAAAATTTTCAAAATTACACTACGCCTCTTTTTCCCATTGGGCTTGATTCTTTTCTATTCACCTAAGATCATGCCATGTGTCAACGTGTTCCACCTCAGCTTCACTCGACCGAATCAGCCGACACGTGGCACAATCGTGTGCCACTCACCGCCATGTGTCCCACACGACAAGAGTTTCAAAAACGTGCAAATTCGACCGTCTCTCTGATTCTCGACTAAAACCACGCAGTAGTCTGGGATTTCGAAAGACGATTCCAACTACAAATCCGCCATCCAAGATCTACAAAAAATTTGGATTTTTACCAAAATTACAATTTTGCCCTTTTTGAGAGAATTGGATTTTCTCGGGGTTTCACAGATATATTTCTCTACCCATGCAACATCTTGTGATGTATCGACAACCTGTGTCGGCGAATCCAGATGTTTCATCCCCTCGTTCATTATCACTTACCACCAACACCTCACTCGAACATGTCAAAACTTAAGTAATATTATTTCAAGTGGTCGACTCCACAAAACATACTACCGCTATTCGAAAGGGAGTAATTCAGAGTCACACAAGTTTTTAATTCTAAATCTGATTCGCAAGAGGCTACAAAGATTTACTCACAAAACATACCAAGAGTTTGTCGCTATCATATCCTCAAAAAAATCGCTCGTTTGAAGTAAGAAAGTCAAGAATGTTAATGTTTATAAGCTTCGGTCACTGGCCAAGGAAGATACTTGCTTATTTGTTATCAACAAATATAAAGGGATGCATACTGCGGTCAATCCCGTCAACCGACCATCATCAATCGACTCAAACTTCGTCACGTCATATAAAGACAATAATTACGCACAATTCACATCGACTACTACCGCTATTTGAAGCAAGTGTGACGGAGAAATACGGATAAGGAAATATCATATAAAAAGGCGCTGATGGAAAGCATAAAGCACTGTATTAATTTATTTGATGACTTTTCATCATGATACAAAGCCGCCACACTGTTTGCCTTAGAGCAAGCAAACTTATGCGTTGTAATTCGAAACATTTGACATTAATATGTCAAACACCGAGATGTTCCAACGCTGCGAATCAAATTTCATATTCAAGCCATCTATTGAAGGCTCAAATATCGCTGCCCCGCATCGAGTATCATGGTACATATTTGTATGGGAAGTATAAAGGCACGTTATTAATCAAGCATGGTGACTGAAATAATCGCTGTTTCATCGACATCATATTACGTATCGCGAGAATATTGATAATCGGGGATGGTTCTGCGATGTATCGAAAAACAGTAACTCAATAGACAAAGGATTTGTGTTATATCCGATGCACATCCGTGTATTACGGGTAGCAATGACATCCTCATCTCTGTCGGCCGCACCATCCGCTCTATCACAGGATTTGCGTAATTCAGTTACCTCTATGACTCGCTTCAAAGATAAACTCTCAAGAATTCCTTAAGATGCAAAGAGCATTTTTAAGGAGTACACAACGCAAATTCAATAAGCATATGGCTACACCGGGAGAATTAATTTGAAGTTAACAACAATGGTTGTGAGGCAATCCCTTTTCAAGCATGGGCACTTTCACATGATGGAAGTCAAAGATATGGGATAATGACAACCAACACGTCATGATTTATCACTGTTTAAGAGTTCGTAGCTTACCATTCAATCGACAAGACAATTAACTTTTTTCGCATTAACAAGCATTTTGTTGCAAGAAGGGAACAGTGCTAATAGATCGCATCCGATGAGCGCCTCCTGCCTCATATGTCGATGTCGATTCGTGGTCATAAGCCGTTAAGGCCGATCGATGAAATTGTTCTTTACGATCACATATGCATCGATTTCATGTAAAGTCAAGGAGTGGTCGAACGCAACGCCTCAACTTACATGACCAGAAATGCACATGTGGAAAGACACTGATATATGGATTTCTCCATGTGCCTATCATACAAAGATGTCAACATCGATGCCGATTTTCTGCTATTCGCTCAAGGCTACTATAGGGCAAGCTTGTTTCATCCAATATTCAATGAAAATGAGTGGCCTCTTTATGATAGTCCTACAATTAATTGTACCTCATGAGTCAATGAAACGCATAGGTAGTGGATTCTAAATCAAACCCAGCCAGAGCAATGAAATGGACATTAGTAAGGGAAAACGACTATCATCACATGTGGGTCAAACAACCTGGCCACAATCGACTCGCCTTCAGAAGAATAGAAATCAATAGATGTAAAGTAACTCACTTTTTTTTCTTTTTTCTTTTTTTTTTTTGTGAAGCAATTGCCTCAGGGAATTGTAGTTGTTTTGTATAACACTTATGTACGAATGTATGTGTATTTTAATGTATGTGCGTATTTTAATTCATTATCGTTGTAATTAGTACTTGCATTGGTGACTATGATACTATTTTTCCAATATGTTTTGTTAATAATTATACTGGCTTCGTGTTATCTGTTATAAATATGGTGTTCAAAGGGCTTCATGATGCAGATCATTTGGATCCATCTGTCTTGGTATTGCAAGATAGACACAGGTCACACTTTGTAGATACAGAACAAGTATGTATTTTATTAATTATCAATTAATATTTCCAATTGTGACATGTAATTTATATATAATCAATTATAAATTTTGTTTCTTCATTACTTGTAGTTTCAGGAAGTACTCTACCCTCGACAATAAATGAAAGCCTTTCACGCAAGATGTGGAGTGACGGATATACGCATTCGCCCGCACGTGAGTCGCACCCGATTTTATGGTATATACCGCTTGGGCCACATCATGATCGATTGGTCACTTATCACTTGTCTCATCGAGAAATGACGGCCTGAGACACACACGTTTCATATGTCCGTCGAAGAGATGACGATCAATGCTATTGTGATGTCGTTATCATCCTCGGGCTCCAGACGCACGAACCAGCTAAATCACTGTGACATGTGTGTTCGATGTATGAGTCGCGCGCAGGAGCCGCTTCGGTTACCTCTACCTAATCGATGCTCGTAGGATCCGCTATCTCCATCCAGCTGGTTACGTGACCGCTTATCCACCCCAAAGACTCGATGCAAATGGAAAGTCACTTTTAGAGTGAGTGCCTTGATTTCATCTTAATACATCGGGATCCTTCGTTTCATGACAAGAAGGGAGAGTGCATGTTCATCCGTGCTTTCTCCCACTACTACAAAGATCCGGCACCACAACGCGACTTATACTGCAGCAAGACTATCACATACATATCGCGAGTTACGCCGGGGGAGCGCCTAGACATGTGACGCGCAGATACGGTTGTATTACACTTATATAGGTATGTAATATTTTTATCTTATTACATACATGTTCATATACACAACACATCATTAGAATAGGGCCACTTACTTTTCTACTTATTTATTCACTATAGTTCGGGGAGAGACTTCACGTGAGCAACCTGATTAAGTGCATCAAGAAGATATCCAAAGACCACCGCTCATGCCTTAAATGATGACAATGTCGATGTCGATGTCGTCGATGGAGACCTAGCTAAGGTTGTCGACGATGGATTACCGCTTAACCCCGCCGAGCCGCAGCCGCAGCTTCCATTAGGCGTAGGTGGAGAGCATTGACACGGTGCATAACCCATCCTGTACTCCTCCTATCGAGATTGGGCCAAATGCAAACTTCGACAAAATGGTATATGTAAAAGTATATGGTTCTAGCGTTAATTTCATTCATATTCACATAAAAGTTTTTGACGTCAAGTGTAATGTGTAAGTCTTATGGCGCCCATACATCGAGAGTCATCGATCGCTTCCAGATATCCGGCACGATCGCATCCGCGACGCATGTCACCACTTATATATATTTCAAGACTACTGAAAGTAGCATCATCCGCAGCGAGTTCATACGCTGGCTACACCGTGAGATACCTCTCTATCTTCGCTTCTACGAAGAACAACTATATGAGCGATGCACGCGATCTAAACCGCAGAGATTAGCGACGTATCATACTCCATACATTGCCTTTACGGGATACACGAGCTGGGTAGATCATCACTACACCCCTTATTGCGGAATTACGGACTTCCATGATCCATATATACAAGCAGAGTCAAGTATATTACACGACGCTTTATGACACCACCACCCATGTGACGACGAGGTTCCATACTACGCCCTAAGACTACTCGTGCTCGTGTTGAGTGTAAGACCTATGAAGAATTTAAATCTAAATTTGTCAGAAAAATGGCAAAACGCGATTTGCTGGAATATTCCCGGAGGAAAAGTTGGGATTTTCTAGATCTCGAATGACGAAAATGATTTCACCATTGGAATCGTCTCACAAAATCTAGCACCCCAATCGAATTTCGTTGAATTCTGAGACTGTAGAAATTTCACGTTCTTCGAAAAAACTATAAAAATCGGAGGGACAAGTGTCCACGTATAGACACCCGGCCTCGCCATGACAAAGTTGCATGAAAGCGTGCCTGTCAAGCACTATAAGAGAAAGACAAAGGAGGTTACTCACTCCCCACCGACTCAAATAAGAGATAAGAAGAGGAAGAAAACAAAAGAAAAATGAGGAGAGGCCAAAAGAGAGGAGGGGGGAGGGGTGCGTGAAAGTCAAAAAAAAAAAAAAAAAAAAAAAAAAAAGAGAGAGAGGGAAAGCAAAAAGGAAACCAAAAAAAGAAAAGGAATAAGGGAAAGAAGAAAAGAAGGGAGAAAGAACTAGCAGTTTTCTGGTTCACTAACGACACAAAAATTTAGTATAGAGTTTTTTCTGCAAGAGGTAGGGGTTCTCCTACTCTCGTTATTCTGGTTTCAAGTGGCCATTCACTGTCAGGGTTCAAATTCCTTAACAAGAGGCTTCGCTCTTCTGTGTGGAAGTTTTCTTCTCGTTCCGTAATCGCCTTAACTCCCAGGCATTCATCATCGTGAGATTTACATGTCAATGTCGCGGTTTCGCGGCGTCGCTTCGGGTTAGAAACTCGAAAATCCATTCTCGCATGTTAATTGTCGATTGACTAACATGCGTCGTGCGTAAAGGGTGTCGATATATGCATGTTAAATATATTAACACGGGTTTTCAGAATTTATAATCGAGGTTGTCGAATATATGTCGATATCTGGGAGGGTCGCCCAACGCGGTTTCGACATATCACCTGAGGATTGGCCCAATATGTTCAATATCTGAGGGTCAGTCTCCATGAACTTGATCGGCGGTTGTCTGCTGAATTTCTGAGGGTCATTCCAATCAATGATTTATAAAAAGCAAAATCTTTGTTTTGAAACAGCTTTCTACATGGCACAGATATGCACTTAGCGGGGAATAAATTCCTTATAAGAGTAATTTCATCGGGTCAGGCTCACCCCGTTTTGGGAAAATATTTTCAGGTGCTGGAAGTACACCCAAAGGTGGACATAATTGAGGTTTAATTGGGAAGAAGGCCATATTTGGCTTTACTTGTGTTTTTTTTGTAAAATTCTGGGTAAAAACCAATTTCAAGATACGTAATTGAGTTGGGAGTTGCAATAAAACTCCATTGTATGATTTATACGCTTAAGTAAGTTTTTTCACGCTTCTTGGATTACCTTTGTACTAAAAAGGTCAGATGTTGAATTTAGTGGCATTCAAAAGAATGTAAAGTGAAGCCTGAGGTGCAGAGGGACAAGGACGGGCTATTGCCCATTTTCTGTCTCTCGTCGCGACAAAGGATGCTGGTTCCCATCGCAACAAGGGATTCTCACACGACGAGCGACCTAAGGCAGAAATTCCTATCATGCACCAGCATTGCATGTCGCGACAAGCACAAGACGCCATCGACGCGTTCGTGGCGCACGCTTAATAAACGACCGCGTGGCAAATCCGGCCAAGTTCTATCGCGACAAAGCAAGCCACAACAGAGGCTGGGCATCACACAAGCACGCATGACACGCCCGGGCGAGCACCGGGCCAGGCGCGCACAGATAGAAGAGTTCCTGTCGCGACGAATTCTCTCAGAAGCACAAAAGCTTCTAAGACAAAGCAGTACTCGGTGGGGTGCGACAGAGCGCCACGACGAGATGCCAAGAGCCACGCAACTGGGGAGGCAGTTTTCCCGGCACGTGACCGAGCGCGCATACGCGACGTAACCGCCCAATAGCAAAAAAAAAAACATTTAAGAAAATTTCACCGTGAATCGGGGACATTACATGTAGCCTCAGGTTTCTAAAGTGTTTTCCAAATTTGAATCAATACATTATTTATTTATAATTCTTTACGGGCTCATTTATATCTCTCTCAAGTATGGTCGACATAGCTGGGGTCGTCATGGTGGTGTTACCACCGGTTTGGTATACCACTTACATCATATTGCTGACGTAAATGTTATACCAACCTATAAGAAAGATCGCATCACGGCCACAATCGGGAGCATCTACATCACACGACCATCCACACCTCCTGTCATCCACTCAATACTTATGCGTAACCCATTCGAGGCAGAGGAAGAGGGAGAGTTGATCTACCAGTCGCGGCCCAGCATGGTGGGTGGAGGTCATGGCCGAGGATTGCGAGGAGGTCGTGGTACACCCGGGAGCCGACATTTCTGCCTACTTTCGACCCCCCATACTTACCATCACCCAAGCATTTTTTATACCCCCCCACAGACTTATACATCACATTCCATACCCCGCACACTTACAATATCTTTACATATCCCAAGGTCACTCGAGCCAAACTTCCATACTAGCAGATATCACCTTATCATCTCACCCTTTATCATCCTCATCAGCTTCTCCCATCGCGACACCATCGCCGACCTTGCATCGAGTCGGGTGCCGCATTCTCCGCCAGCTATACCCTCGTGCTCCACATACGCTTTTCAGCACTTCCATCTATTAGCTCCCTTAGCCCATCAACTCGTCGAGATCAAGACGAACCCCATGGGACAACTAGTCAGATATTCTGTGCATCGCCCTAAGATAAATATAAAGACGCCATCTTCGGGACTCACGATATACGCTGAAGCTTTTATATATCGATATTTATGCACAATTCTTTATATATTTATATGATTTGGTTTACGATACAAAGTTATTATAATCGAGCTTACGCAAAATTCTATCAATATTCCATGATTCATTATTTTGAAATGGTAATATATTACCAACCTGACATAACTCATAAATAAAAATACGCCCAAATATTTTAAAATAAAACTCAGGTTTATTTTGACTCGTGCTACCTGACATTGTCAAATAAAATTTTAAAATAATAATACAGCATTTTAGCTTATTTTCTCAAATAAATAACTTTTGCATGATGCACAACAATTTACTACGATAATATAACAAATATATTCAAATCCATTAGTTCATGTAATTTATCAAATTGTAAATATTTTAAATAAGTTTCAATGTTAATAATAATAATAATAATACATGAGCCAAGTAACTTTAGGAATTCAAAAATATCAATATCGTCAGGCATGACAATCTATTACCAGCAATTTCATTTAATCACACGTCTACGACAAGCAGTATTTGTCATCTTGTAATTCTTTATGACTCAAACACATTATTTTAGACATTAATTTCGAATTACAAATTAATTTTATAATTTTTTTTTTAAATAAAACATTTCAAACTACAACTCCACTAATTAATTAAAATTAAAAAGAGCATCATCATGTTTTGTCCTTTCCAAAGCAGGATCTTAATCATTTATTTACCACTTTCCCTTGCGCCAAAAGAATCTTTTGGGCTAAGGATTCCATCTGTTCCTCTTTTTATCCAAACAATTAGAAATCAGTTACACCAAATCACCGTGTCCAGTCAAATCCACATCATAACCCACATCTCATTGCTAGACGCCTTGCTTACTTGATTCTTATAAAAATGGAAGTGTTGAAATCAATTTGCACAATAATAAAATACAAAAATATAGAAAAACACCAAATTTTTTGGTGAAAACCCTTTTTCAAAAAAATTACGATGAAGAGAAAATTTCACTATGAATCTAAGAATACAATAGAATAAAAAATTAACCTTAAAGTGTTAATATTATAAAAATACCTTAGTAGAAAGGTTTAATACCTTCCTTATGGGATCAGTTGTGGACTACTAGATTGGGTCGACTACTACCATAATAGATCTTTTTTTTTTCTCAACTTGTTCTTTATATAAAAGTCGCACTATAAGCTTTTAAATTATATATAATCCTAAAATCAAATTCGATTCACAAATCAACAAAAAATTAATAACTTTTTTTCTTATAACCATGGATGATGTGGCCAACTCACGTGCTCGATTAATCTCATGAGTCCTAAAGTTGATAGTCATATAAACCCCCAAAAGCTCTAAAAAGACTCGAACTAATAATCATTAAGTTAAACCTCAAAACCTTAGACCAATTGAGTTATCCTTTAGGATTAAGTTCGAATTATGTTTGTAGTTCTTATATATTAAGTTTGAACTAGACTTATGATGATTTCGAAGAATTTGAATGATATCAGTCATTGAAAGTTGTATTAGATTAGACGAGGTGAATCAAATATGTGCAGACCTTGGGGATTCAAAAGTCTAGATCCATTGCCCATGTGATATGGTAACTACCAACTACCAAATAAACAAATCATCACAAACCAAAGTTTTAAAAATCGGATCTAACTCAAAACGTTGAACGATGACCTTTTCAGTCCCGATTTAATCCGATTCGATCCCAATTTGACCATCGATTTTGCTTTTAAACTGTGAACCAATAACTTTTCTGATTTATAAAACATTGTCACAAACTATCAAAATCATACCCATAGGAAACCTAGACACAAATCCCAGAAAGTCCATCAGCGTAAAATCCAGTTTGAAGGCTATATAATCCATCAAACAATAACAAAAAGCCGATTTCAAATATAGGCATAAATCCAACCCACCAGATCAGAATATTGAGAAAGTTTTACATTAATCTACGTCCATAGACCTGCTCAAACAGATCACATGATGCCTACATTCTGGACCCAAGTAACCATCATAACCGCCTGGATTAGCCATGTCTGCTCCAACTGGTAATTTTCTATATACAGAGTCCGACTTCATAAATTTTCCAGAGAAAAAGAAGGGACTAAAATGAAAATCTGCCAACCTCTTCATCTTCGTCCTCCTCCTCACAGAACCTCAAATAGTCTTCTTCATCTTCGTCCTCCTCCTCACTGAACCTCACATAGTCTTCTTTGTCTTCGTCTTCCTCTTCCTCTCCTTCATCCTCATCATCCATTGGGGTCCTACCGCCAGCTTTCTGGTCCTTCAAACCAGTACTCAGAACCACGGTTTCTCCCCCAGACTTCTCCATGTCCTTCCTTAGTTTATCCATGTTCTCCCGCATTCGTTCTTCTTCCAACCGCTGTTTCTCTGCCAGTCTCTTGTCAAGGTCAGCTCTACAAAACAAGCATATGTGATTCAGAAATGAATATTGATAGCTTATTCTGGTAACTGACACCTATAAGTTCAAATTCCATAGCTTGCCATCCTAATTCAGGAAAAAATAGTAAGGTCTGGGCCATACCTGTAACTTTCCAAGTACTCCTCCGCACTCGCTTCAATGGCCTTAAAGAATTCTTCCATACCAGCACCAGAAACTGCAGATACCCCAACTGATCGTAGATTTTTATAGAATTCATCCAGCACAAGGGGAGAGGCTCCGAGTTAGAGTAGACGTGTAAGAGTGATCTGAATCTAGGGCTGCATGGAAAACCTCAAAATCTTCCATCCACTGCACTCATAGCAGTAACAAACAGACATTTTTGAGGAACAAAATAATGGAGTAAAAAGTAGGAAACATAAGGTGAAGGCAAAACAAGAACAAAAAAGCAAAGAACTGAACCTCATTCTAAATTTTCCTTTTATTGTTAGGCAGATGAGTAAATTAAGTTTAAACAATATACAAATATAAAAGGGGGAGTATGGAAGAGGAGCCTTCCAAAAAAATGGAGAAATTACTTTCAATGTATTTTGCATCTTATCACAACCCTGCCAGGAACACCGTTCTTGCATGTTTGAAATCTATTTTTATTATCTTAAAATACTTTATTTAAAGATTCCACTTGTTTCACCAAAAGAATTTGCCTATATCATATCAGTTTCTTCAACCAAAACTTTCAACATACAACCATAACAGTGGGTCTTCAATGGCAATACCATCACAGGATCTGCAGTGGTACTCAGAATAGCAGAACCAAGACAATATGGTGGAAAAAAGTCGGTCTACTTTCTAGAAAAGGCACATAGGGTGCAACTAACTTGATTGTACAATAAGATGGGTAGCATCAGTCCTATAGGTCAGAAATTTTATCATGCTTCTATGCATTGTGTCTTAACAAAAAAAATGAAATATAGTATATTGTTCGCAAATCAATTGGCATTTTTTGTGGAAAAAAATTTCACATTTCTGATGGATCATGGAGCAATTTTTTGTAGCAACCCGTTAGGATAAGATGCTAGCAAAGACACTTGTTTCTGTTGCACCGGAAAATTTACTTGTTTCTCCACCAATTTCTATGGATTGAGTTATTGCCCCTTCATACATGACCTGGTTCATATCAATATATCCATCTAATACTCTTGTAAGGACCTCACGGCATTCCTTCCAGAGTGTATGGCAGTGGATTCTGCACCCACACACTCCTAACAGAGAAAAAGACCCCAGCTACTGCCTAGGCATTTACGCATAAAGAACCTGCAAACCTAAAGAAATTTTGATAAAGGAACAGCCCCGTCACCTACAACCCCTCATCACCTAGACTGAATCCTCAGCAGGCAACTCATAATGGAGCTATGAGAAGACATTAACAATTAGATTGAATTCAACACTGGATCCTTCAATAATTTACTATTAGGACATAATAGGAAAAAACTCAACAGGGTATATGGCTCCTTCATAAAAATACAAAATTAACGAGAATCTTTTCTTCACCGTTTACAGTCCAAAGAATGTCAGCCCTGACAATAATTAAATGATTGATATTTTAGCATTTTAAAAGAATAATTGAGTTAAGATTTTCAATAATCTGGCATCATTCAATTCATGACTACAGATGTTACATGTGTTGTAGTTTTGGAGACTACACAAAATGTTATTCCTGAGGAGAATATGGACAACACCAATTTCTTATTCCGAGACATGTTCCATTAAAATTGAGTTATATGAATTTAAAATAAAATTTTCAAGCTCTATATGAACTAGAATTTCTAATTGCATCATATCATATGAACCAGCCAGATTCTCCTTTCAAGTTCTCAGTCCATCAACATTTGATATTCTAAACAGAGTGCATATATTGTTTTTTAAAAGGAAAGAAGTAACATTGTGATGCTCCAAAAAAGCCTCAAACAAAATTAGAGCCATATTATGTTATCTTACTGTACTTTCAATTTACAAAAGAAAAAAAGAATCACAATTATCTTTCATCGCCAATCAGTAGGAGCAACAAATTAAAACAGCCCAAAACACAGTCTCTAACCCAGAACAAACAGCATGCCAAAAAACTAATGCATAATTGAACATCCATGGAAATGGAAAATTAGTTCTCCATTTATAAGTTGATTAATCCTTCATCTTAGACAGACCATGCAAGAAATTCAGTCTTCAAACCTATAACAGAACAAAACTGAACCACATTATTCCATGAAACTCTCAAGTTGATTATAAACCATTATTCGTTAATCTGCTCATCATTTCTTGTGACTGTTTGTGATAATCACCAACACCTTCAAACAGTGAAAAATGACAATGGAGCACTTAACTCCATGGAATATCTGATAGGAACTTAACACCAAGGAATATCCAATTGGAACCTTAATGAACAAAGTGAAGTATCATAAAAAAAGACTATCTGACATAAGGAATAAACGATACCTCCAAAGCAAACTTATGTTGAGCAACATCGACTTTGTTGAATGCCAACACCAAAGGCAGCCGTGTCTTGTACAGAATGCTACAAGCATAAAGCATATTGCTCATAAAAGTAGCCGGGCTTGCTGAGCGAGGTGTGTCAACCACATAAGTAACTATGGTAGGAAATGTTGAAGCAAAGCTTTCAGTTATTATTGCTCCAGAGGCAGACCAAGTGAATATCTCAATTTGACCAGGTGTGTCAACCAGAACATAATCAAGCTGATCTGCTCGCTTCTCAATCATTTCAACAACCTAGGAGGAGACGTCATCAAGATTTATTAATTATAAAACGATAAATAAACAAATATCCACTAGAAAATAAACAAAGTATAAGTAGAAATAGACGGAGAAATTTAGATAGTTTGCCATAGTTCATGTTCAAGAGTGTAATATGCACACAGATAATGATGATTTTAACTTCAGAACAATAAAAGTATGTGCTTCTCTAGCTAAACTTATGCAGCCTAACTGTTAATTAGTAAGGCGCAACACCTCAATATCACACATTATCTGGGAAATCAAAGATTGAGCCAGAAACAGGAAAATATTCATCCAGAAGCAGGAATAAAGATTTTTGCTGCAGCAGAATTGACATTAAACTTTCACTTTACCTCATCAAACTTTGTAGCAAACAAGTTAAGTGATGTCAGTATTCCTCCATTGGGACCAAGATTGAACTGCTTCATTACTTCTTTGTATCGAACGGTGTCCCTTATATCAATATTAGCGCCAAATGGGAGTGTCATTACAGCAGGATCAAGGTTAACAACATAACCCCGAATATTTGAAGCTTGTGTATGGCAAACCAACCGATGAAGAAACGTTGTCTTCCCGCTCCCTAATGAAATTGATAGAATTCTCAATTTGCATTCAAATAAAAAAAAAGACACTACTTGGAAATTTTGAGATATAAATGCCTCAAGCTCCATTTGGATTCTTAAAAAGGTGGTAGAAGTTAAAAAAAAATTAAACTTTTCAGGCCAATATTGGTTTTTCTTAATTATTTGAGTCTTAAAATAAAAACTGCCCCAACAAATAGACCAACAAATTTATTCAACTTGGGAAGGGAGAGAGTTAAGCCTAATAAGCAAAAATCATTAAGACAACGTTAATTTCCTAGAAAATTAGAAAATGAGAGGAAAAGAAAAGAAGAAGGAAATGTAGAATGAAAGATAAAGTAGAGGAAAATAAATTAAAAAACGAAAGCCATTAAATTATTCATATATGCTACTTCAAACTTCTTACATTTGTTTTAACTTTTCTACATAGAAACTATTAAATAAGTAATACTACTTTCAGTTCCATTTGGTTTTCTTTCCCCTCCTGTCTGTTATGATACAACCAACCATGAAAATATCATTCCACTTAACACTATTTTTCTTTCCTTAGTACTTTTTGAACTAAACTAAAAATGAGAATCAGGGTTCTACTAGTGATTCTTTCCCCAGTTTGCTACCCAACTAAACAAAGGATTCAGAACAAAGAAGCGGTCACTCAAGAAAAACTCATAGCATTTCAACATGCAATACCTGCCATCCCTACAACAATAATGATAACTGGCTTTCTTTTGAAATTAATTGATGAAGACCCTGCCGACCCAGACGAGGATTCCTCGATATGAAGCTTCTTCATTGACTCGGAAATAGCTTCTTTCTCTTTGCCCTTGGACTTGATAGCAACACCAAAACATAAGGAATCCACCAAAACACTGAAAGTCACTCAATACTCACAGAACCAATTCAATAAACAACAAATCAGAAAATTGATCAAATTCAATGGGTTTGTACTTTAACTCTGGGCAGATTCTTCAGCATCTATTTAAAATAGGGGCAGCACCATCCTCTGGTGATTTCAAATTTAAATTTGGAACTCCAATCAATGTCCATATTTCCCCAGCCAACTGCCGAATGGGCTGTACTTCAGCAGTTCTTTCCTACCCAACCAAGAAACTGTTTAAAAATCCCGATTATTTTCCCATTTGATGGCCGAGAAAAATGTAGGAAAATAAATAAAACTCGAGAAAATAAAAGGGTTAGGGTTGAAGTAGCTACTACAAGATTCTAAACTCATAACAATGTTAGCTAATAAAAAAAAAAACAAATCTCCAGCTGCTCTTCCCTGCTTAACCAATGAATCAAGCCCATGAATTCCCATCCCCTCCGTTTGACTACCCAAACAACAGCGGGAAATATCATAATCTAAGAGACCCCCTGTTATTGAATTCTGAATTCTCATTTCTTTTCCCACAATTCCTCGGGAATCAAACGGAAGTTTGCAACAAAATTTTAAGAAACATGGAAGATTTTGAGAGAGAAATTTGACTTACAGTATTGATTTTGAGTTCCAATAATCAGTGGACTGAACACCAGCTTCCGCCTCGGAACAGCACAGGGTTTTACCAGGGTTTGCTGAGTTTCCTTTATCTTTTTGTCTTAAGTCGCACGTCTCGGATATATATCTCCAAACCCAATTGAATTTACTATCGTACCCCTTTTTTTTAAAAAAAAAATCGGATTTCTATTATAATTCTACTGCTTACTGGACGAATTTATTTTCCCGCCCGCCAACTTTTCTAATTTAGTATTAATTATTTTTAAAATTGAAAATAATTTCATTAATTCAAATTTATAATATAAATTATTAAAATCATAAAATATAAAATAATATCCAAATTAATAATATAATTAATCTGTATAATTTCTAAAAAAATTTGATAATAAATGACTAACAAATTTAAATTAAATATTTTTTAAATAATTTAAATTAAATATTTAAATACCAATAGGAGTATTAAAAAACAACTTCAAACAGGTAAATTATATATATATATATATATATATATATATATATATATATATATATATATATAAAGTATAAATCTTAATTAATTATACAAAGTAAAATTTCTATTATATTTATATATTCATATAGGAACACAACATTATCTATTATTTGTCTACTTGAATGTCAACAATAAATTTAATCGAATTTCAAGCATTAATTAAAAAATTATAATTAATTTGCTCTTAATACAATATTGTAATTGGTCTTCCCCTTCCCATGTCCTGTCTACATTAGCTTGTTTTTTTATAATAAAAATACCTTAAACCATAAAAACTATAAAATAATATTATAATAAATAGTATAATATTTTTCAATGTTCACGATGTTAAACCCTTTCCAAAACATACATAATTAATTACTACTGTAACGCTGAATATAAATTGGCTATTGTTGTTGCTACATATTGAGAAAAAAAAAAGAAGAATGTCATATCTAAGTAATTCAATTATTTTTAAATCAAACATATTGGGATCGATATTTTAAAATATTCATCAAACTAACTCGTACTTTTAAATCATATTCGACGGTTTTAAAATTAATCTTACAATTATACTGATGGATAAGATTTTAAGTGTTAATTTTTAAAATCGTTATTTATAATTACGGTTTAAAAAAATAGTTTTTAGAATATTTTAAAAAGAAGCTTATATATATATATATATATATATATATATATATATATATATATATATAAATAACGGATAAGGAGAAGGAAATTATATCACTTGCCTTTTTTTTTTTTTTTTTTTTGAAAGAATATCACTTTGCCTTTTTAGAAACATAAATGGTACTATCATATATATTTATGCCTTAGAGAATGATTTTATTAGGCCTTATCAAATTATGTGGTGTTCGTGATGTCTACACGTGCATGGCTCAGCATGAAATGAAAAGCGGTGGATTAGATGATAGATCTAACGGTTAGTTAGTGAGGCAACATCAGAAGGATGATAAATGTGCAGTATGCTGATATAACCTTTTCCCACCACTCCACTGACAGATTATAGGTCGAGGAGTCGAGACTCAGACTGTCTATCCACTAGCAGTTTCTTAGAACGGTTTCTCTTCGGGAGTGAATTCGCCAATGGCGAAGATCAGAAGGACGATCGTCGAACGAGGCTCCCGCTCGGAAAACCAATTTATATTCTACGCCGTGGTCGGCCGTACTACGATCACCGTCACGGTAACATCCATGCCGGCGGTCGTACGGAAATGGATTAATTCCGTTCTCTACTTCCATCGCTACCACCTGAATCGTCTTGTCGTCGGACTTGGAGTTCAATGGGTTCCTGACTATTACGGCTGCGACGACAATCCGGCGGCCACTCTTCAACTCTGCGTTGGGCGGCGCTGCCTCGTCTTCCAGCTCATACACTCGGAAACCGTTCCTCGGATGCTTCGGCGGTTTCTCTTGAACCCTGACTACATCTTTGTCGGAATGTGGAATAGTCGCGACGAGAATAAGCTCTTGAGGTCGAAGCATGCACTGGAGGTGGATACGCTTGTGGATCTCAGGCGGTACGCGGTGACGAATCGAGGGAAGAGTCCCGCGAGGATGTCGGTGGAGGAGATCGTGAAGGAGTACCTTGGTTTTGAAGGAGAGGGACTCGACAAGTCTATCAGTATGAGCGATTGGGACACGAGCTTAGTCTTCAGCAGCGGTCTGGCAAGCTTGCTATGATGTTTGCTTCGTTTCGCGATCGGTGTTATTGGCGAAGATTCAAGAAGATCTGAACAGTTCTCGGAGTTTTTTTTTTGGTGAGTGTTCCTCAATCCTCAGGTCTTTACACGCATATCGGAGAGGTTTTGCAAAACATCCTTATAACAACATTTTGTTTTTCAAATGAAGTTGGATGTGTTTGGTTGCCGAGAAAAACGTATTATACTTTCTCGGCTTAAACCAACAGCCGATTCTTCCTGTGATACAAATTACAATTGTCTGAATATTCCGTGAAGGGAAGGGAAAAATGGCCAATCCTAGCTTCTTCTTTTTTCATTTGCGTCAACAATTGCTTTTTAACTGACACACCTGCACCTGCAATCTCTTACTCTGCCATTACCAACCCGATTGGGAGTGGGAATGGTAGAGGTACTTTTTGGCTGTAGTCGTACTCTTATCCTCTTGGGGCCTAGAAATGCAATCCTATTTTAGTTCTACAAAGAAAATGGAAAAAAAAAAAAACTGTTGAGATTCTTGAGACTGGTCTTTATTGATACAATACTGCTATCGTTATAGTTCTATCAGCAAGGAGGAATGATTGGGATAAATACAGATATAAAAGGTCATCCAAATTGAAGCTCAATGGGATTTTCCCCTTCATTTGGATGTTCCAACGATTCAAAGAAATACATGCTTTGGGCAGTTCGGTCATTAGGGGCTTCAACGATTCAAAGAAATATGTTTAGAACAGTTGAAACGAAATAAGAATGCTTGTCAAATCAGATAACATAAACATATATGGTCCGTAGCTTATACGCGTAAAATAGGATTTTACTCTATCCGATATGTGTGGGTCCAGCCCCATCATGTGCTGCCAACAGCAGCCATTTTAACGACGGAAGTTTTTGCAGGAGAAAAAACTTTTCTCCACCGCCATGATCACCTCCTCGCCTAGCCCCTTTTCTTCCCAATTAAATTTGGCCGTTTTCTTGGCCAATGAAAGGTACCTATAACAGCAAATAAATAGCCATTCAGGCAAATAACAGCAATGCAGTAGGATAGAGAGGAAGAAATAGGTTTCAGTAGATCATTCTTCCACCCACGTATAGTTGAAAGGAGAGGTGAGTGAGTGTGAGAATTGTGAGCATATACTTGAAAGGGGACGTGTAAATTAGTTGGTTAGTGTTAGGATCGTGAGCATATCCTTTGTTTGTGTTGTGTCAAGTCGTGATTTTTTTCTTTGTATTGTCTCATGGAAGTTTCCTTAGGAGAGTTTTATCACATTATATCTAATATCATTATTTTTTTTGTTAGTAGATTGGTTTAATCAATCAATTGCATTTTCATTTAAGTCTATCTAATCATTTATTTACTGTTTTTATTATATGAATTGACCCAATTATCTGTCTACTTATTTATATTTCATTGGCTCAATCACCAACTTATTTACATTTTTGCATCCACACTATCATATGAAATATGATTGGAATTGAGCTAGTAGTTAGTTGTCTTGAAGGATACCATTGAGTTTAGTTGATAGTGTACTTCAGGGACTTTTGTTATAGGTGACTTTGCTATGAAAGTCCCAATTGTTTTTTACTATCTTATTTCTATATGGAACTTGATACATACCAAACACACTAGTTCCTTCACATATTCTTAGGTATCAACTCCTATTTCTAGATGATATGCCAAATGATATGAGAGATGTTGTTAATAATATAAGAATAGATACCCATCACATGTAACTTGTATGCACCACTTTAGTAGAATTCAAATATCTAAAAGAGAGACCAATGTGGTATCCCACCAGTTAAAAAAATTGAAAAATAATAAAATGGAAAAATAATAAAAAGAGTTATAAAATAAATTGGTAAACCACTTATAAATATTTATTTATATTTTTGTGGTTTGACATTATAGCTAAATTGATAATCATTGGTAAAATCACCCAAATATTACTTAAGTCACTCGCAATCCCAAACAATATGAAAAAAATAACAAAATTTGAATTATCAAATAAGAGAAAAATAACCTTTAAATAAATGCAATTAGTGTAGTTGATATAATAATGTAATCAATTACATTCTTGTCTTTGAGATAAAGTCATTATAAAACATGACATCGAATCAAGGATTACATAGAAAAACATTAACGACATTACAATTTCTTTTTTTTTTTTATGACGACTGTGTGATGATTAATTTAATTATCATTTTATTTTTTAAAATCACTACAAACATTAAGCGGGACAATAGATCAAAAATTTTCTTCAAATATAATAGCTTTTCGAGTCAAATGGAGTTCTGTTTGTAATTTATCCTATTTATTTTCTTTGTATAATCTTTCTCCTACCATTTGGTAAGCATGTTATTGGATGCTAAGTAATTAGATCGGTCTCCATAAAAAAATAAAAATAAAAAATAAAAATCAATGTCGCACCACCGTTAGATTAAGACATTGTTGGATTGTTTCAAACTTATATAAGAACAATTAAACTGTCAATAAAAGGGGGAAAAGGTAAAGGTAAATGATCTTATTGCTACCTCATGCGTTAAAGTTTTTTGTTTTTTTTTAAATGTAAAAATCATATGATCTCTCTAGAAATTGTTAATGATCTTATATAAGACATTGTTTTTTTTTAAAGTTTTTTGTTCCTCTCTAGAAAGCCTCTAACCGTCCTTACTCTATTATCTCTTTCAAATCCCTTTTTATCACATAAAATGAATAATTTTTTCATCATTTTTTTTTCTGAAATTATAAATTCTATCGTTTCTCCCTCATACATGAGTTTTATTTTCCAATGAAGTGGTTTATCCTATCATGATCTGGGTTTGTCTTTTTTTTTTTTATTATCGACTACATGGCAGGTTTTGTTGCTTCGACGACAGTAACAAACAATTGTGTTGTAGATAAAAAGTTTTTTCATACTTTAATATTGCTCAGACAATAAAGTTCTATCATACAGATTCATCATATCAAATATTATTCATCAATATGCTATATATCTAGAATCTTAGATATTTCTATGCATTTTTTTATTATCAAATGTGTATGTCTTGAACCGATCTTCTAAAGTGTTTAGCACTTTGATTTTATGTTTCTATATATTGTATGGTTAATCCGAATCAATAAATTTAACTATTTTCAAAAATAATAAATGTTGCTCTATGCATCAACAACCATCTAAAATTTTGGTACGCTGTGAGTGTTGGATTTTTAAACGTTTAGTAACGTTTTGTAATAAATATGTTTTAAATTAGTAACGTTTTTTTTAGTGTGAATAAATTGTAATAAATATGTTTTAAATTAGCAACGTTTTTTTTATGTGAATAAATTGTAATAAATATGTTTAAATTATGCTTTGAAACTATTTTGTATTCTCGCAAGGAAGAGAGCTTATTTATCGCTCTATGGGGTGGCTTTTCTGGAAGATACACGTTGTGTTACTTAGTGATAGAGGAAGGGGCTTTCTCAGGTTCTGGTATAGAATTCTCGCAATGTAAATTTACATTCGTCAGATAATAAAGATCTAACACCCAATCACAAGCACCGTGTGTAAGAGCAAATTGCTTAAGATTGTCACACTTACACACAAGAAGGTGAGATTATACAAAATTACATAAATATAACACGCCACAGAAGACAAGAAATTCTAACATAACTCACAAGACAAGTGCCAACCTACCGTGACTGCCTCTGAACCACGCTAAGAAACCTGAGAAATTCAATGGTTTGAATTTCAAAAAGGTGGCAACAGTAAGATGCCGTTTATCCGACCACACCGAACTCGCGAGGTTTTTAATCGAGGATCCACCTCAAGTGAATGGAAGAGGATGTGAGGTTCTCTCATGGCGTTTGATGTAAAGGGAAGAGTTCCGACTATCTCGTGCCTGGAATTATGTCATGAACAAATTAGCCGATGCTTAGACAATGTTTACTGTGAAGAAGACTAAGGAACTCCGGGAGTCACTAGACAAGAAATATAAGACCGAGATGCCGTGCTAAGAAATTTGTCGCGGCCGATTCCTGGGACATTACAAACGGTGGGACTCCAAGACTGTGGTCAGTCAAGTACAAGAATTTCAGTTAATTCTTCATGAGATTCATTCTGAAGGGATGATTCGGTGAAGCCTTTCGTTGTCGCTATTATCAGAAGTCAGCCCCGGGTGGAAGGACTTTTCAAGAACTACCTCCCAAGCATGTTTAAAGGAAATGAACGTCAAGAATCGACGCCGACCAATCAAGAAGACAATAGCGCTCGAGACGAGGGTTCATTTCGCCTCATAAAGGCCACGTAGCGGAGCATGGTCGAGCTCTAAGTTCAAAAAGAGAACAACCAAAGGGGTCAACTGGGACCAAAGGAGGAATATCCAAGAAGCGTAAATTCCAAGGAAGCTTTCAATCAGGACAAGATGGTCACAAAGAGGCTGGATTAGACCGCCGCCGAGGAAAAAATAAGAACAAGGAGGCAAAATGTGATGGAAAAATCACACAAGAGGTCGGCGACATGAACTCTCAAAGAAGTAGCCTTCTGGTGAACCTGACTGGTCAAACCCAAACAGTGGTGGATCGATATCAGGCAACCCGCCTACGCCCGTTTCTGGACAGAATATGTTCACTCTCTTCGACCCGCCTGATACGGAGAAGTCATTGCTCATGGGAATTATGCTACGTCCGACATCCGAGGACAAGGAAAAGTGATTCAAGATGACTTCTAGAAAGTCCCCCGACACAATGTGTCAGAGTGTACCCGAGATCCGTAAGCACTCGCTTCGTTCCACTGCTGAACAAACACACCGACAGATGCAGGTTCGACCGACAAGGTTATCTTTGCCTAAGTCGTGGATATTCAGGGAAAGGGATATATTTGTAATGGGTTGTTTAAACTTAATGTTATGACCAGAAGTTTCAAAACAACGAATAAAGAAGTACTTCTTCTCGCATTTGTCGAGTCTTAGTTTACAGACAGAGACTCGGGACATGTTAATTATGGTTCTCTCGAGAGATTAATTAACTTAAGTCATATCTCCCACATTTCAAATTCGATAACAACAACAAGTGTGAGACTCAGGTTACAAAAATGACAAGGTCATCTTTTCAATCGATCAAAGAAACACTCGAAAAATGACAAGGTCATCTTTTCAATCGATTGAAAGAAACACTGAACCCTTGGATATGATCCATAGTGACATATGTGATCTTAAATTTGCACCGACAAGGGGTGGCAATAAGTATTTTATTACTTTTGTTGACGATAGCACGAAGTATTGCTATGTGTATTTGCTTAAGAGCAAAGGGGATGAAGCTTTAGAAAATTTGTTTCCTACAAAGTCGGTTGAAAATCAACTTAATAAGAAAATTAAAGTGATTAGAAGTGATCGCGGTGGTGAGTATGTAACACCGATCAGTGATTACCGACAATACGATTGCATGAAGTCACTCCACCATATTCACCTCACCAAATGGGTGGCCGAGCCGTGAAAAATCGCATTAATAAAAGAAATGATGAATGCAATGCTAATAGTTCCAAGCCACTCTAGAACATGTGGGGAAGTTATTTTGTCATTAATCACCTTTTAAATAAGGTACCCCTAAGGATGAACAAAAGACACCATATGAGCCAGGGAAAGGAAGACAACCTTCCTATAAATACTCACGAATGTGGGGTGTCTTGCCAAAGGGCGCCCAACACCTAAAAAGGTGAAAATAGTCCGAAGACCATCAGATCTTCATCGACTACGACAAAATAGTAGTGCTTATCGATTCAGATATAAGTCTTAAATCCCCCGATATACACAAGAATACGATTATGGAATCAAGGAATGCGCTGCAACACGTTTCCATGTAAGTTCAAGAGGGACCAAGTTCATCAAAGCTAACATTCGAGACTATGAGTGAAGATACAGATCAAGAACAAGAACAAGAAGAAGAGGTCAAGATGAACCTCGACACAAAGAAAAGAATAAGGACGTAAAATCATTCGTCCAGATTTTCTCGACTTATACGCCGGGAGAGCTTAACCCTCGTAGCTATAAAGCAAAGTTTGAACTTTCGAAGGCTCTCGTGGAAAGAAGCCATCAAAAGAAATTGATTCCATCTCGCTGTAACCATACGTGGGAACTAGCACCTTCCTCCCGTAGTAAACCACTGTGGTATAAGTGATTTTCAAAAGGAAAATGAAAACCGATGGAACACTGATAAGTACAAGGCAAGACTTGTAATTAAAGGTTACAAAACAAAAGGAAGGTCTTGATTACTTTGGATACTTATTCTCCTAACGAATAACTTCCATACGACGGTACTCGCTATCGCTATTATCATGCTAAATTCAACACATCAAATGGATGTGAAGACCGCTTCTTAATGGAGACTAGATGAGGAGATCTACATGGAGCAACCCGAGGGTTTTGTAGCTCAGACAAGAAAGAAAGTTCGCAAGTTAGTAAAGTCCCTATATGGCCTATAAACAGCACCAAAACACGATATCAAAAGTTTGATAACAGAGTGTCGGCTATCAAACTGTTGATGACATTTCAGGTCCGTATGTTTCGATGACATGCTCATCTGCTGGTAGTGACTATGAAATGATCAAATCTACCAAGGCTATGTTGCTACCAAGGTTCACATGAAAGATACGGGACTTGCCGATGTGATGTTAGGTAAAATTCGAGAACCTCCGATGGACTAATTTCAGTCAATCACATTATGTGGATAAAATAATCGGATAAGTTCAAGAACGATGATTCCAGCATAGACACCTATAGACGTAAATCTTCATATGTCAAAAAATAGAGGAGAAAGTGTATCTCGCTGGAGTATTCTGCAGGATCGGGAGCCTAATGTACTTGATGATTGTAATAAGACAAGATATATAGCTTACGCAGCTAGTAACCGAGTAGATACACGAGTAATCCAAATGGTGATCATCAGCGAATCGTAAGAGTATTAAGATACTTACTTCAGATACTCACAGATTATGGATTACACTACACAAGATATCTAAATGTATCGAAGGATACGTTGATGCCAACTCGGGATATCTCGATGTGAAGAACTCGCTCTATCAGCGATATGTGTTCACACTAGCAAAAGTGCAATTTCATGGAAGTCCTCAAACAAACTGTAATGTACCGATCCACTATGGAATCGTAATTCATCGCTTTCGGATAAATGGAAGAGGTCGAATGGTTACACAATTTCGAGGATATTCCCAAAGCAAAGCTCCGCATACTATATCTATCCATCGCGATACTACCAAGAATAGCAGAGCGCAAATGTGATGTATAATGGTAAGTCTAGACACATACGTCGAGACACAACACCATTAGCAACTAATCTCAACCGAGTTATCTCTGCTGACTATGCGTAAAGTCAAAGGATAATATCAAGGGATCCGCTAACCAAAGGGTTAAATAGAGAATTACTGAGAAGTCATCGAGGAAACGACTAAAGCCCATAAAATGAAGAGGTCAATTCGATGGAACCCTACCTAATCGACCTGAGATCCCACAATATCTAGGTTCAAAGGGACAACTAAATCGTAAAGACCGGCTCTGATCACTGGGTTTTAACCTCCTCGTCCACTCCTAAGTGATGAAACAAAGATATATATATCGAGATGAGGTTGCTTGCTTTTAATGATTCTAATGTGTCTGGGAAACTGAAAGAAGTACCGAGAGTACTGGTTAAAAAAATCACCTATGTGGAGAGAGAAGAGGGCCGTCTAAAGGAGAATTGTATAGGGCATAATTCTTAGAAACTCTCATATAACTGTAAAGATGTCCACTACTAAAACGACATAACAAAGGAGAACTCGAAGAATGCCGTGAAGAGTCCTCAGAGATATATCATCTTTTTACATAAACGACAAGAGAAGTTCAAGGACATCGTGGCTACCTTTAGTCGTAAGAAAGTAAATATATTCTCATAAGTGGAAGGTTCAAAGGATAAAACCTACCTATCCTACGCAGTTCGATCAAGCAGCCTTCATCACCAAGGTCGAAATCTCGCTTTTCGACAACTATCCATGATGATTTTTAAACGTTTATAACGTTTTGTAAATAAATATGTTTTAAATTCAAAGAACGTTTTGGGGTGAATAAATTCAATAAATATGTTTTAAATTAGTAACGTTAAGGTGAATAAATCAGAATAAATATGTTTTAAATTATGCTTTGAAAACTATTATTCCTTGCACAAGAGCTTATTTATCGCTCTAGCGGCTTTTGAAGATACACGTCAGGTTACTGGGTGATGAGCGCTTTCTGTGCCTCGCTTGCATGCACTCGATGGGCCGCAATTTCCGCAAATTCTGCTAATTGTCAGATCCCTATCAACACCCAATCGACACAAGCACCGTGTGCGGAGCTTAATTGCTTTTAAGGAACCGTTGCTTTCACAGCCTCGAATCATACGTATTCATATTCGCCTTTGTTGAACATGTTGTTTATTAATCTTAATTTCCTTTTATTTATTGATTTGTAATTTAGAATTTGCTATCTTACATGGTGTGTTATATTTATGTAATTTATATAATCTCTGTTTACTGTGTGTAATTGACCAACAGTTAGTTATTCAAATAATCCATAATGGTCCCAAAAGTATTGAATGTGAAAAATCAATTAAGTGAAAAATCATATGCATACCTCTCTAGAAAGCTCTAACTCTTCTTGCTCTGTTATCTCTTTCAAGCCCATTTTCATTATTAAGAATGAATAATTTTTTGGTTATTTTTTTGTCAGAAATCATAAATTATATCGTTTCTTCCTCATACATGAGTTTTATTTTACAATAAAGTGGTTTATTATACCCTGATCTGGGTTTGTCTTTTTTTTTTATTATCGACTTGTTACTATGGTTTGCTATCGAATGACGCATCGATACAATGGTCAGAATAGCTTAATTTTTTCATGGGTTTTTGGCCATGGTTCAGACATAAAGTTCTACCTACACAGATTCATCATGTCAAATATTATTTGTGAATATGCTAATATCTAGAATCTTATATATTTATATGTATTTTTTATTATTAAACGCGTACAGTTTTAAGCCAATCTTTCTAAAGTAAGATTTTTATTTTATATTTCTATCTATTGTATCGTTAACCCAAATCAATAAATTTATCTATTTTCAAAAAAAATAAATGTTGCTCTTCCTTCATGTGAATAACAACTATCTTAAAACTTTGGAAATGTTGTTAGTTATTCAAATAATCCATAATGGTCCCAAAAGTATTGAATGTGAAAAATCAATTAAGTGGGAGATCTTAGATGTTAAGATGGTTGTTGAGTTTGAAGCTATAGTGTCGCGGTGCTAGTATTCATATGGTTTCAACCTCATTGATCAAAGTAAAAGTACCCCAAAACTATTATTTATTTATTTATTTATTTTATATATATATATATATATATTTTTTTTATGTCAATACAAAAAATAAGTGGGATTTTGTCTTATAAGCTATCAAGTTGGTGTTTATTTTCTTTTTGCATTTATTCATTTTTACATATTATATTATAGTATTATGTTTTTATTTGATTTGATTATCCCCGTATATCTGTTCCACTCTTTTAAAACTTGAGCCATATTCATGACAGCTGCCATAATTAATATTAACAAGAAATATTATTAATAACAATATCAATTATAAACATAGGTTTTATCATTTTCTATATATGGTTTGGAATTATAACTTCAATTTTGACCATTTACCACTAATTTTGTTATTGAGTAAAAAAAAAAACCTATCATCAAATGTGGTAAAGTAGAAGCGTTAAATTTTATCATTTTTTATGTTTGGCAATGAATATCAAACTAGTCTAAATATAATGCTGCATACAAAGAGTCATTGGAATTCAATTGAGGATTTATTTTTAAACTTGCAAGACGACGGTTTAAATTAAAACATTTATTGAGTTTCACATTTGAAGGAGCAAAGTGTAAAACATTGATAGGTTAAGATTTAATGTATATTAAACCGTCGAATTAATTCAGCTTAAAACTTTAAGGGCCCGTTTGACAGGGCTTCTTATAAATGTTTATAAACCTATAAACTCTTGTAAGTCTTTTTTAAGACAAAAAAACGTTTGGTAACATTTTCAAGAGTGTTTTTAAAAGTTAAAAAAAACAATGTTTAAGTGTTTTTTTAAAAGCACTTGGGAGATGATTTTTAGAAAAAACACTTTAAAAGTTTTTGGATATTCTTAAAATACTTACTTGTTTATCCTTAAATATCTATTTATCTTTCCTTAAAACATCTATTTGATTTATTTAAATTTTTTGGATAATACCATATTCTTTTAAAAATTCAAATAATTCAAACTATTTTGTAAATATTTTATAAAAACAATTGTTTTAAGTTTTAATTAATACAAATTTTTGTATATGATTATTAATAAATCATATTTGTTTAAATATTTTTATAATCTATTGACATTTTGTTGATGCAAATGTTTATGTATGTTTATTCATTAGTTCAAATTATTTTTTAAATGTTTTTATATTTATAAAAATAATTATTTCGTGCTTATTAATATAAATGTTTATATATATTTATTCATTAATTACTTATTTCTATAAAAAAATTTTAATTTTTTTACCTAAATATTTTTTAAATTTTTTTATAATGATTAGGTTTTATTAATATAATTTTTTTATATGTATTTATACACTTTTGTAATAATTTTATTTATCATAATATCTATAAGTAATTACATACCAACATCCCTATTCATGCCTGGGACTGATCAAAGTTCTCACATTATACCCAAGTGATCCCGACACGAACATGGGACCGAACCACTACTAAGCCCACTGTGAACTACCGATCACAAAGAGCGTTCTCAGGATTTATCGTCGGCACATCCTCTCTTCCAACCTGGCCATATCGCCTCTAAGAAGAGACACACACTCTTCCCGCTGATCCTTCACAGCCCAAAAACACATCCTCCCACAAACCATGTACGTAATCGCCCTTAGGAGGATCAAACAATCCTTATAAGAATCCTGATAACTCGGGTTATCCAAAAGAAAAACTGCTAATCCACAAGAAATGGCTGCTTCTTCCTCCCTTCCATTTCAAACAATCATCCACTTTCCATGTATAGATCATTCTCCTCCTTCCTCATAAAATGAAGAATCGCAATAGAAAGTTATGTAAAAATACTCATTTAAAAAACATAAGACTTTTGCTCCTATCCTAACATAAGCACAGAGCCGACCAAGACACCACCGCCATTGCTTGTTTTGTGTCCTTGCCGCTGTGTTCATGCCCCTACGATCCGGAGACGCCGAGAATTCCAGAGACAACAATTGGCGCCGTCTATGGGAACCACTAAGCAAAATCTCATCTGCGGACGCGGCGAGGGCTTCGCTACATCGATCATCAAGCGATCCACACCCCAGATTCAGAGTTCCCGCCACTCATCCGCTCGGCCCGATCCACATTATGGCCAAGAACCCGCCAAATCGCCCCGAGAACCAATTTTCGCTGGGCGCCAAGATATGGATACGGCAAGAAAAGCAAGCGACAGATACCAATTACTTTAACCGTCAATTATCTCGCAAAGAAGAGAATGATCGCCACGTTGCTTCGAAGAGACGGGGTGAAAATGCACGAGGGAGCGTAAATCATCCTATACCCCTGGCCAAATTGCATTGGCAAGCGTACCATCTGCCGAGCGACAAATGAAGGAAGAACGAATGACGAGTTATCCTTCTCGTAGTTCTCCGCTTCCCGACCAAGCCACCCCAAAGAATAACGGGAGGTCGACCGCGAAAAGAGGTCCTCACGCTGCTCCACTGCTCTCGCCGTGGGTACGTGACGCCGAAAGTACGAAGAGAACAATAGAGAGCGACGATTAAATAAGCAGTTTCGAAAAATGCGCCGACGCGGGCACAGGCGAGCACCATCACTCAAGCCAGGCATCTTACCTTCGTACGCACTCACCCCCTGCATACATGCCTACATCCACCATTGTCCGGGACCTAAAGACATGCTATCCTCTCGTCAAGAAGTACATCTGAAGCATGAATCGCGCTTGCCATACCGCCGCTACGTATGATGGCTTCTTCGACCGTATGACCAGCATCGCACCTCAATCGTGCAATGATACTCACGCGAGGATGATCGCTTAATATGCAAAGTGTTCACGACTCGCCTCAAGGCCCACTGCTCGTTCCACAAACTCCCACGGAGATCTATCAACTGCTCGGCGAGCCGCGAGCCGCATTTCCGTTTTCCCCGCACTGTGCCTCGCCTCGACAAAAGGGAAACATCGCCATTCGCAGTATTCTCATCTTAAGCTTGGGAGGATCTAGTCCATCCGCAATTTCACCGAAGATTTCCAAGAGGGATGTCCAACAAATTGATTCAGACAGCATGGACGCTGGCCCTCCAAAATCTCCAGAGCTTATTACCGACCACCCGCATTCTTCCACCGCTATCTCCATCCACCCGTGATAATGGAAGAATTGTATGGGGACGGCGATAAATATCTAACACCGAGGACATCCTGGCAAATTTCTCAAACCGGTGATGATCACCGCCCAAAGCAAATAAGCTAACCACTGTGGTCACCGAACAAACGGGAGTCATACAAGAACCGGGGAACGCTCCCAAGACCAATCAGAGAAATAGTGGGAACCCCTACGGGGCCATAATTTCTTCTAAACATCTCACGATACCTCTTCCTCTCATTCGATCACTCCCACTTCAAACGGCCCACACCCATTCAAATATATCCCGCACAACGCAACCGCCTCGAGATGCGACATCATGGGGACCATGAAAGATGAGACCAACCGATGTCGAAGCCTGAAATTTCTAGTGGAAAGATTAACCAGGGCCTACTATCTCAGGAGATATGTTCGAGAGACTGACCGCGGGAGTCGTACACCGACTGGCCGAAGGAATACGGCCGCAGAGGAGCTCCCGCCAAACTCCCGCCCACCATAAACTACATACTAGTGCAACCGGTCGCTGACGACAAGACAGATAAGTCTTAAAAGAGGTCAAGCATGGCAAACACAATCCAAGCCCGGGGAACACCATCCACGCCCAGACAAGAGCAGCAATCCGTACCGATCAACGCCTTTATATCCTTCCCCCTATAAACCCGCCCGGTGGTCACATTCACGACCACGATACACTGCACTTACTTTACGACAATTTTAATGTGCACAGCACCGTCGACCGTAAAGACGACCACTTATCAGCTTGCTCGCTTAGCAAATGAACATCTCTTCGACAGCCGAGTTCGCTTAAAAGAATCCTCGTCTCGCTTTTAATCCGGCAACCACCATAACGATGGGCGACATTGCTCTCCTCGTCAAGGCAGGGCTGGTAGTCCAACAAACCTTATTTTTAGTTGTCAATGACCTGGGCTCGTACAATGCTATTGTTGGCCGAGCCTGGCTGCATGCGATGAAAGTTGTGCCCTCAACCTACCATCAAATGATCACACAATTAAGGCCGGCAACACCTCCCGAAAGCAACCAACTAAGAAATGACAAAGGTTACCACCTGCGCTAAGTGTGGAGCGTGAGAAAACGAAGCTCCTACAATCTACTGAGACATAGCCTCATAATAGAAATACGCCGTCGCCTAAGCGAGGACTGAGGACAAAGAGCCGACGTCAGACCCCGAATCGCATGCTCCATACCCGCTGGATAAATCCACATATGTTAGTTCCCTCCTATCCAGTGGGGAGAAGGAACAAATACATCAAGTTTTGCTTCATAATATGGATGTATTTGCTTTGACTCACTCAGACATGGCTGGTATTAACCTTGTACATGCCTATCACAAATTGAATGTCATCGCCTCTACGCCGCTTAGACAAAAATGAGGCGTTTCACCCGACCAACATCGCTTTATTTGTGCATAGTGATAATATGTTAAAAGCAGATTCATCGTGAGATAAAGTATCCTAATGACCGGGCCAATGTGGCAGAGTCCCCCGGAAGAAAGGCTAGAAATGGATGCATGGGACTACACGATCTCAATGTAGGCAGCCCGAAAATACTCCTTTACCCCGGATGGGATCAGACGGTTTGACGCCGTCACCGTGTACTGGATGTCACGTTTCCCCGGATGCCTTCTCAGATATCATCAACACCATGCATCCGCCGACGTTAAAAAACAACGCTCATCACCATGACAAATGCTCTACTACAAAGTGATGTCTTCGCTTAAACAATGCTCCGAAAGCAACGCATCGAGGTTAGTGTTCAAGATGTTCGTGCAAATACCAGATGTAATTCATGGAGGTTTACATCGATGACATGTTAGTAAATTCAAAAGAACTATAGGACCATGTCGACACCCGGGCAGAAGAGGCTCAACTCCTAAGGGCATACTAAGATGAAGCTCAATCCTCAAAGTGCGCATTCTGAGTCGGGCCACAGCCGATTTCTAGGTTTCATGGTAACCTCAGGGTATAGAAGCCAACCCCGCTCAACTTAAAAGCTATTTCGGGAGTCCTTAGCTCCAAATTTTCTAAAAATAGGGCACATCACTGACACCGGAATGGTCATCAGCCTTGTATAGCTCTTCATCTCTACATGCATCAGGTAAAGCCGTTTTTTCCTACCCCATGGGGCCAACTAGCGATAATGGAGAAATGTGATGAAGCCCTCACAAATATAAATAGTATTCAGGAACCTCTGTTCATCCCCGGCCTAATAAAACACTCTTCAGATACTGCGCTTTCAGATGTCTCTATGAGTGATACCGCTCAAGGAAGATGAGAACAGAAAGCGTGAGGCCGCAGATTTTTCGTCACTGAAGTCTCCACCGACGTTAAACCCGACACAACCACCGAGCAAGCGCACAATTTTCCTGCAAAGCAACAAAGAAGTCCCGCCATACCTGCACACCCCATTTGCCGCGTTAACCGACCTTCTTGGCATCATCGATGGCTCGACGGCAATCGGGTTTTAAAATTCGATATTCAAGACAAACCAAGATCGCTAAAAATGGCGGTGTTCGCGCATTTCGTAGATCCCCAATCCAATGAGAGTCGGACAATTAACCTGTGATCCTTAATGTAGACGGCATCTCAGAACCTGAAAGATCGGCCAACTTAAATCTCCGTACTGGGGAGAAAATCGAGAAGGCTATCAGCTTTGGGGCCGCTCTAACAACAAATCGTAGTACGAGGCCATCCTAAATTCTGAATCGAACCAAAGTAACTATCAGACGCCCTAATGCTTCCGATTCGCGATTCTCTCTTCAGCTGGGTAGGTAAGTAAACAAAGAATATGAGTCGCGAGACCCCAAATGGAAAAGTATTATCCCTGTCAAGCAACGCCGCGCTTTTCGCCTTTGTGGCCTCGGGTCACATCCCTATGACTAATGAGAAAGCTGACGCCTCGCCGTGAGTCGCTTCTTCCGACAGACAGAAACAAAGTGTTCCTTCCCGCCTATTATCAACCTGATTCTTCACTATCGCTACCCAGAAAAAGTCGGGGGCGGATTTAGGTCTCTTTCCCCTGACGACCCCCACGTTATTAACAGTATCAACACCGAGAACTCCCCAAACGAAAGGAACAAAGCTCACAAGATCCAAATCCAGTTGGCCATGTTCTCTTTGGTTAACGGGCAGCTGTTTAAACGGTCCCTATACAGCCGTACCTAAAGTGCTTAACTACCGAACACGTGATTGGCCATGTGTTAGCCGAATCGAATGAAGTATGGATATGTGGTGTAATCATCCGGGCGGCATAACATCGCAACAGCCCACACTCGTGGCATTATCGTGGCCAACTATGAGATTCAACGCCGCCGACCACGCAGACGTGAAAGTGCGATAGATGCTACCGACTGTAACTCGCCTGAGATCGTCACCAAGATTTAATGTCCATCACAAGCCCGTGGCCTTTCGCTCAATGGGGAATTGACATAGTCGGGTCGCTCCCTACCTCCTTGGCTAAAAAAAAATTGTTGCTGGTAGCTACTAATTATTTCAACAAGTGGATAGAGGTCGAGGCTTTCACATCAATTAATAAAGATATAGATGCCACCCGCCTCATCTGTAAGAATATCATCTTCCTGGCTCTCGGTATACCCCGATCAATCAGACGGCCTCACTCGATAGCTCAGCATACAAGAACTTCTGCCAGGAATTGAAAATAAAGAATCTATACTCCATTCTATGGTATCCGTAGAGCAACAGCCAAGCGGTAGCTTTATTAAAACCATGTTGATCGCCTTAAAGAAACGATTAGACTCAGCTAAAGGCAAATGGGTGGATGAACTTTCGGGGTACTGCCTGGCAGAACGACAAATTACTGCACTCAACCCACCCAGATATCCCCTTCGCGCTCACTTATGGGATGCAGGCTATAGTCCCAATAGAAATCGGTATGCCCACGCTCCGAACTGATATACCCGAGCAGTTGAATGCTGAATCTGTGATTAAAGATCTAGACATAGAAGACGAACTGCGGGAAGCAGCGACTGTGCGAATAGAATCGTACCACCGCAAGCTAGCAAACCTGTACAACAGACGTGTGAAACCCCGAATATTTCATCCAGGGGACTTGGTCCTAAGAAAAGTTTTCGAGAACACAACTTATCCGTCAGCCGAAAAGTTCCAGCCAAACTAAGAGGGACCGTATATTGTAACACGGGCCGGCGAATCCAGATTGTATGTATTAGATAAGCTAGATGGGACACCGGTACCTAGAATGTCGAATGTTATGCACCTCAAAAGGTACTATCAATAAAGAATGATTCAATTTCTAACCATGTTCCCATCTCAATTTTTCATTACAAAGCCTGAGTAAGGTCAGAGCGTCCTACCGAATCTAGTGGTCGATGCCCATCCGTTCATTATAAAGCCCGGTAAGGTCGATGTCCCACGCCCAAGATAGCTGATGCCCGCTGGTTCATTACAAAGCCCGGTAAGGTTGATGTCCTACCGGCTCAATATGGTTGATGCCTAGCTAGTTCATTACAAAGCCCAAGTAAGGTTGATGTCATACCGGCCCAGTATGGTTGATGCTCAGCTAGTTCATTACGAATCCAGGGTGAAGAAGCGCTATAAGGGGGACAAAAGAACCTGGTCTACTGGAGTGTTCATCCGAAACTGATCTACATCTTACTCAAGGTACATTTTTTCTTGCCCGGCTAAATTAACTTAATTACGTGATTCGATAAAGCAACAACATCAGATTAGCAAACAACAAATGCTTCATTACTGAGAACAACATATGCTTTATTATTGACCTTGGTTTCAAAAAACAAAAACCAGGGATGCAAAACATGGGTGAAGGAACAAGGCTTAACGAGCAATCACAAAATACAACCCATAAACATCATGTTCCTCACTCTCCCTGGTTACTTTAAGCAAAAAAATCAGGGCTCAAGCATTCTACCTAAACCTTTGGCGATTGCAGAAATGTTCGCCTCGCCTCGCTATTATCCGTCTCGTAACCCGCAGCTGAGCCTCTGGGGCCGCATTTGCCGCTTCACCAGACGACGATGGACGCAGCCTTCTCAAGTAGGATGCACCCGGGGCATCAAGGGTTAATAAAGAACTCTGGGGATAACGACTTAGACGTGTTCGTCATCCCATCTCGAACTCTGCCGACTTCATTAAATATTATGTGCAAAAAGCACAAACAACCTGCATTCCATAGTTAAAAATCACGCCGGTCCCTCCCCTCGTAGTTTCCTCCTCCAAGGCCTTTTTCTCTTTAAGGGCTTCTGCCCGGATAGCGGACACTTCATCTTTATAAGCCCCGAGTTCTAGAAGCAGAGAGACTCGTTCGTCGGCCAGACGGCTAGCCTCGTCTTCCGCCTTCCGCCTACCCTCCTCTGCAACCACTAGGGCATTTTAGACCCTAGCCAACCCAGAATCCACCTTCGCCCTGGCACTCCCTACCGCCTCGGCATCCATGCGGGCCATCGTGGCATCGTGGCAAGCAAAGATTCTCTCTCCTCGCTCAGCTCGGCCATCTTTTTCAACGCTTTATTTCGGGCTCCTCCCATTCTCCCACCGAGAGCTTGACTCTCAGCCCAGCCTAAGGAAGCACTCAACGCCCTATGGTCAGAAACGATAGATTGGGCATAGAGCCGTAACCTCTTCGCATCCCTCAGCCAAGATTGGAACTCTCGATGTTGGTAAGTCATGTTTCGATAGCCGTAATAACCTACAAAAGAACACATTCGAATAACAAAGCAATAACCCCAAGCGATACTAGAACAAAGGCATACAGCTTACGAACATATCAACTTCGCCGACCGGACAAAGTCATGGCATGTGTGACAGATGTCGTCCTCAACCACCTGCTAGAGATCATCCTTACAAGCGTAGGCCGGGCTGAGCACGACATATTTTCACTTTTCCTCGCCCCACACAACTACCGGCGATCCGAAGTTAGTGGTCACATAGTAGTTCCATGGGCGGCTGAATCGCCCTGCTGGAATGGCTTCCAATGACGACAATATCCTAGGCACCTTCTGGCCCAGGAGACGATACTTCCTCCATAGGGGGAGCTTAGCCCTGTGGAAAAATGTAAGAATTTAGCAACAACCGGTCGGGACACAATGGCCTACTGCGCCCAGATCGAGAAGATGTAGCCTTGTCTAGCCGGCTGGCAACCTGCTTCATGGGAATGTCCTTCTAGACCTCCGCATGAGTTAGGAGACCTCTCCTGTCCGTCGAGAGTTTAGTCTTCTCGGCCGACACATGAAAGCCCATCTCGGTGCGTAGTCCATAATGACCATAGCCTCGCCCATCCGAACACTCGGCTACCAGGTCGACCGCCTCAACAACCACTTCTGGTAGCTCGCCGCCTCGTCAAGCCGGCACCCGTCAAGGCCTTCCGCAGGTCGGCTATGAAAGAGATCAGCCATCTCGTCCTCATTTTCTTCCTCTTCGCTAGCAGGGGGGAGGCTAGATATTGGGGAAACCCAAGGAATAAAATCTTCCACCCCGCTCCAAAGCCTTCGTCAGCCTCTCGACGTCGCCGCCCTTCTTAAATGCTTCGGGGGCGTGTGGCGAACCCTGTAATAAGGAGACGCTTCTAAAAACGGCTCACCCCTGGCTGTCCTCCTAAACACTTGGGATAAGGCCGGAATCCTCTCTAGCCAAAAATAGCTGCTCGTCAGATCGATCACCGCCCCCGACCAACCACCTTCTCGCCTCGGGTCTAGGCCGAGACGAGCCGCCCTGGCTAAATTGAGATCAGCAATAACATAATGCTCGCCCTCCACTATTTTTGTGGGAAAAGGGCGTGGGATAACTAGAAGAATATAGGGATAGGGATTGCGACTCAATTCACAAAGATTCTCGCGCTAGAGATTTCGTGACGCCGCTGCTCGTCGCCATCACTTCTAGTTGTGACCTGCATTCTCTGTCGTGACTTCCAAACTGATGTGTTACTCAATCACTTGTTGCGACCTTAAAAATCTGTTGTAACCAAACTTGTTCTCCTTCGGTGTCGTGACCTCATAATGGTGTCGCGACATGAAATCCGTCCTTGAAGCCCTTCTTCCTTGTTTCGACAACTTTTCATTCAGCATAGTATGACTTCTGGTCGCGACCTCGATTCTCTATCGCGACTCCACCTAGCCATTGAACTTTTTTCACTTCTGATCCTTGCTGGAATTTTCATTTATGCCAATAATTTCTGCAAAATAGAAATTTGGTAAATAGTACATATTTTTGCATAAAAACAAGTAATTACATTGTAAGAACAATCAGAAAAATGGACTAAAAATTCAATGAGTTTTTTACTCATCAAATTCCCCCAAACTTAAAATTTGTTCCTCGAGTAAAAGAAAAGAAAGATTTGTTTGTCCTCAAAACAATTGAATTTTATTTCAAGGACATTTTTCTGCTTCACAAAGACAATCTTCTTATTCCACTTCGACTTGAAAAGGAAATTGCGCCTCATTTCAACTTCACTTTTCAATAGAGAAAAAAGAATGGTTTCAACCTCTTTCGCAAATAAACTGATGAAGGCTAAATGAAAATGTCGCCAATAAATCTTGTTCTCATGGAGTGTGTGTGTAGGTCTTTTTCTTTTCATCTGTTGAATTAGTTAATCTTCTCAGGGATCTCTAACATTAGTCAAAAGTCTCATACTTTTTTTTCATATATCGATTCCACTAATGTAGGTAAATTCAACCTTCAAGATCAAATAGGTCTTTTAGGCTTATAATGTTAGGCTTGGGTAATTGGGTGGACAATTGGAAAATTTAGGCTGCAAATTACTCAGATTCAACTTTCTTTCTTTCTATATAATAGCCTTCATCTTTCATCTTTTTCTTTCCTTGTAGTGTAAACTCCCCAACTCGCTTTGTACATCATTCGATGTCATGGCTCCTTTGGTCGCACCTTCAACTTATCGCCTACTCCTTTATCGGAACTCTTTCATTTCTCTTTATTTTCAAAGAATTATCAAGGCAATGTTTTCTTGCCTTCTTAGCTTCTATCACTCTTGAGAACTTTGGGCTAGTAACTCCCATGTACCAGTCGGGCATTAGGTACTAGGTGTTGCACCCATTCAGTCTCAATCAAGTTCAAGAGAGATAGGCCACAAGACAAAACTTCTTCTTTTTTCAACTTTTTCTCCTTTATCTCTAGTTCTTCAATTTATTTTTCTTCGTCATCCTTGTAATCCAAAAGAAATATATTCCCCCAAACTTGTTTCTTTCTCAAGATAAGAAGTGTGACGCCCCCCACTTAAGATAGATGTCAAGTGAGGGTCACTTTTTTTTTTTTTTTTTTCCCACGTATATACTTTAAGCTAGTTCATTCATATAATGTGTTAAATAATTAACTTGTATTATATTCGTATAAATGATTACAAAATATATATACAAGCTCCATATATGGAAGTGTCTCCAACATCTACAATATTTACATTGGTTTACAAAATTTCTACAAAATGGGACTCCAAAGGTCTTCCAAGCACCTATTGCCGTGGCCTTTGACCCACGATGGATGGCCTCGGTCCTCCGGGGTCTCCTTCTTCTCCGTACCTACACGGATTGAACACCCGTGCTGCTTTACGCTAGTGGAATTAATACACATGGATGACCTTTACTAAGGTCACCACACTTCTCTATACAAATGCATATAACACATATACCGCATGCATTCTTATCATTTCTATATATATACTTATCATAAATCCGCCCATTTATCATCATCCATATACTTTTCATGTCAACTTGTATTTTACTTCTTGTTCTCAGAATCAGAGAGCCATCATCACATAGCGCGTTATGCTTCTCTATATTCTCTTCATTTCATTTCAGACATACTAAGCATATTTTCTTTTTTAAGTTTCATGTCTCGTATAAACCTTAGAAGTGGATACGTGAAACCACATGAGGGCCCGAAGGCGCTGTGATTCACCGTGATGAAACAAGCAGCCATGAGGGCCCGGTATACCGTTATCAGGCGAGACAATGACCATTTATAAAAGCCCCGAGGCGCCGTGCGGATATATTATACCCCAAGGTATCATCACCGTATCGAGATGTGCTGACCTATTCTGACATGATGCCCGTAGGTATCATCACCGGTATCTGCAGACAAATGATCATCCACAGGGCCTGAGGCGCCGTGGTGACCTCGGGCCACCGTGATCCAAACAGGATCTATGTCATCGACCCAAACTGGCCTCGTATATCAAAACTCGTGATGCCGGTAATTTATTTTTCCCTAATAGGCATGCCCATCTATCCCTCTACTGTGCTCTAAGCGACAATCATTGTGTATTTTATACTCAAGATATATCTCATATTCCGAATTATTGTCATTCTAAGATCATATGTGATATATATATATATATATATATATATATATATATATATATATATATACAATCATTTATTCATAACTTCAGATTTTCATGTCTTCATCAGATGCATAAATAACTACGCTACCCCCGTATGCTTATGAGTTATTTATAGAATCGCGAATATGAATAACTATAGTTACCTACGTGAGCCTACTGTTTTTCATGTTTTCGACTAATATGAGTTCCAATCTTATCATGCGTTATCTATTTATGAATTCTCGACTCAACGGACTTTCCATGTGAGTCCAAGAACACCCGAATCGGAGTTCAAACGAAGGAGATATGAACTTCCGAAGTTGGATAATAGTGTGCGCCGCCTCGAATTTAGCCGACTGGATCGACGAAATGCACTGAAGTGACGCAGCTCAATCTAACACCCCTGCCTGACATCTAATATCTTCCTCAGGCATATAGATGGATTCTCGACCACCCGCCCATGCAGCTCCGGCACCCAAATCGTGAGTTCAAACGAAGGAGATATGACCTTCCAAGTTGGAGGCCGCCACACAACCTTCGATGAGCTGATTCGATCGACGAGCTGCACCGCCGAAGTGACGAGCCCAAGATAACACCCCAGCCCGACATCTAATATCTTCCTCAGGCATACGGATGCTGGATTCGACCAACGGGTCGAGAGTCCAAGAACACCCAAATCGGAGTTCAACGAAGGAGATATGACCTCTCCAAGTTGAGGTCATACAATAATCTTGACGAGTCGACCGGACCGACGAGCCGCACAGTATGACGAGCTCGTTTCACAGATTGCCGAGCTCTTCAGGAAGAGTTAAGCTCTACATGACGAGTTGAGCTTTGCATAACGAGTTGAGCTCGCGATGACGAGCCGACCGCGATTGGACGAGTCGCACCTCGCGACGAGCTCGGGCCTACAGGATCAGCCGAGCTCTTTCAAAGACGAGCTGCTTCCTCTACATGACGAGTCAGATCCGCACGACGAACAGCTCGCATGACGAGTCGAGCTCTACATGACGGCAGTCAGCCTCTACATGACGAGTCAGCCTTCAGACTAGGCTCTGCCGACCCTATTTGACTAATTCTAGGCTGACCCTTCACCCATTTGACTGCTCGTAGTAAGCACCATAACTCGTCTACGGGTCCGAATTGAGAAATTCAAAAGCCTAACATCAAGTTCACTGATGTGGATACATTTTCCCAGAAGGACTTACTGACAAATTCTCTTTATTTCTGACCCAAAAACCCGTTCTAAGGTCCAGCTAGTTGACCCGAATTGGCAGAACTGACCCGACCAGATCTAAATGGACTGACCTCGGTAAAAAGGACCATAACTTGGTCCACAGAGGTCCAAATCGAGAAATTTGAAAGCCTAAAATCAAGTTCATTGATGTGGCTACAATTTACTAGAAGGACTCACTTCTGAATTTCCTGTATTTCTGACCCAAAAACCCGTTCTAAGATCCAGCTACTGCATATGATCGACAATAGGGAATTTTCTGGGTTCAACTTGCAACTAGACCCTTCTCAAACACATATTTAGGAGCCTTAAAGCTCTTCTTAACTCAACCCTACAAGAAATGAGTTTAGGAATTCTGCAAACCTAAACCATACACAAGATAAGTGGTTCTTAACCATGTATCTAAAACCTTATAGTCCAAAACTAGACTTCCATACTCCCATAGTTTCCATACAACCCAAAACGTATCCATACCCATACTCAAATTCCATACCAATACTCAAATTTAGTAATTCCATACCCGAATTCCATACCAATACTCAAATTCCATACCCGAATTCCATACCAATACTCAAATTCCATACCTGTGATCTTCTTCTTCTTCTTCTTCCTTTCTCTCTTTGCCCGTATTTGCTCTCCTTTTTTTCTCCAAGACCAAAACGAGATATTTATTTGGGTCTTATCCTTTTTATTTCACTTTCCGCCTCAAAGGAGGAAACTTCCTCCCTCTTCCTTTAAGCCACTTGTCTCTTCCACAATTTTCATCCCCTTATTTCATTCTAATATCTTTATTTTATTACTCTTGGTCCTTCAACTCTTTCTACTATTTGCAAATCAATTATGTTATTTTTACAATAGCCCCTTAATCTTTCTTATTATTTGTAATTTAACTCATGCATGTTCCTACTTTTTGTTTTTATCTTTATTTTATTCGAATAAATATACCTTTACGCTTATTATACCCAAAACATGTTATAAAACCGTTAGGTATAATTAAAAGTTACAAAGAAACATCCTTATTCCTCGAAAACTCAGTAATTTAGTTCTTTGTCATAGATTAGTGTGCGGAGGGATTTCAGGTTTCTAATTGCTGCTATTTGAAGAAATTAGGCATTTTTGGCTCAAAGCATGGTACTAGAGTGTATGCCTTTGCATATAATGAGGGTAGGTTGGAAAATGTTCAAACTTCCAAATATGGCCTATATCACTCGTTAGTTCGATTTCACCTCCCGACCTCACAATCTAACAAGTGTTCCCAGGACCTCAGACTTTGGACGTGAATCACCCTTAAGATGTTCCTAACCTCTTAAAGTTTTAAGAATTTTCGACCATGTGTATTGCTTTTCCAAGATTTGTACTCGACTCACTGCTTATACACATAGCTTCAATCATCTTATTTGTTCTTTCAATTAAAAATTCCTTTTTCAAATTCTCGCAATTTAAACCCGATCCTCAAACTAAAACTAAAACTTCTTATTTTAATTCACTAGTTCTCGGCCTTATTTTATAATGTTGTTTTCGATTTAAAACAAAGGGTCATCAGGTCATTGTACTAATAAGGCTTGAATACATAGGCCATTTCTCAAGTGCATTAAATAATGAATGACAAACAACACAATTCACTTAATCATCCATGCATCCAAAACAAATTACTTATTCAAAGAATCGAGTTCAATCAAGCATTTCACCAATGTATAAGTCTCCATTGCAAACTTATCGGGAAAGAATAACACAATTCCTTAATTCAGAAGAACACATCACAAGACATTTTCAATGAACCTTTCTGAATTTTTTTTTTCAATCACAATTTGATCCAACAACTCATGCAATCAACATCTTCATACCAATTTAGTAATGTAATGAACATACTTTATTAAGCAACTAGAATCTCATTTATTCAATAAATTCAAATATCAAATATTTAATATTGCACAATCTGATCTCTCTAACTATACAAATACTAATGCAAAAATATAATTAGTACTGTATCAAATCCAGAGAGAAAAGCCTCTATTCCTTGATCTAACACCCCATGCCTTATCTAAAAAGCTTCCTCCTAAAGGTTGTAGCTCTTACTTTATCAGTTCCCCTGATCACGGATGTGCGTAGGAAGAAATGATTGAAGCAAGGTTTCAGCAGACCCTCACAGTGGGTTGATGTAAGAATCCACCCACTAAGGTGCCTATCCTCGCTCCTCCGACGACTGAGTCATAGTTAACCCTTCTTCCAATTCTTCCCATCATCCATCCTTTATACGATAGAGCATCATTTGGAATCATGACTGAATTGGTTTAGGCTTTCCAACCCATTCACCCATGCTCGCATTTTTGCACCCTCGAGCTCATCTTTTCCTCATCCTCCTTTTTCTTCATTTTCTACTGCTTATTCTATCTCGTGTTCTCCCATCTTTTATAAAGGATCAAGTTCTCAAAGGGAATGAATAAGTCTTTAAATCTCTCTTAATATTCCCAATAAAGAATTCAAGTAAAACTGTCAGGATCGAAGTGCTCTGGGCTAATTCCAATAGGAGATTTTAGAGAAAATGAGGAAACCTTAAGGAAGCCTCAACATTTTCCCAAGAGGCATCAATATCTCAATTCCCATATCGAAAAATACGCGATCTTAACTCGTTCCTCCACCCGGTCGGGTTTTCGGGTTCTCGCATTCATAATAGTCTCGCCGGAGGAACAAGTGGATTTAGTTATCTCGCCATGGGTGAGAATTAGGAATCAAGCAGGTTCTAGGGTTTTGCAATCAAGAGAAAAGGAAAGTGGAAAGTCAAGTTAAGATGCAATCGACTGGAGTTCTCATGAAATTTTGCTATTCAGTTTCTCGCCTTTACGACATCAATTTGGCTCGAGGTCATTGTCTTATGGAATTTTGCGGACGTTAATTTGCCTACGCTACAACACTAATTGTTAACACTTAATGTCCCACCAGGCTGCAACGCCCAAATTAGAAGGTTTAAAACCTCAATTTATTGCATTTTAGACAATTCTGGTCGCAACCTACTTAAGTTTTGTCACGACCCCGAAGTGTTTTCTGGTCTTCAGGAATAGTTCAAATTCATAAAAGACTGAATCAATAGACCTAATTCAAACAAACAAAAATAAGCAACCTTCATCATTCAAATATGCAACAAATCAACTCACAAGCATCGATTCAATATCAATGAAAATAAAATAAAATTCCCCAAACTTCAATAATTCATTCTCCCAAACAATTAATATTAAACAGAGAGTATTGTACTTCCCCTTGTAGTTCATTACTGCATATTCTATTTGAGAAATCCTTAGATCCTTCCATTTTTCTCTTGCAGCTTCATTGTCCTAAAATTCAAACAACACACAAATTAAAATAAATAGTTTAAAGCTAAAGGAAATCAAAAGAATTCAAAATTAGCTACTTGAACTCATTCTAAACAAATAAGATCAAACTAAAATAGTAAAAATAAAAGTCAAATGCCAAAAATAGAATGAAAAACTCATCGGGTTGCCTCCTACCAAGTCGTCACAGTCCTTAACCGACTCAAGGTTATGAATTCTCTTGCTCGCTAATTTTCTTTCCGTCTCGTGAATCTAGAAATCAATCATATTTCTTCCAAGATATCGCTTTAATCACGACCATTTACTTTAAATTCTTCTCCACATCGGTTTTCAATGTCATCGCTCTCTAAAGGTTGTAATACTCTCACTACTGTATAAGGGTCACTCCATTTTGATTTCAGTTTCCCTGGAAAAAGCTTTAGTCTGGAGTTAAATAACAAGACTTGATCTCCTGCCTTGAATTCCCTCCTCAAAATCTTTTGATCATGCCATTTATTTGTCTTGTCCTTGTAAATTCTGGCATTATCGTAAGCTTCATTTCTCAGCTCTTCCAATTCATTTAGCTGGAGTAGTCTTTCTTCCTTAGCTGCTTTGAAGTCAAAATTCAACTTACGCTCCACATAGCTTGTATTCTAATTCAAGAGGTAGGTGACAAGGTCATCAAAGACAATTATGTATGGGACATTCACTGGAGTTTTATATGTAGTCTTGTAGAAGCCCACAATGAATCATCAAGCTTTTTAAAGACCATTATTTTCTCATTTTAACCTATAGTCTTTTCAAGAATTTTCTTTTATATCTCCTTGTTTGAAATTTCAATAATATTTGTTTGAGGATGATAAGCCAAACTCACATGTGTTTTATTCCATATATGTTCATGAGTTTCTCAAACACCTAGTTTGCAAAATGTGGTCTCCCTCCATCACTATTAATAATAGTCCCCTAAAAAGTCCCAAATCCGCTTCGCGATTATTTCTTCGTAAGAATCCCACAACTACAGTTAGCATCATTCTCGACAAGCTGTCGCTCCACCCATTCCGATACATAATCCATAGCAATTTGGTATGAGATACGTTTTCAAAAGAAGATGGAAAAGGCCCTATGAAGTCTTATTCCCCATACATCAAATAATCAGACCACCAAGATAATATGTAAAAGTACTTCATGCCTACGACATTCATCCTTTCGCATCATCACAAAGCCACCCATTCAAAACCAGGTCGTAAATTTGTCGAAATGAGTCATGAGCTTTGAACATTTCTCGAAGGCGAAAGATCACAGACTGCGAGCTTCTGAGCCCGAATGAGCTTTCTGAACCGAGAGCCAAATCGTGCCTGCTGGCTTCGACTTAAAAATGGGTTGAGCCTCATTAGGCCTGCCTATATAGAACGAGCCCGAGCTTAACTCGAGCTCAAGCCCAACTCGAAGCCTCATAAGCAAGTTTGTATTGTAAATCAATCCTCAAGCTCACCCATACACTTTTTAACTTTTGTAATCAATCCGATAACAAATACATCAATTAAGGAAATAATTTTCATGGGATTTGTTTTTACCTTAGTCGATTGTTAATCACGCTAAAGTCAAGCGAAGCCACCTTCAACATCGCGGTTTCCCTTCCTGGACACGCTGCACTCCACCACAAACAGCCTGCAAATCGAAAAATTATGAAAGAATTAAAACAAGTAGAAATTGCAGAGTGAAGAAACAGATACTTGAAATCATTGAATAAGAAAATAATGATTGGTTTAACTACTATCTAAATAAAGAAATAATATATCAACAAGATCTCAAGCAAACTCATTAGTACAACAACAAAACTATTTTAGCAACATACCGGCCACATATGGCTAAGCTTGGCCACCACCCTCCCGACTACCAAGTCAGCGCATGACAATTCAAGACCCATAGCTTTCACCACGCTGCATCGAGATCCGTAATCCACCATGTCAAACCGATCGCCCAAATTTTCATGGCTCAAGAAATTGGGACGGTGGCATCTTGGCCAAGAATCGCTTATTCCGGCAACCGGGATGTTTCCACCCTTGTTTCCCAGCTTATGAAAACCCCACCCCACGATCACCCTTGATGCCTTTACCATACCCATGCCTAGATGCTCGGCGCCAAGTCCAAGCATCAGATCCAAAGGCCCCAATACCCCCGCATTTGAGATTGAATCCTTGTTCATCGATGAATTGATCAGACAAGGTCCGTGCATTTGCTCCTCAATACTACTTCCCAAGATCGGCAAACCTTGTCTGGGCTCATGGCCACCGTATCTCCTCTAGTAGTTTCCACAAGAGCCCCAATACCCTCATATTTGTAATCGGATTCTTCAGACACCAGATCGACCGGACGCACCAGCAGTCATACCCAACATCCATGTTCCCCGGGACGCCCCTTTGTCGCACCTTTCTTCACGCCGCATCCACACCGAACATACCGTTGTCGACACCCCGCGCCATCGTGGGTACCATTTCCTCTACCGAGCGGCCAACCGAGATTCAGTACGCCCCGGGCCGACGCCACGGGATACCCGCCGAGCCCCGCCTTCGCCGTCAACTCCTTAACGGCCGTGAGGATTCACGATTCATCCATGTCGACCGGATCTAGATCTTGATGATCTATTACATCGAAAGATCCGGGACACGATGACTAAGAGCTCTACCCTGCCAAGCGCCCGAAGCTCGATCACTTGAAGACCCAGATCCTCGCCTACGAGACTGGGGAAGTAAGCTCCTCGTTTTCAGTGGACGACGGGTCCCGGGCGGCCGAGTCGAAGCTTTTTTCGAGAGCGAGCCCGAGCCGAGCCCCGAGATTTATCAAGCCTAAATTAGCAGGCTCGAAGATCGCTCATGACTAATGAGCCTGGAGCCCTCGAGCCGAAGCTTTTTCGAGCCGAGCCCCAGTGCAACGTCGCCACAAAATTTCTATTCAAAACAATCCTTTGAAAATGGTGAGGGCCAATAAAACCCTACCGAGAATTTTGTGGGTTGTTTTGTTCTCGCAGTGTCCTCCTATGTGATGGCGACATTCTTGTAAATTTTTGCCTTTGCTCAATTTCTCTCGGCACACACCTTCTCGATGATCATATCAGCTCCTCTCGAATAATAACAAGGTCATCCCGCATGTAAAACCCGGCCGTCAATCCTCGCCTCTGCTGGTAGTCAATTCAAGTACCACCACAAGCCAGAAGTTCACTATATCAGCATACCGTTGCACTGGAATGATAACTAAAAACAACTTTCATCCGAAAAATTTTACTTCCATTTCTTCTTTTTCACACAAGACTTTTCAATCCCCCGACGTTTATCGCCTATCATATCAAGCCACAACCTTCTTATCCCGACCTGATCACCCTATAGTAACAAACCCATCTTATCGGGCCTTGGCTTAGCTTTTTTCTTAGCCATCAAATATTTGATTACAGCATGATCAGGATGGATAATGACGTGGGACCCCAATATATATATGGCCTCGTAACTTTTCAAGCATGCAAATGTCATAGCCGCATTTCCTTTCTAAGAGTCGAGCAATTCTCTCTTAAGCTTCATCAAGGTTTTTGAACAGTATATGGGCCCTAAACATTTTGTCAACTTTATGTCCCAATACAAATCCCATCGCATAGTCACCGACATCGTACATAATCTCAAATTCCTTATTCCGCCCCATTGCCATGATAGGAGCTTCAACTAGTTCATAGATTTGATCTCCTCAAACCTAATATCAAGTGTGACTCATCAAAATTAAATCTCGCATCCTTTTCCAAGAATTCATAATGGTCTTGCTATTTTTGAGAAGTTCTAATAAATCTCCTTCTATAAAAGTCTCAAAGTATGTCCTAAGAAATTCCTTATTCCCCTTGATCAGTGCTTTTTGTATGTGAAGAGTCTTTATAATGGAAACCTTTGCTTAGTCCACTTCCAGCCCTACTACATAAATTCTATGTCCTAGTACAATGCCTTCTGTTACCATAAAATTGAATTTTTCCCCACCAAAGTTAGGTTCCCTTGCCTTGGCATCCGGGTGGAAGCACGGCCCCCCAAAATTCTTTAGGCAATGTTCAAAATTGGATCCATAAACTGTGAAGTCATCCATGAATATCTCCATAACCTCCTCTGCTAAATATGAGAACATAGACATCATGATCCTTTGGAAAGTAACAGGAGCATTGCATAACCCAAATGACATTTTTCTAAAAGCAAAATTAAGTACCATAAAGGCATGTGAAAGTAGTTTTCTCCTGGTCCTCAAGTGCAATAGCAATTTGGTTATATCTAGAATATCCATCAAGAAAAACATAAGCTGCAGGACGTTCCTACTAACCCGTCTCGTTAACATCCGATCAATGAAAGGCAAGGGAAAATGACTTTCCTGCCAGGTAATATTCACCCCCCGTAATCTATACACACCCTCCATCCTCGTCACAGCTTTTAGGGAATCGCTCATTCCTTTCTTACTTTGATCACAAGGAATCCACCTTCTTAGGAACCACGTGAACCTGGCTCACCCAAGTGACTATCCGATATCAGAGATAAATAATCATGCATTTATATCCATTTCAAGCATTCTTTTCTTACAACATCTTTTCATCACAGGTTCGCCTCCTTTGGTGTTCAACCGATGTTTTACCATCATTCGCCAGATTTTATGCATGCAAATAGAAGGACTAATACCCTTTAGATCTTCAATTGACCAGGCAATAGCCTCCTTGAATTTCCTTAGAATCTGCAGCAGCCTTTATTCTTCATTTTCAGTAAATTCAGCTGATATGATTACTGGTTTCCCCTTTTCTAGTTCTAAGAAAGCATATTTCAGATGACTGGGCAGTTCTTTCAAAATTAACCCTTCTGCACTAGTTTCTGGTTTAGTAACTTTCTTTTCCTGGCTACTTGAATTTTCTTGACTGTTTTCATTCAAACTCAAGACTATTTCCCCTTTTCCCAATTCAGCTAATATGATTACTGGTTTCCCCTTTTCTAGTTCTAAGAAAGCATATTTCAGATGACTGGGCAGTTCTTTCAAAATTAACCCTTCTGCACTAGTTTCTGGTTTAGTAACTTTCTTTTCCTAGCTGCTTGAGTTTTCTTGACTGTTTTCATTCAAACTCAAGATTGTTTCCCTATTTTGTAAACTTGAATGCAATAGTTCATGATCAACACTCTCAATATACTGGAAATTCATCTCATTTTCATTGATAGAATGCTGCAGGTTACAATCCGAGATCAAGTCAAACCGGAGTAGGGACTATCAAGTATTCATAACATTGCTACCCTTTCCTCGTGATTAACATCGATTGCGGTCAAGCTTTTTGTCCAGCTGAAGTGCACTGCTTCATTTCCCAACCTCTGGGTCAGCTCACCCTTTTCACATCAATAAAGGCGTACCCAATTGCTAAGAAGGGTCTTCCCAATAACAAGGACTCGTTGTCTTCTTCTCCATTTTCATAACCATTAAGTTCATGGTGGAAAATGTGGAATTTCCCTTACCTCGATCAAGACATCTTCAAGAACACCTTTCCCGGTCGGGTTACGGACGGCTCAAACTGATCTAGTATAATTGTTGTCAGTAAGTTCCCCCAAACTCAATCTCTGCACTCACCGATAAGGCCATCAAGCCGATGTCGCCCCCGAAATACATAAGGCTTTCTAACTCATATGCTTCTCATCGAGCGTGGAATGGTGAAACCGCTTCGGGTCTTTCATTGGCCGGTAAACTCAATAATCGCACCGCAAGTGGCGCTTAAGTTCACTATTCCTTCCTCGCCACCTTCTTCTTCCCGTCAAAGATATCTTTTAAGAAATTTTCGTGATAATTGGGCATTTGAGTCAATGCCTCTACAAAGGGAATATTGATTTCTATATTCTTGAAAAGTTCCAAGAATTTAGAGAATTGTTCTTCCTTCTTTGCTTTCTGAATCCTCTGTGGAAATGGGACTGCAGGGGTGTAAACTTTAACCTTCTCCCCTTCCTCGCTTCTACTCACCGCTTCTCTCGTCGCTTAGTTTGCACCTCGCTTCGCTTTCTCGTAGTCTCTCCCCCCGTCTCGCTCCTTCCATTATCTCCTCCAGTTGCTTTATCTTCTTTTTGATCAATCTTCTCTTTCTCTTCTGCTATGATGTTACTCATTTCCTTGCAACTCCTTAGCTGGACTGCCATACAGTCCTTTGGATTTTTCTGAGTGTCACTAGGGAATGCATTCTTTGTTGGGTTTTCATAAAGCGTCAAGGCTAGTCAGCTTCAACCCAGGTTTCCAAGTTCTTCAGTGGAAGCATTTCAGGTTGATCAAACATTTAAGTGAGCCAGGACGAAGAGCTCAACCTGCAAATTTCTCGCTCACTGGGTGTGAAGCAACTTTTGTTATCCCCCATGAATCCACAAAGATCTGCTCCTCAAATGACTCGGGTCCTCTCTTCACCTTTGATATTCATTTCTTTTCGATCTCCTCGCCGCCGTCGTTATCGGAACCTCGCGGATGATACCCTCACCGGAAATTCTACCCCGTGCCGGGATTAATGCGCGGCAAGTCGGGATTTGGCTCGGGAATGATAGCTTCTCCTCGTAGGTTCATTCAGGTAATAGCCCCCTCAACTCGCATAAGGATCTTCATCACCTAATCCCCACACCTCTCCCGATTCCTTACCTCTCTCATCAAGCCCCAATCTCATACGGGTAATGCAATTTTTTATCTTCGTTTATCCATCTTGCATAATAGCATATAACTTTGCTTCCATGGCAATCATCTTGTTAAGCCTAATGCGGACTCCACTCTCGCTTTACTATAGCCCTTGTAAATCCGCATGGAGCTTCTCTCTATGTTACATTCGCTAGGCTCGCTATCAAATCCCTCGCCTCATTCTCAGACTTCCTCTGGAATGATCCCACAGCAAGAAGCATCTATGATACCCTTAGAAGTATCATTCAGAGAGTGATAAACAATATCCATTTGTGTCTTCAGATCTATGCCATGCATATGGACATCTCTTCAGCAACCTTTTGTACCTTTCCCATGCAGTATACAAGCTTTCTGCCATCCTCCCCTCATTGAACACTATGATTTCCTTCTTCTTTCGTTGCTGTGAGGATGGGGAAAAATCTGTCAGGAATTCTTCCACCAACTCCTTCCCATGGATCAACTAAGCCAGGGCGGTAAAATGATTCATGTACCATGTGGCTGCAATATATCTTAGGAAAAGTGGAAGAGGTGCAGTTTCTTCACCCTGGCCCCACACCATTCTAAATTTTAACCGTGGCTCTCACATCCCGTGAATTCACAAGATGCTCATTAGGATCTCTTCGGGATGGCCAGTAAATTGATTCTACTGAACCATGGCGATCAAGGTTGGTTTAAGCTCAAAGTTGTTAGCCTCGCCAACAGTTGTCCGACCAGCCGAGTATTATGCTTGATGACAGCTCCAAAATCCTCTATTGTATCTCGTATCGGGAGGTCTTTCTCGCGTTGTTTCTCGTCTCAACCTGCCCGATCACCCTTTCATCCGCCATGGTTGCTTTTTCACTGCTTACTTTCCTTAAGCTACTTGGGCAGGTTTCTTTCCACTAATCTACAGGAAGCAGATCTGATCTTGGCTTCCTGTGCATTAATCGACCCCCTGAAATGGAGATATATTGAGATTAATTGGAAATAGTGGTATCATAAATCATGTCCTTTTAAGCTCTCTAAAAGATCAATAGCTTATGCAACCACTGCTGTCAAAAATGTTTTTGAGTATTTCTTTTATAAAAAACAGAAAAATGTCCAAATTAGCATTTCTCTCTTTTGTCATAATATTGATTTATTCAAACTTTTCAACTCGCAACGGCGCCATAAAACTTGTTTCGCTTTTTTGTTATATAGATTAAAAACCCCAATTAACACCTGGTACAGAGTCTTACAACTTTCCACGGCTATATTAAATTTGGATCGGAGTTTCTTTTAAATGAATAAAATTGGTTTAATGTTCTGGAATTATGAATAGGTTTAGTCTATGACACTGCAAGTGCACAAGTCATACAAGTAGTAAAATGGATTTAAGTCCGTATATCATTCCTACAGATCGACTTGATTATTAAAACCAACTACCCTAACTACTCCAAGATCCATACTATTCTTAAATCTCAATGATAAAGTTTATCAACTAAAGATTAAAGATAATTTGCCTTAAAGACAACATAAAGAACTTTAGGGACATTAAAAATAAGTTAATGAACTATATACACTATGATCGCTTGACTGAATCGCCTTCAGGAAATTGAACATCGTTAATAAGGAAATAATTGCGGAAACACCACCGGTGATTATTTCCCATTTAAAACTCTGGTCCTAAATTTGACTAGATTGCCAAAGACGCCTCGACATCGTAAGTTTGATTTCTCCTTTATATTCACCAATCCTTGTTTCTCTCGAAGACGTGGGTTTAACTCACTACTTGTTTTCCACATATTCTTTTAAAAGATCTCGGTATTTTTCTTTCTTAATACCATCTCATCTCTCGAGAGACCTGCATTTTTTACTTCCCAAATCATGGTTGTCGCAAGACTTCTACAATCTAATTGATGACTCATCCTTTAAAATCTAATGGATACTTCCCTTCCCTTGATGACAGGAGTAAACAATATGAGAAGGAAGGTTAAGAAAGACAACACATGCCACAAAGGTCCCCGATCTCGCCTAACACAAGTCACTAGTTTTCCAACAGACATGCTGAATCTCTATCGATTTAAATCGATAAATAATCCCCTTCAACATCACTACGAGTGAACTGCATTTATCTGGCAACCCCAGCTCAATAGTTCTTCAATACGGTCCAACATACTCCACAATTAGAATGTTCCTAACTCTCAAGAACGCCATCTTTGTGTCACCTCTAAAGGGCCTCGAAATCGAGTAGATATACAACTCTCGGATCGTATTCGAAACTACTATCGGGAACAATTTCATAAAAAACACATCAATCAAATAAATCCTCCCCAAAATTCATGTGTACTTCCTTCAATTTATGTAGAAAGACTGTAACTAACAATAAATTCAAACTGGAAGCTACGCTCAAAACCGTATTACAATCACAATGGAGCACCGGAACACTACACCCATCGTAGCTTGCGGCTGTACGAGAAGAAACGAATTTAGAAATTGTCTAGGACTTCATTAAACTCAGCAAAGAATTTGTAAAGAAATTGAAACATGTGAACATCCAACTTTCAACATTCTAACAGACGGGTTCGGGATCCAAAGAAATGAAAGAAAAAAAAATATATTCTAAAATATACAGTAAGTTTTCTTCTTCCCCTGTTTTGGGTTCCCAAAAAGAAAAGTTGAACTTTGCTAAAACTGTGTATGCTTATTTATAACTTTCAGAAATTGGGCCTGATTTCAAGGCTCTAGGTGGATTTCCCTAAAATAAATGGCCTAGCTCACTGTTTTAGGCCGCGACTTCAAAAGCTTGTCGCGACGTAAAATTCTAGTATGGTTTGTTCAGTTTGTTGTGACCACAAAAAACTGGTTGTAACCTTCTTTCTCTTGTTCTTGCAATTGCTGAGCTGCGACCTAATGTTTTCTGTCGCGACTTGTTTCTTTAGTTGCAAGTTGATTAGTGGTCGCGACATGGTGCATTAAGTGACTATGTTGGGTTAATAAGTGAATAGAGAAAATTCCAATTTTCTGAAAAATGGAAAAATAGTAATTTCGGTCAAAACCCGAAATTTTTTCTAGATCTCGGATGATGAAGCGGTTCATCGTTGGAATACGTCTCACGGAAATCCTAGCTAACACGTCGAATTTCGTCGAATTAGGAGCGGTCGAGATTTGCGCGTTTCGGTACCCAGTATCGGTCTTGTAAATGACATGTTATGTGTGAAAGTCGCATAGCGTCATAACCGTAATGACGCATGTTGCATGAGTAAAGATGATGAAGCAGACGGCCAAGATTGTGCCACGTGTCAAAATCCAAGAGAAGGGACATGGATGACATTTTTGGAATTCTTAATGATAATGAGACCAAAGCACAAATAGTGATAAATCTTAACTCGCCCCGAGAGACCAAAGCGTGTAGGAGGGGATGTGATGCAGTAGCTTAGGTTTTTGATATTTTTAGAGAGAGAGTGTGCGACTTCTCTCTAAGATCCGACGATTAGGCGGTCCAGTTTCTTCGGGCGAGAGGTAAAGCGGTTACTGCAGCGACGGAGGCAGCGTGGGTATCGGTTTAGGGAGTTTTGACAAACTTAGTGAGGTGAGGGTTTTATCTACTTGAGTTACACTTTGTTTAAGTGTTTTGTTGATGATTGAGTTGATTTGAGCGTGAGAGAATTTCATTTGATCTGGGGCCGGTGTTGGAAATTATAGTAGCTGGTTGGACAATCGGTGTGATTACCTGGTATTTGGGCATCTTGGGTGTTGATTTATGCATTAAATCATGTATTGATATGTATGAGGCCGGAAATGGCCATGGATTTCGGGTTCATAAAGTGGAACCGATGTTGGGTGATTGGCGTGAGCGATAACTTCGGGGTTTCAGCATTCACGTGAATAGTATTCGCGAGAAATATTTTTATTGAGAAAATAATGTTTGGTTGAGTAATTTAGTCGAATTGCTTGTGTTTGATAAATAGCCCATGTGAGCTAATTTTGGTGTAATGTATTGAAATTTATATAACATGTTGTTGTGATTTAAATTATGTAAATATATGCATGATGATATATTTATGTGTTATATAAATTGTGTTGAAATGGCGTAATGCATTTCATATGCATCGGGGCAACCTAGAAAATTAGGTGTGTGCATGACATGAATTTACTACGGCGAAAATGGTTGCGAAGGAATTTCAGGATGATTTTCGGAGAATGGTATTGGGAGATGGTCTTCTGATTACACGTCGAGGAGCCCGTGTATTGTTTTGGAAGGTTACCGACACATTAGCTGAAGGGTAGTCCCATATTTTTACCGAAATTATATAGTGAATTTTCGAGAACAAGTTTTGTTTTGAAAATGATGTTTTCTCATACATGGCTTAGGCAAGTGTGAGGGATTCGGTGATGACTCGGGACATGGGTTGGTCATTTAGACATTCAAGTAGGATCACGAATTTACTTGAGTGTGTGTTCCTGTTGGATCGATGCATGTATGTCTTGGCTTAGGTAGAATGCTTGCATTTAGGGTGATTCTACTACTGGGCGATAGCTCACCTTGTCGAGGGAATATTATTTCAGGTATAGGGGGCGCTCGAGAAGACGGCTCATCTTAGAGGCCGATTTTGAAGAAAGCCGGATTGTGGCTTTTGATGGTTTTTGGTTTAACATGTATTAAAATTGTAAACTTTTGATATATGTTTGGTAAGAGTGATGTAATAACTCTTGGACTATTGAATTATAGTTGGGTGTATTTTGATGAGTGTTGGTTTATGGGCCCCGAGAGGCCATTTCTTCGATTATGGGTGCGAGTAACGAACATAGGTTCCATGAGTTGACAATTAGTCGACGGGCGCATGCTACCCCGAAATATACCTGCGATTTCGGACATTTAGGAGTATATTATAAGCTAAATATGAATTTTCGAAATAAAATAAAGAGACCCAAAATGAATATCGAGACAAAGAAGTAAAGTGGTCATTTACCACTTGGCAGGGACATAAATATCATAAATCAATAAGTTGATATGCAATTATAAGAGTGAAAAGATGGGATGCCAAAAATGAAATTTAATAAGTTAGGGTGCAAATGGAAGAAATGGGGACGAGATGCAAAAATAAGTAACTTAAAATGCAAAGGCGAACATGGCCTTAACAAAACATGGATAAGAGCAAATTTGGTCTCATTTTTGAAGACGAAGCTTGATGAAGAGAGGGGGGAAGAGGAAAGAAGAAAGAAGAGAAGAAAGAAGAAGAGAAGAGGAGAAGAAGATGGAGGGCTTAAAGTATGGAACTATGACTATTAACATGAATACATGTTTTGGGTTGTATGGAACAACCTTGGATGAGATTTCTTGATGGATTTTCTAGGGTTTCATCCTAACCTTAAAATTATGGAAAGTATGGTTGGTAAAACCTTAAATAGCACAAGAAAAGTATAGAATCCTCCCTTTGAGGTTGGATTCATGGTTTAATTGTAAGTAATTGAGTTAGGGTTTAGAACAAACCCTAATTAACCTTTATGTTTGGTTTGTGTATGGGTCATAACCCATATTAGAGTTGTTTGGAGAAATTTATGAAAGATTTTTGAAGTAAAGATAAGTATTGAAAGAGGAATTGAATAGAAAAGAGGTTACAAGAGGAATAGGAAATGGTTTTGAGGTGTGTAGGAAGTATAGAGTTGGTTTGGGGGTGGAAAAATATGGAAAAATTGGAGAAAAATACACATTCTGGGCATTTTTCGGTGACCTGTACCGGTACACCTTGAACTGTGCAGTCGAGTTTGGGTTCTGAAGTCGATTTTGGCCAACTGTGCGGTATAGGTCGGTATACCGGTGCAGTGGTCCTGTTTTTGCATTTTCGATGAAGTTTCGTATTTTAGCTATAACTTGCTCATTTCTTATCCGATTTGAATGATTCAAGTGGTTAATTAAACTAGACTTCAAGGAAAACCAAACATCAAGAAATAGGCATCATTAAATTCTGATTCTAGGTGGCCCGAAATTCTATCAAAGTGGGTCAATGTTCATTCGACCAAATTACGGTTCCAGTGTTGAACATAGAAGTAGTCGGTGTCTAGGTCATATCTTGAGTTTCGGTTCTCGAATTGGGTGATTCCAGTTGGAGTAGAACCCTTAGCACCTTAGCTTTAAAGGAGTACAAAGAACCAGTGTCAAATATGGAGGCAAGACACTGGAAAAATGGGTATTTCCAACAGTCCCAAGTGTAAAATAGGTAAAATGACTAGTTTGCATGAAAATGTCATAACTTGAATTTGGATGAGTCAATTGGAATGATTCCAATTTCTAAGTAAAGTAGATTCATAGAGGAATAAGAATACATGAATATGATATGAATATAGGATTATATGATATGAATACATGATAGATAAAGGATATGAAAAGCATATGAAAGTATCGTTTATGAAATGCACAATATATGAAAATCATAGGAAAGTATAAGATGAAAATATAGAAAGTATATGAATAGATAAAGACATGACAAGAATACATACATGATATGAATATATGATAGACATACCGAAATGAATAGATAGAACATGCTAAGAACAATAGAGAGAAGTAAAAGATGACAAAGCACAAGAATAAGTACATGTACATGAATGATAGGCATAGTAAAGACATGACAGAGTAAGTAATATGGAACAGTATATGAAATCTGATATAAGGCATCTGATAGTAGAAGCATGTATAGGAAAGTATATGAATATAAGTGTATATGATATGAATATATGAATAAGTAAAAGCATACATGATAGAAATATAGAAAGTACATGAATAGCTAAATCCTGATAGAAACGCATAAAGGATATGATGTATAAATGATATAAAGAGATATGAATATAGAAAGCTATATATGAATATATAAATACAAGAGTCCATAGATGCATTCATGATATATGATAGGATTACATATATGATACGGAGACAAAACTAAATGATATAAAAAGATATGAATATATGTTTTATAGAGATGTATGAGAACCGTAATATGAAGCTACAAATGAGAAACGAATCTGAGTAAAGTAATGATAGTATATATTGTAAGCAATTATGATAACAATAGTTATTCATGCTTATGAGATATGTACGAGAAAATGTAATAATAAAAGGCGATTGTTTGCTTAGAACACGAGTAGAGGATAGATAGAGGCATGCCTATAGGGACACGATTCAGCTGCTGACATACGGATACGAGATATCGAGGCCCTTTTGGGTAGATAACATAGATCCCATTGGATCCCGGTGGGCCAGGGTCATTTACATAGTACGTAGCATAGGTCAGCACATCTCGTACGGTGATGATACCTTCGGGTATAAACGAGATAGAGATCAACATCTCGTACGTGTCGTATATGATACATACATTGAGATAAGTCACTTGTCTCGTGCAGTGATGATACTGCTCCAATTACATATAGTTATTTCATATCACTTCTAAGGTATTTGCGAGACATGAAACCTAAAATGACATGTATAGAATATATGACATGATAGAAGCATGTATTTGTTATGCGATAAGTATAGATAGTTACAAGAACAAGAAGTAAAGTACAAGATGACAATTATATGAAAGTCTGATTCACATGAAAGTATGAACGATCACAATATATGAAGAAAGTATATGGCAATTATCTGAAGTACAAGGAAATAAAGTGTTAATATTGTGAAATGTATATGACGGTCAAGTATATGAAAGTATATGAAAGAAATGCAAATTATATGAATATCATATGAAAGTATAGTATATGACAGTATAAGATGAAAAGCACAGTATATGACTATCATATGAAAAGTATAACAGGAAAACAATATATGAAATGAACAGTACATGAATATAGGTATATGAAAATAGTAAATGAACAATACATGAATATAGTATATAGAAAGTACAAAGTATAGTACACGAAAAGGATAGAAAGTAGATAAAAGAGAAAGGTATATGAAAAATATAGTATATGAAAACACATGAAAGCATATGTGAAAACATATGATAGTATATGATATGATAGTAAAAATATAAGTCTTGTACTCCTATGGGAGATGAAAGATGAAGTATAAGGATATGTAAAGTATAGAAAGCGAGGAATACGGTAAGTATAGATAAAGATATACCAAGACATAGAATATGTACCGAAGAAGCCTGACATCACGATAAGCCAAGTATATGTGATAGATAAGTAATTAAATTTATATGAATATGCATATGTATAAGCTTGTAGCGGTCACCATCGGTAGTTGTCCATGCTTATATTCCCACTAAGCGTAAAAACATACGGGTGTTCAATCGTGTAGGTACCGAAGAAGGAGGCTAGAGGACCGGGACATTCCATCAATAGCGGTAGGCTTCGAGATAGGTGTTCTGTTGTGCTTCTAATACGGGTTTTGAATAGGAAATTGTACATGTATAAGTAAATGGGACTTTGTATTTGTGTATAGATTGTGATGGACACCACTCCGGTGGTAGTTCTTGTATATATGGAATGATTTTTGGTATTACGAAATTGTTTGTATACCCACATGTACAGTCTGACGCTCACGAGAAAGAATAGGTCAATGAGAGTCCCAATACAGTATAGTATACAGTATATAGTATAGATAGTATCGCGCCCCGGACTTCGGTTTGAATCCGCCAATCGGGTCGGATCGGGATCCGGTGGGCGAGATAGGACCCCCGGGTTTTGGGGCGTCACAGCTTGGTATCAGAGCCAAGGTAAACGATTACCTTGGGAGCTCGGTGGGTGTAGAACTTAGGTAAATGAAAACCTAGGGCTTGAGGGACTTAGGCTTAGGCCATGGTCGTGAGGTGTAAGAACATCACCACTTGGTGTGGCTCGATGTAGGGTTAGGTATGTTATTACCTAGGAAATCACGGGATAAGATTAGAACACTGCATGCATGGTGTTTTATGTGTGGTTGATGCATATAACATGAATGATGTGTGATCATGTGTTGCATGGATTGTTGTGTATGTTATGTATTTGTATGCTTGGTGAATAGCATAGGGATTATGTTGAACATGAATTGATTTTGTTGTGAAAAGCTGGAAAATTAGTCTAGGTTTTGTACAAGAAAAAGAGTTTGTAATTAAACTCTTGAAAATTTTGAAGTGTAGGAATTGCAGTGTTCAAGCTACTGCATGAATGGAGTAGCAAGGAAGGCTACTGGTGGAAATGAAAAAAAAAAATAAGGTGAAGAAAATTGTTTTCTAAGGTTTTACAGTTTGTAAAACTGAAGAAAAACAAATAAAATAAATTAAAAAAAATGTGTGAAAAACGAAAAAAAAAGGTGCAAAAAATGGTTGGGCTACTGCCCAACTGTGTCACGATACAATGGAAATTGTATTGTGACATAGTGGTCTGGAAGGATTTGGCTTGGTTGCGGGAGAGTGTGTCGCGATGATTGTTGTATCATGACGAGGGGCCGTTTTAAGTGCAAATTGGTACGGGGAAAGTAGTGTCCGCGATACAAATTTTGTATCGTGGCCGAAGGCTGACTTAAGGCTGAGGCTTTTTGTGTCTGATACACGAGTGTATCTTGACCCGAGAGGGGCGTGAAATTTCTTTGGGGCACGTGTCGCGACCACGGGGCCGCATTTTCTGCAAACCATCTTGAGGCCCGCGACCGCGTGGTAGCGCGTGCGCTACGTGACAAGGCCCGGGCCGAGGTTGCGACATGGTCGGCCGCGGGGAGCCTGACTACGACCGGGGCTTGCCCGCGACCACGACCACAGGGCGCGGCTGGGCGCACGTCGCGCGTAGAGGTGGCTAGGGTGTGCATATGCACCCGACGAGTTTTGACTCATTTACCTTTGTTTCGATCCTTTGTTTGGGCCCCCATTCACAAAAATTTTTCATAAAAAAAAAAAAAAAAAAATTTTGAATAATAAAATAAAATAAAATCAAACAAAATCAAATAAAATGAGATAAAATTTTTAAAAAATGAAATTTTTGATGTTGATTATGATATGACCTGCAGATTAATTGTCTCGCATTGCGTATAAATCACGGGGACATAGTATATGAGCTTGTGATACGTGTATGAATAGTGTCTCGGGGCGTATTTGATGCCTTAGAGATGTTGCATCAAATTGCTTGTCATTTGACATATGTAGATGGCTAGTCGGCGAGGACATGGGGGCGTCCACACGGGGGTACTAGTCGAGGCGCGCGAGTGTTTGATCAGTAGGCTTTTGTTGAGGTTGTAGGTACGGCTGTCGCCTGGGGCTAGCGTAGCGGTAGTTAGGGGAGGTCACTGGCCAACCTCCAGGAGGTTTAGGGCATATCATCATCAGAGCATTCACGGGGAGGTCGATGGTGGCGAGGCGGGGTTAAATGCGGGTGAGAAGGTGTTAGAGGCTATGGAAATTACCTCGACACGACCCGAGTCAGAGACTAGGCTGCGTTCGGTAGGGTGAGAACCTAAGTATGGTGGGGTGGGAGACCTCTAGAGATCTAGAGGCGATGACGTAAATGAAGTTACAGGCGTTCATGGGTAAGTATTTTCAGGATCTTTGCGAGGTGATGCGAAGAGCTCGAAATTCTTAGAATTTGAAGCGAGGACGATATTTGTGATGGAGTACGTGGCTAGATTCACGGGCTAGCCCGTTTCTTTGATGATTACGTGGCCACGGATGGCCCGAGTTAGGAGGGTCGAGAATGGGCTAAAGTTGTCCGATTTAGGCGGGATTGGGACCATGACGGGATATGGACTCAGTGGTTGGGATGACCTGACCGTAGAGAGAGAGATAAGAGGATGCTCGGGCACTCGGGATCTTTGGTGTTAGTAGCAGGGGAAGGAGGTCGGTCTTCTTCTAGTTCGGAAAGAAACCGGAGGGCTTCTAGTTCCACGAGGGTTCAGTGCGCGGCCGTCGGGACGGGCGGATGAGGATTCTTGGGGTCGAGGGCGGATGGTGTGTTACTGCGCGGCGACTGGACACATGAGGATTGCCCCCCCAGAGACAGGGATCCCAGGGTTTCGGGACAACACAATCCCAGTCAGCGGTAGGACAGGAGAGGATATAGTATATTCCTCCATGGCCTTAGTACCGGGCCGAGAGGCCGGTTTCGGTTCGGGGGGCGCACGGGCACCTCTGTCACCTGGGCCGGGCCGTAGGGTCGGGTTAGGGTGAGGCCCGGAGGACGAGGCCTGAGGGCGGGGACATCGGGGTTCGGGGCTTGTCTACTCCATCACACATGGTTGAGTCAACAGATCGACCCGGAGTTATCACGGGAGCGTTTTTGCTATCTGCTTTATGGGCAAGAGTGTTATTTGATTCACGGTGCGTCGCATTCATTCATTCTTGCATCGATTCTGCGATAGAGTTGGGCTCGAGGAGGTTGAGACCTTTAGGAGCCTTTATGCGTGAGTTCTCCCTAGGGATTAGGGCGAGAATAGGGATGATATGTCGTGGTTCTTGAGGTTGGAGATCTCGGGGACTCTACCGCGAGTGGACACGAGGATGTGGACATGTGAGGAGTTTGATGTCATCACGGGATGGATTGGTGGCGACTTACGAGTGGGTTTATCGGTCCAGCCCGAGGCATAGGAGGGTTACCGCCTACGCACAGGACGGTATTCGTGTGGTATTTCAGGGGGACAAGCATGATGTTGCCGAGACCGTTATACGAGTCAGTGTCGGGACGGAGTTAGCGGGTTGGCTAGCGAAGCTTTACCACAGAGGGCGGTGAGACCCGAACTACCTCGAGTAGTTTGCGAGTACGAGGATGTTTCGGATGAGCTACTAGGATTGCTGCTCAGCGAGAGGTTGTAGACCGATTGTCGAGTTACACCTAATACTTAGCCCACGTCTCACCTTGACTCAGCTGGATGAAAGCGCGGTTGATTCTGCGAAGACCGAGAGTCCAGTGCTGGACAAGGGTTCATTAGGCAGAGCACTTCACCATAGGGCACTTCGGTTCTATTTGCAAAGAAAAAGGACAAGACCCTTGACGCCATTGACTACAGACGGTTGAGCAGTTCACGATCGAAATCGGTACCCATTACAGAAGTTAATGATTTGTTTGTCGATTGAGAGGAGCGCGTCTACTCGAGATAGACCGCCTTTAGTTACCATCGGTGAGGTTAGGAAACGAGATATCCCTAAGACAATGTTTAGGGCCCAGCGTTATGGGCACTTTGAGTTCTTGTGATGCCCTTTGGATTGGCGAATGCGCGGCGGCATTCATGGATCTCATGCGTAAGTATTCGATACTATCTAGATGGAGTTTATTACGTGAAATGCCGTGGATGACATTTTGATCTACTCCCGATCAAAGTGGGAGCATGAGTATCATTGAGGATCATATTACGATTCTTTGAGAGATCATCAGTTATAGCCAAGTTCGATAAGTACGAGTTTTGGCTTCTTGAGGAGTGAGATTTTGGGACAACGTGGTGTGACGTAGGCGTGTCGGTGGACCCGGAGAGGTCGAGGCCATGATGAGTTGGGAGGGCAAAATTAGGTCTTCAAGATACGTAGTTTCTTGGGATTGGTGGAGTACGGGAGATTCATTGAGGATTTCTGTCAGTGCGGCACCTATGGCGAATTGACCGGAAGAAGTCAAGTTTGATTGGGATGACCGATGCGGAGGTATCCGGGGAGTTGAAGGAGACTTCTGCAGCTCCCATCTTGATAGTCCCGGACAGGGGACGGTACACAGTGTATTGTGATGCCTCGAGGGGAGTCGGCAGGATGTGTTTTTGATGCGATCCAGGGAGGTGGTAGCTTATGGTTCCCGTCAGTTAAAGAATCATGAGCAGAATTACCCCACACATGACATGGAGTTGGCGGCCGTTGTCTTCGCCTTGAAGATTTTACGCCACTACTTATATGGCGAGGAGTTCGAGGTGTAGTCAGACCACAAAAGTCTGAAGTATATTTTCACGCAGCGGAACCTCAATATGAGGCAACGCAGATGGATGGAGTTCCTAGAGGATTATGACTTCACTTTGCATTGCCATCTGGTAAAAGCTGATGTAGTGGCCTAATCTGCCCGTCGAATCACGAGGCGTTGGCTAGTATAGCTTCTCAGGAGTGGCGGATGCTCGAGGCTAATGGAACCCCGAGTTTGGGCTACAATACAAGGAGAAGCGGGCTCGAGTCACGTTAGGGGAGTTTAGTGGCTACACCGTCTCTGATGGCCAGTGATTGAATCCGGTGGCGGGCGAGAGATAGTGTCCGTCGGGGACGGGAATACGGTCAGTGCAGTGGCGAAATTTGGACTATCCACACGGATGGTAGTCTTGGTATAGAAGGCGGGTAGTGGTTCCCCGGTTAATGATTTGAGAGAGAGGAGATTCTCAGGGAGTTTCCCTGCTCTCGATTTGTCGTGCATCGAGGTGGCACGAAGATGTACCAAGATCTTCGTCGTCAGTACTACTGGAGCGGAATGAAGAGACACGTAGGGGACTTTGTTCGACGATGTCTCACGTGTCAGCAGGTTAAGGCTGAGCAACAAAAGCTAGCAGGGCTACTTCAGCCATTGGAGGTGGCTGAGTGGAAGTTGGAGCACATCACGATGGATTTTGTGACCCACTTGCCACGGACACCGCAGAGTCATGATGCGGTATGGGTGATAGTAGGCCGACTCACGAAGAATCGGCATTTTCTAGCGTGCGGGTGGCCTTCACATTGGAGAGATTCTAGGTTGTACATTCTAGAGATAGATCAGGCCATGGGTACCAGGTATCCATAGTGTCGGATAGAGACCCGAGGTTTCTTGGCACACTTTGGAAGAGTTTCAAGTATGGCATATGGTGGCGTAGTCTGACTTCCTTTGGCGAGGCGGATGGTTAGTCGGGGAGGATTATCTGGTGTTAGAGGACATGCTACGAGCATCCACGGATCATAAGAGGGTAGGCTGGGAAGAGTACTTGCCTTGAGTGAATTCGCCTGCAACAACGGTTATCGATGAGTATCTGAGATGACTCCATATGGGGCATTGTGGGAGGCCATCACCCAGTCACCGTTATGTTGGGCCAGAGGTGGGAGAGAGCTCCATCCGCCGGGTCACGATCACGATTAGAGACACCTCAGAGAAGGTGAGCTTGATACTCGACGTCTTCTCACGGCTCGGGCCGGTATAAAGTTATGCTTATGTCGGCGTCGACCCTTGGAGTTCGGGTTGGTGATCCGCGTTTTCTTGAAGGTGATGCCCCAGAAGGGAGTGGTCGGGTTCGACAGCGCGGGAAGCTATTAGGAGTTTGTGGGCCTTTCGGGATGCTCGAGAGGTAGGCAGATTGCATACCGGTTGGCTTTCTGTGACATGTCGGGTGTCCATGAGGTATTTCACGTCTCCATGCTGCGGAAATTATCTTTCGGTCGCTTCCGTGTGGTGGATTGGGACGATTGAGGTTGATGCGATGGGATCTTCGAGGAAGTTAGTGTGCATTTTGGATATGCGATCGGGTTTTGCGGCAAGACGTGAGGCACAGTGAGAGTGCTATGGCGGCACTATGGGTGGAGGGAATCAGCGTGGATGCGACGGGGACCGCGATGCGGGCCACACATCCGCTTCTTGTTTAGGGATGAAGGTACGTGGTTGATCGTTTAATATTTAAAATGACGAGTTTACATGCATGGTATAGTGCACGTTGTATGCATGTGTTGTGTTGTGATTGTCCTCGTAATTTCGACGAAATTCCTTTGCTGACTGGAGAACGTAAGAATCTGTGAGAAAATTCCACTTTTCTCAAAACGGAAAAATAGTAATTTCGTCAAATCAAAATTTTTCTAGATCTCTGATGACGAAACTGATTTCACCGTTGAATCGCCTCACGAAATCTAAATTAACGCGGTCAATTTCATCGACCCGTAGATAGCCTGACTTGCATCGCTTCGATAAGACCGAACGGTAAGCCAGAAAATGATACGTTATGTGACAAAAGTCACCTATAACATGTACTCATGTGACACATGTTGCATGAGCAGAGATGATGGAAAATGCATCACCGATTTCGTGCCACGTGTCAAAACCAAGAGTAGCGGACATGGAGATGACATTGAATTTATGATAATGAGACAAAAACCTAAATAGTGATCATCTTCTTCCTTCAAAAGAGACCAAAACGTGCAGGAGCAGTAGCTTAGGTTTTTGATATTTTTAAAGAGAGAGTGTGCGACTTCTCTCTAAGATCCTGGCGCTACCGACCCTTCTGATTTCTTCTGCCAAGAAGCAAAGCTAGCTCTCTACGTAGCGAGAGCTTCTCGGTACTGGGCTTTAGGGAAGCCAGATAAACTCTACGAGTAGGGGTTTCATCCTACTAGCTTACTTTCATTTAAGTGTTTTGTTGATGATTGAGTTGATTTGAGGCCGGAGGGTCGCTTTCGACCGGGACCAAATTGTTGGAAATTATAAAGAGTTCCCGGCCGATACGCGACAAAGGTACCTGACCGCTTCGGGGCATCTGGGCGCCGATGGCGCATTAAATCATGTTTTGATGTGTATGAGGCCTGAAACCCGCCAATACGGATTTCGCTCACAAAGTGGAATCGATAACAGGATCGTCGCGGAACAATAACCCGAGGGTTTCAATCACCACGGAATAGTGTTCATGAAATATTTCAGAGAAATTGTTTAATGAGTAATTCAAATCTAATTGCTCGTGTTTGTTAATTAGCCTATGTGAGCTAATTTTTGGTGTAATATATTGAGAATTTATATGACATGTTGTTGTGATTTAAATTATGTAAATATATGCATGATGATATATTTGCATGTGTTATATAAATTGTGTTGAAATGACATAATGCATTTCATAAGCACCGGGGTAACCTAAAAATTAGGTGTGTGTGCATGACATGAATTTTTTTGAAAATTTAAAATGGTCAAGCGAAGAATTTCTGGGCCAGATGATTTTTGAGAATGGTATCGAGATTGGCCTTACAATTACACACGTTTATGAGCCCATGTATTGTTTTGAAGGTTCTCCAACACATTCGCGCTTCTGAGGGTAGTCCCATATTTTTACCGAAATTCTAAGAGTTGCATTTTCGAGAACAGCCAGTTTTGTTTTGAAATGATGCCTTTCTCATACATGTTTAGGTAAGTGTGAGGGAGCTCTGATGACTCCTGACACGGGTTGGTCATTTAGACATTCAAGTAGGATCACGAATTTACTCGAGCGTGCTACATTGGATCATTGCACATGCACTAGTAAAGTGGTAAGTCATTTAGTACAATTCCTAATTATCATGATAGCTCACCCTCATATAGGAAATATTATTTCGTGTACAGTAATGGTGAAGACTTCATTCTCATCTTAGAGGTTTCCATTTTGAAAAAGCCGATTGCGGGTTTTTGATGGTTTTCGTTAAACATTTTTATTAAATTTGTAAACTTTGATATATGCTCGTAAGAGGATGTAATAACCCCTGACTATTGATTATAGTCAGTGTATTTTGATGAGTGTTGGTTTATGGGCCCAAGAGGCCATTTTTACTCAGTTATGGGTCTTGAGACACGAGGCATATAGGTTTTCCGTGTGTCGACGGTAGTCAACCCGACCCCCTGCTCGGGGGCGTCACATGTCACAAGTGGTACTGGCGGCGGATCATTCTTATTTTCCAGAACTGAACGATCTGACTCGACGGCACGATCTCGTCACGCCTAGTTATCGGCGGAGTCCCAGTCGCGACCTCAAACCTGGTCCCGCTTGATTTCTATCGTGACATTCTATGTCGCGACCAAAAGTATGTCGCGACCATTTCGTTTGTCAACCACCGATCCTTGGTCAGCGCCCTTCTCATGTTGTGACTTAAAAAATTGTTTATCTTTTCTTGTCTGGCCGGGCGACACGGATTTCAGTCGCAACCTAATCGTTTCTTCCTTACCGAAATTTATGTCGCTACCTTAAAAGTATGTTCGCAACTTCACCTCCCGCCTCCTCCCTTTCGCAACCCTCACTTTAGTCACAACATTTTAACTCAGACAACTCATTCTTATTGTCGCGACATGAATTCCATGTCGCGACCTGATTGAGTTCCGATAGTGCTCAAAAAGTGCTATTTTGAACCCTCTGCTTATTTAAGGTTTTGAGACTTTTTGAGCACTAATCACGTAATTAAACCCAATTTTGCACATTAAGGTCCCTACTATTCTACTTATCGCATTTTGTATGATATTATAGTTTTGCAAGCTATTAATGCCAAGATTGTTGAGTCGCACAAGCACGAAGAATTCTAGTCAATCAACAAGCAGTAAATTCCCGCACCATGGTGCTAAAAATTCCTTCTCGCGCCCACTGCTCATGCCGCCTTTGACATTTTGACTTTCCCAGATCCCTTTGATTTCTTCTCCCATTTTGCTCCTTGATGTATGCGTGAACTCGAGGGCATTTTGTATTTTCCTCTTCTTGGATCTCTATATAAGCTCAAACCTTGTAGAATGAGAAAACTTTTGAACTTTTAGATTTTGGGTGGAAATATAGAGCACTGTAAGTTCTCCCGCTTTTCTCTTTCTGCTTCACTTTCTTTGCCTTTCTTTTATTTTCCTGCATTAAACAACTCTCCGAGGATGACAACTCCGTAGGATGAAGCTGGCTAGACCGCTTTTCCTCCTCAAGAGGAGGGCTACCGGTTAGGTTTTAGGTAAATGACGGTTCTCATGTGTTTAAATGCTACTTATGGCATTTTTATGTTTCCATCTCTCACTCTAAAGTTAAAATCTCTTAAATGTACCTTGGATTAACCCGTATTTGGCAGCTTAGGGTTCAAAGGATGCTTATTAGATCCACTCCAGATTCATTAGTTGTCTTCTACATACCAGAGGGGTATGATTTAGGATATGTTTATCAGTCTCGGGAGCATTTATGCTCATTAAATGTCATATTTCAAAAAGGAAAAATTATTAGGTTCGCTGATAGCCAAATGAAGATCCTAGCTCGGGTATGTCATCCCTCCCCAATCGCGAGATATGACCAAAGGACCCGAGGACCTCCCATTTACCTTGAGAACTCAACCTCAAGAGTCCCATGCATTTAAGAGTTCTTTTTCAATTTTTTTTTTTGTTGTTTATATTTTTAGTTCAAGTAAACATTTCCAACTCCACTCGTTTAAAACCTTAAAATCTAAATTGAAATTCACCATTTTATTTAAATCAGTAAATTCATTTACACGAAGAAACCCATCCCCGTGTTCGACCCTAGAACTGCTTTTTTATATCGCAAGAGCTTTGCTACGCATGCTAGAGCTTTAGATATAAATTTTCTGCTGATTCCAGACACCTATCGTGGCATGAATCGTAGTCTCCAACTTATATCTTTGTCGCAACCCGAAAAATTGCCTAGCGTAACATTGTAAGTCCATTCAAATTTTTACTTTCCGGGTCATGACATTTTTTCTCTCGCTGGCGATCAACAATATCTTCCTTTCGCGTGTCGCGACTCTAAACTGCAACGGACATTATCTTCTTTGAAGTCCCTCTCGTCTCTAAGGCCTCAAAGAAGTGTTCTTCTGTCACAACAGCTTTTGTTTGGCTTGCCATCACTTATAGTCATGATCTACATTCTCTGTCGTGACTTCCAAACTGATGTGTTACTCAATCACTGTCGCACCTAAAACTCGCTGAAAATCCGTAATTTGTTCTCCTGTCAAAGGACCATGAAATCTTTCCTTGAAACCCTTTTTTCTATCTCAGCAACTTCTTCCTTGTCGCGATAGCTTTTCATTTAGCATAGTATGACTTCTGGTCGCGACCTCGATTCTTTGTCGCGACCCCACCTGGCCATTGAATTGTTTTCACTTCTGATCCTTTCTGGAATTTTTATTTCTGAAAAATAGAAATGGTAAATAGTATTATTATTTATTAAAAATAAGTAATTACATTGTAAGAACAATCGTGAATGATTAAAAATTCAATGAGTGGATCATCACCGTTCATCATGGAGCATCTTTAAATACTATTTCATCCCTAAGGATTTAGTTAGTTTTATAGTGTTTTATGTTAAGTGCCCTAATGCCTAAAAGTTCGCCACACCTTATGATCAGTCATCCATTCGTGGAATTGCAAAATCATGAAAAACTCCAAGCATGTGCTAAAGCAGAGAGGCTATCGAATTTTGACATTTTCTAGACATCATATGAGTTCATATTGCATCAAACCATATATGGATGGATTCTACACTTCAAGATTCCTTCATGATACCAAGAATTACCCGCAATTGGAGTTCGAACAAAGAAGTTATGCAGTTCCAAATTTGAAGAAAATCAAGCAAAACATCGCAGCACCTTCAGCAGGAGAGGCTACTGTATTTTCTTGACGTTTTCAGAAACGTTATATGAACTCATATTAAATGTCATATATGGATGGATTCTAAAACTTCAAGATCTTTCCAACGCGTACCAAGAACACCCAAATCAAGTTCGTGATGACAAAGTTATGGTCTTACGGGTTGGAGCAAAAATGGATCGCAAAGAACGTCGCGATCGCTGGAGAACCAACTTCGCGACGCGTCGTAAATGTAGAGCATCCCGACGTCGCGACGTCATGCAGCAACGTCGCGACGTTCGGGGTTGGTTTTGGGTGGATTGTTAGCCCATTTTGAGCCCATAATGAAGGGTTTTAAAGCTCAAACCGTAGGGATCGAGAAGAGAAGGGATTGGTGACAGATTTTGGAGCTTTTTGAAGAGGAGTAGTTCTCTCAGTGGTGGAAAAATTCATCTCTAGTGGCACACATCTCGGGGCGGGGAAAAAGCTTCTCAAGTACAGTTAAGATCAAAGAAGAGGAGACGGGGCCACTCAAATTCCGTTTTATTTTCATCTCTTTCTTTTTCTCTTCTTTGATGGTTTTCTTCCACATAGAGATGTTCTAGGTTTCTCGCTCTAGGTTTTGTCAAAACCTAATCGCATTTGTACGGATTAGTTTAATTTTCATTTTGTATTTCAATATAAGTATGATTTTATCGACTCATTTATTTCTCGCAATAATTACATGTTAAGGTTTGGCCAACTTTGGGCATGCCATTACTAGGAGTCTGAGATCGAGAGATGATGACTCCTAGGGGCATGAATAAAGCAACAATTGGTCAATCGGGGAATAGAGATATCCCGGGTTCCAAGTGTGGCATTAGGGTTTATACATTTAAGCGTTTCGGAGTCGAGGGGCCAAGGCAGAGATGCAGTACACCCCACTGGCGAGATAGGCAGATATATCTCGAGAGAGAATATCTTGTAGGCATGATCAACCCGCTAGCATAAATCATATGAAATATTAAATAAACAATTTCTCTTGGTTAAAATTCATCGAGTGTGGCAGGTGAAGGCAAAACCTAGTTTTCCTCGTTAATTGATTTAGAAAATGACATAAGTTGGTTTTGGTGGAATTCATTACGATTTTTAGGTCCGGATAATATTTAAGCGTGAAGTCGATTACTCGGCACATTTCTCCCCAGGTAGATCGATATCAGTACTTAGTACACTATATTACTTGATACGATACGTGCACTTCGCACATAGGCGTGCATTTATACCCTGCCTTCATTGCCTCTTAACTCAAATCTCTGCAGCAACACGGGATTTTCTTGGTAGATTTCTCTACCCAGTTCACCAATCTACCTCTCCGGCTTTTCCCTGTAAAAAAAAAAAAAAAGTATTATTAAGAAAGTACGTGAATGTAAAGGATGTCTGTACACCGACATACAAACCCCACAACTTGAACACACCTGGAAATGACATTGATTGGTTCAAAGTAAACAAGAGGTTAGGGGAGCTCGGGGTCTCATGCCAAGGTCCTCTGACCAAGATCACGCCCTTTGCCTCGGTCTTATGTAGCATACCGAAATATACCACAGCAATTTCGAATATGTTTAGGGTATATTAAGCGAAAATATGAATTTCGGGAAATAAAACGAGAGATTGAAAATAGTATAAGAGACAGGGTAAATTAGTAATTTGTTACCAAGCGAGGATATCAAAGTCATAAAGCTATAAGATATATGCTAATTTAAGATAATGAAAAGTTGGGATTTAAATAGAGATAATAGAATGAAATAGCAAAAATAGTAAAATTTACGCGGAATTGCTTTCGGAAAGCTGAAAATTCTCTAGATCTCGGATGTGAAAGCGATTTGCGTAGTTGGATTCGATGCCATGAAATCAAGTGACGAAGTTTTGCTAGAATTCGACCTGATTGGAATTGTTAATTAAATAAAAATAAAATAAAATAATATAGAAAAAGGAGGAAAGAAAATAATTTTAGAGATGAGATTTTCCTCCAGTTTGGTGATGAGAGAAAGAAAAAGGGGAGAGAGAAACCTGGCTTCTCTTTACAATTCCCTTACGACGATCGAGGGCTCGGTTAACGTGAGTGAAGCTAAAGTTGTTATACTCGTGAAAGCCTGCGTGGATACCAAAATCACAAGTTTTCGCCAAGGATTTGGACAAAGAGTTCGGAAAGTCGAAAGTTTCGGGTCTAGGAAGTGTCCACGGGACTTCCTTGGGTTGTCTTTCATGCTACAAGAGGTAAGAAACTCGTTTTGATTAGTATAGAATTTGTCTAGACTACAAGGGATTAAGAATACATGTAGGGAAATCAAATCTCAAACCGTGATGAAATTGGGTTAAGAAAGAACCCCATTTATTATAATGAATGTTTGTTAGTTTATGTTAAATTTGTTGTGTTTGGGCTTAGGTTGGTTGATTATTGCTCTCGGTGAGAATATTTGTATTAAGAAAATATTGGGGTTTTAGGGGAATCTTGTCCAAATTTCTTCAAAATTCATGTTTTGTTTTAATGTATAACTGGTCATCGCTCATCGAATTTAGTGATTGAATTTCTGAGTAAAGCCCAGACTCGTAGAAGAACACTAGATATAGGTATATCAAATTCGAACCCTTTAGGCTCATAAATTAATCCAAAGTGGAGGCGGCACGCATGGTGTGCGGCTTGACAGGAATTAACCTTGTTCCTTGACGGATTTTTACGGTTGTGTCCTCCAACTTCAGACGGCAATAACTTCTTCGTCCAAAGTTCGTTTTGGGTGTTCTTGGACTCCATGGAAAGCCCTTTGAGTCTAGAATCCATCCATATATAGCTTGATACAATCTTGATCTTATAATAAGTCCGAAAATGACAAAACCAGTGGGCTGCACACTCTCTGCTGCACCAAGTCTTCTGATTCTTTGATTTTCTTCACGACTTGCAACATAGCTCCTTCGTTAGGACTACATTATGGGTATTCTTGGATTACATGGAAAGCCTTTGAATCTATAATCTATCCATATATAGATTGATATAATATTGAGCTTATAGTACACGAAAATGACAAGCCGGTGGGCGTCTTTGTTCTTGCGAGTCTTCTTGATTCTTGATTTTCTTCATGGCTTCACAACTTGCGTAACTCGCTTTGTTAGGACTCAGTTATGGGTATTCTTGATTCTATAGACTCATTGAGTATAGAATCTAACCATATTCTATTTAATGGCATTTTGGTGCCCACATTTTGTTTGAAAATTGGTGTTGTACCAGTGTACTAGTGTGGTTAAAGTTAATTGGAATACATGGTAGAAATGATGTGAATATGAGCAAGAAATAGCCAATATATATAGATTTGATATGTAAATCAGTATAGATAAGAAAATGCCTACAGGTATCAAAGGGAAGAGTCTACGTTACGTACTCTACGGAGATAGGATAGTTTGATAAAGAAACAAGAAAAGCGTTCAAGTATAGGAATGTATAGGTATAGATTCGCTAAAGATATGATAGTCGATAAAGTATGAAGATATAAGTTAGCAGACATAAGATGTTACAAGTAGATGACATGATATGAATATAAGAGTATATGATATGAATATATAATTGTCATACATGATGGAACATGATAGGAACACATGAATGAGTAAAAGCATACATGATAGAAATATAGAAAGCACACGAATAGCTAAATCATGATAGAAATGCATAAAGGATATGATGCATAAATGATATAAAGGGATACGAATAGATAAAGATATATATAAATATATGAATACAAGAGTGCATAGATGCATTCATGATTTATGATAGGATTACATATATGATACGAAGACAAAACTAAATGATAGAAAAATATATGAATATACGTATTGTAAAGAAATATGAGAACAAAAATACGAAGCTAAGAAATATGTGAGGTATTCTGCAGGACAAAGGTAAATAATAGTGTATATCTCATTAGCATACATGATAACAATAGTTATTCATGTAGATGAGATATATGTACGAAAAAATGTAATAAAATGGATTGTTGCTTAGAACTTTGGTAGATGGATAGATGGGCATACTGTAGGAAAACAGTCTGCGGCATATTGATGAGTTGGCCCCATTTGGGTCATTACGGCGCCCAGCCGGGCGCCTCAGATAGTGGCTGTCTCGTACAATACAGTTACGGCGCCGGGCCCTTATAGATGGTCATTATCTGCAAATCTGATGATAACGGCCGCTTTCGGGCCTTATAGATGGTCATTGTCTCGTACAATGATAATAGCGCCTTCGGGCCCTTATAGTTTCCTTTATCTACTTCTAAGGTTTATGCAGGCATGAAACATAAAACAAATGATTTGCATATGACATGTGAAAAGATATGATATGATCTGAAAAGCATAACACTGCTATATGATGATAAGTTCTGGAACATGAGATTATACGATCTGACATGATATATAAAAATGTATAAGAATGTAAAATGATGAAAAGTTAATATGAATCTGATTATCACGAAGAAAGTATATGAATAAGTATAGTACATGAAAGATAAAGTAATATAGAAAGTATAACGGAAAGCGATTATATGAAAATAGTACATGAGCGATTACATGAAGCGAGTACATGAAAAGCCGGGCAACAAATGGGCGCTAAGTACCATAACCATGAAAGTAATATATATATCATAGACCGCAAATGAACCACGGAATAGGATATGTAATATGAACCATTAGAAAGATAATAATAGATGAATGATAAAATCAAGAATAAGAAAATAAATGATGAAAGGTTATTTGTCAAGCGTCACATGATAGAAGTGTATGCTATATAGAAGGTGGTAAATAAGTGTATTTGAGATGATCATAGTTATTGACAATTCGTCCGTAGCATGTTTCCCACTTGGCGTAAAACTAGCACGGGTTTTTAATCGGGTGTAGAATTACGGCGAAGACAGGATAGAGGACGGGACATATCGTGACGAGGCTAACTCGAGAGATAAGTGCTCCACATACTTTACTTAATGTCGTTGTATTTTGAATAGGTATAAGCTTTTGTATATGGAGTAATGGGACTCGATTGTATAGAACATAGAATACCACTATATTGGTATGTATAATGTATATCATAGATTTTATTTTTTGTTATTCTAAAATTGTGTGCATATGAATGAGAAAAGCAGTGCAGGTGTTAGCTATGAAGAAAATTTGAAGAGTCCAGTCCGAAGTGTGACACCTCGCTTGACACCTCATCGGGTGCTAGGGTTCAGGCGTCACATCTTAGTAAATTCGGGAGTCAGTAACAAATACAGCGAGGGCTCTGGTTGACATGGTGTGACCTTGTGTCCCAGAGCTTGAGGTGTAAATAAGCATACATCTACCCGGCTGAAATGTCAGTTGATAAAGAAGGTTGATGTACTACACCGGTCGAAATCAGAGATGACATTCGGATGGATAAGAAGCGCTCCGAGGAGAAGTGTAGGAGCGCGACCGAAGCGAAGCGGGGAAGCGAACCTCTTGCTAATATTCTTGGGTAAAATATATTGTACTGTCTTCCTCACAGACAGTGGATTCAGCCGGACCGTCCAGCAACTTAAAATTGATATTGTCAGGGATTTGGCAATAAGACCTCAACTCCTCCATGGACAGAGATGAAATGATGCTGCTTGTAGAAGGCATATCCCAGCCAGGCCCTCTTCTGAGCCTAGCCTGACTAGTGGAAGTCTCTTCTTGACCTCTCGCCATACTGCAAGCAGACAACAACAAAATGACAGAGAAATGGGGAATCGGTTCCATGCCATAATACCAAACTGGTAAAAGGGCGAGAATGCACATGAACCGCTAGACCCGAGGGAAAATCTCCACCATGATTTTCAGAGTCAAACCAAAGCATACCTCTATTCTGTCGTGAAAACATGTCGACAATTGGAATCTAACATACCCGGAACAAAAACAAGGCTTACTTGGAAGATAGGGGAAGACGAATGCCTAAAAAGATTATCCGCAAAACACGCAACCCTACAACGAAGTATCGGCCAAAAAAACTCTTAGGAGCGGGAAGAAACAAGAAAATGATTTAGCAGATACGATGGTAGCGGAATTGGGGAAATCGATTATGACTCCCACTAAGTATAAGCGATCTCAGCACCTGAGTTACATTAAATACCATAAATGACTCATCGCCCCTCTGGCGGTTGCATCACGTCGGCTTCACTTACTAGGGAACCACACGATACGCGATCATGTGAACTGTTTATGAACTCTCATTTCAGGCCTTATTTTTATATGGACAGGGCTTGAGTGACAACAAAGCTGATCTGATCAAAATCATCATCAGGTGATCATTCTAAATTCATCAAACTCAAGTAACCTTTGTCCCAAAGGTTGAAGTATATGTGTTGTGGGTTATCAGAACACGAGAAAATAAGGTGAGCAAAAACGTAGAAATTTCAAGAAACATAATTTCATTAATTACACCAAAAGGCATTCATAATTACACAACAACGCTTACAACCAAGAGGTCATACTTCAACAATTACATAACCTAGCGAGTGGCGAGCCTAAGAATAACGAAAGGGGAATAAAAAGCCCGACCGCAGGCTAGAAGAAAGAAAAGCAGAATTTGTAGAGGCTAAAGAGGAAGAGTTGAAGAGCTAAGGCAGGAAGATGAAAAAAAAAAAAAGCCCAGGCCGCCTGCGCGATATGAGTTACAACGCCTTTCCATGATGCCAAAGCGAGGGCGTCTGAGGAACTTATCGCTGAACATGGATATATAAAATGTGCCTCAAAAAGCAAATTAGCACGCTCCAGTGCGTTCCTTGTACCCGTCGGCCGACCCCTGTCAACATCACGTTCGGCCTGAAGCGATCGGAAAAGCCGGTATTGCGACAAAGACAATATCAGCAATACATGCAGGCTTCGAAATCGTGATAGCGCAAAGTCCATTACCCTGTAGCCTTTTATAGGGGTTACAAACCTGTGGGAAACCCCAAAAGCCGTATTAAATGTGTTCCTAAAAATAGAAAACCCGAAATGTACACGTTGGAACACCTGACATTAACGATCCCTGACCCAGCGACCATCGGGTTAAGAATACGGTGTTTTTCGGTCGGGAAGGCTGATCTCACGATCGGAAAAGGGGGGGCATTGTGGGTACCATGGATTTTTGGCCCCAACATCCTATTCAAAAGGCTGAACATATTAAAGCCCACATGAGGCTGAGTGTAACACCCGAATCTGGTAAATTTTTTTTTATAATTTATTATATATTAAGTATAAATTAGACGACTTGGAATTATTTTCCGGTGTTAAATGAATATTGAATAAATGATTATGGCTAGAGCCAAATGCAAATATTATATGCTAAATGAGAATTGATTGGACTGGAAATTTACCCAAGTGTAAAGGGCAAATTTGAAATTTGTAAAATGAGGACCTAAGGGTCAATTGTAAATAAGTTTATATGTCTAAGTGTAAATATGAGAGTTGAAGTGCAAAAATAAAATGAAATATAGAATTTGTAAAGAGTAAATGGGAAACTTAAGTCAAAGAATGCATTTTTTTGTGGCGAACAGGCCTTATGAAAAATAAGTAACCCAAGACCAAAAAAAGAGAAAATGAGATTAGGTGTGGAAGGCGAACCTTGGCCTTACACTTAAATGTGAGATAAAGACCAAAATGTGGTCTTTGGGAGCTCATTCTTGAGCAATCCCATTTTTGAGAGAAAGGAGAGGGGAGAAGAGGTTAGGGGCTTGGGAAGATCAAGTTTTAGGTGCAGGGTTTCTTCCCGATTCTTGCTCATTTGATCAGCTTGACTTAGAAGTGGAGATTTGAAAAGGCTAATTAAGAAAACAAAACCTAGCTTCATCTTTTGTAGATTTTGATGTTGGAAAACCCTAAGAAATAGTAGGATAAAAAGAGTTTTCTTTTGGTTGTAAAAATGAGTTTTGGGGTTCTGTTGGGTTGAGTTTTGAAGAGTATTGTTGGTTGGATTGGTTTTGTGTAATGTTTGTAAAAGGAAAATGCTGGGTTTTCAAAGGAAATATGTCAAATTTTTATCAAGACCTCTGTTCTTGTTTTTGCTATAGATTAAGTTATAATCATCCAAATGAATTGATTCCAATTGGTAAAGAACCATAAGAGATAGCTCTACAAATGTATAGAAGAGACCAGGAGCAAATTGTATCTCTAAGGCTCCCAAATATGGGCATAAATGTGAGCTCAGGTAGCTCACGGGTTATGCTCTGTTTTGGGTATTGTTATAGTGTTTTGACCATAAGTTGAGTTTCACTCATCCAAATTGAGTGATTCAAAATTATAGGTAAAATAGACTTCTAGGGGAATAATTTACTTTTAGGAAGTGTATGTAAATTCTAACCCTAAATTGCCCATAAATTTGTCAAAGTGGTATGTGTAAAAAGCAGTCGGTTACGCTTTTCTGAGTGGAGTGCTGGATGTAAATGCAATAGCAGGTTTTGTGATCCAAATTGGATGATTATAGTTGGAGAAGGAGCAGAACCATGGCTTCAAATGAGTAGAAGGAACCATTACCAATTTATGGAGTTAAGACCCCAGAAATTGGGAATAACAGTAAGTAACCAAGTGAGTTGGGCACACTGACCAGTTTGGCATTAAAATGCTGTAACTTGAGTTTGGGTGATCTAAATGAGATGATTCTAATTCCTACTAAAAATAGACTCATAGAGCTAAAATTGTATTGAAGGAAGCATGAGAAAATTATGGCTCATGTGTCCCCAAAAATTTTACCGTGAAGAGGGTATCGGGTAGACATAAACTGGGCCAAAGCTCCTAGAAATAACCTCTGTATGTGATTGTCATTGTATTTGAATGGGTGACGGGAGGAAAGCATGCATTGAAGTCGAGATTCCAGAAAGGTCGGAATCAAACGGCGATTTTGGTTTGTTCCTATCTTCTCCTGATACCGTTTCAAGATTTGAACTATTTGTTGAAATCGTAAGAAAATCATATTTAATTGTTTTAATTGATTTGAAGAAATTGATTGTAAAATGTTTGCAAATGAAAATTGCATGAGTATTGAAAATGAACCGTTTATACAAATGTACATATTGTACTGTATGTTGCTATAAAATATTTGAATGCCCTTAATTGAATGTTAACTGTTTAGTTCGTATGAAGGATAGATTGGTATCTGGAAATGGGGGTGAAATAAGCGATCTGCGAGCGATTGTATTGATGTCACTCCGTCGACCAGTAGGTTGTACTGTGTTACTCACTTGGGTTTTTATACCGGTCGCAGCCCGGTAGTTGATTCACGATATCGTATCTGAGAAAACATAGGTTAAATTCGTTAAGGACATAAGCGAGTGAATTAGTAAGTGAATTGAATTTGTGAGCAAAATTGAATTGATTTGAGATTGTGAAATATTGGAATCGAAAAGCATGTTTGCGGTGAAATGAAAGAGCATTGTGAAATGCATGATTCGATTAATGCATAATTTGTGAATATGAAAGTGTATATTTGGGATGATCAATGAACTATAAATGATTGTATATATATATGTATTGTATTGACATCGATCATCCAAAAAGATTTGAAAGTTTTGAATTGTTAAATTGCATGATTTGAATTAAACTGAAATTGAAGAATGGATATGTATAGAACCACTAAGCATGAAAATGCTTAGCGTATTGTTTTACCAATGTGCGGTGCAGAAATTGATAGATAGTGATCGACGGACCCAGATCGAGAGCGTCGAGTCATAAGAAGGAATTGCGGGTATGCTCCAACTTGTGCATTCATGTCGTGTTTCTTTTTGAACTTTGATATTTTTCAAAAATATTTTGAACTTTGAATATCTATTTTGTAAATCATTTTGAAAAGGCATAGAATGCCTTCATTGTAAATGCATTTTGTTAAATGTAAATGTTTATGGTCTTGCCACACCAAATTGAAATCATTTCCTTGGTTGGGAATGAAATGTATTTGATAAGCGGATTTTTGTTAATAGAAAGCAGTAGGGTTGTCCTCGGGGTTTGGTTCGAATCCATGGCAAGATCGAGTAGAGATTTCGAGAGTCGCCACACGAAATATCCTCACGAACATGAACTGAACCACGACCACGAGGCTTGGGCTAAGTGAACTACGATCAAACAAAGGCCCCCATGATTTATTACCCGGGCACATCCTCTTCTAGCCGACTGTCGTCTCTAAGAAGATGGCCAACCAATAATTTTCTGACTGATCCCTCATAGCCCAAAAACACATCCTCCCACAAACCACGTACGTAACCTCCCTTAGGATGATCAAACAATCCTTGAGGCGGAAGAATCAGATGACTTGGTTATCCAAAAGGAAAAACGGTTGACGCGCAAATGAAGTGTTCTCCTCCCTTCCATTTCGACAACCAATCATCCACTTTCCATGAAAGGTGGATTGTCACGCCCCCACCCCCGCCTGGGTGGCTAATGGGTGCGCGACATTATGTTGAATTGGGACTCCTTAACCTATACCTGCCTTTTTCACAAATAAAAAAAAAACATTTACATTTACATTATAAATTACCACCCAGATTGTGGTATTCATGTTCTATACATGAGTCCATTACTTCTCAATATACAAAACTTATACCTATTCCAAAAATACGAGGAAGTGCGGACGATGTGGTGACACCTATCTACGGAGTTGGCTGCTCTTGATGTGGGATGTCTGTCCTCTATCCTTGTCTTACATACGTACCTACGGATTAAAAACCAGTGCTAAGCTTTCACGCTTAATTGGGAAACATATCTGAGGACGACCAATAACCTTGATCGTCTCAACAAATACACTTATCTTATCATTTTCATATAACATACACTTCTATCATGTGACGTTTGACATATAACCTTTCATATAATTTATTTCTTATTATAATACTTATCATTTGATCTATTATCTTTCTAATGGTTCATATTACATATCCTATTCTGTGCATGTCATATTCGTATACATATATTACTTTCATGGTTATATACTATACTATTTGTTATGTTATATTTTCAAGTATTGTTATCATGTACTGTCATCATATATTGTTTTCACGTACTGTTATCATGTATTGTTCATGTACTAATTTCATATACTGTTCATATACTATTTTCATATACTGTTCATATACTATTTTCATATACTATTTTCCTGTTATACTTTTCATATTACTTTCTCTTTCATGCTGTAAATGCAAAAAGTGAATCTGAGAAAACTATAAAGAACTGAAAACTATTTGTACTCATTATCACCAAGCTTGATGGTCTATAAAGGAGACCTGACATTTGGTATCATTGTCTGAACAATGACCATCTATAAAAGGGCTCGAAGGCGTGGTGACCCACTGGGGCCCCTCTAGTGATCCAAACGAGGATCTATCTCATCGACCCCGAATGGGGCCTCGATGTCGGAAATTTATATCTTGCGGACATTCCTAATGGTATGCCAATCCATCTCCCTCTACTTAGTCGGAACACAATTGATCGGTTTATTACATTTTACGTACATATCTCATAAGCATGAATAACTATTGTTATCATAATTGTTTATGCAATATATACTATCATTACTTTAATCTGTATTCGTTTTCATATCTGTAGCTTCATATTACAGTTCTCATATTTCTCTATAATACATATATTCATATATTTTTATCATGCATGCATTTACTCATTCTTATATTCATATATGTCTATCATTCGTGTACATGTACTCATTCATGTGCTTTGTCAACTTTTACTTATCTTTATCGTTCTTAGCATTTATGCATTTCTATCATGTGTTCCTAGCATGTTCCATCTATTCATTTAGGTATGTCTATCATATATTCATATCATATAATCTTATATTCATATCATGTCATCTACTTGTAACATCTTATATCTTGTTAACATATATTCATTGTATATCGAATTTATCATATCTTATGACATATACCTATACATTTCTATATTTGTACGTTTTAATTGTACTTTATCAGACTGTCCTATCTCCCGTAGGAGTGTAGAACATAGACTTCTTTTTTTATACCCTTAGGTACCCTTTATGTCCAAACTATTTACCTTTTTATCTTTTTTTATTCAGATACACACATATAAACATTCGCTTGCTTGGGCCCAGGAGATAAGAATGAATGAGACTTAGTGATATATACCGGTCTGATGCAGTACGGAACATAGGCGTGCACGCCCACGTAATAAGTGTCGAAACAGCGAGGAGTGCGAAGCGGTCGTGTATCGTGCGCCGCGTAATAGAAGCGTTGTAAGCGGCTAGCGAGAGTGTCGAAACAGCGATCATATGTGTCTTGTCATTCAATATCCAGGTCTTAGGTAGTCATACAATTATCGTGTTCTCACGAGCTTATCATTTTTATTCTTTTCTTCTATACTCCTCTACATATCAAATCTCGTGCTCAATATTGCTATTTCTTGTTTCATATCTATCTATTTTCTTATCATGTATTCAATTGACTTTAACCAGCGATTAGTACGCCAGTCTGACAATCAAAATTTCAAATGTGGATGAATGCCATTAAATAGCATATGGTTATATTCTAGACTCAATGAAATTTCCATAGAGTCCAAGAACACCCAAAGCCAGTTCCCTATGAAGGAGTTATGCAAATTAAACCATGAAGAAATCCCATTGACTTCTGGCACTTGCGAAATACTTGTGACCATGGTTTTGTCATTTTGGACTTATTATAAGCTCCAATATTGTACTCAATCTATATATGGATTAGTTCTAAGACTCAAGGCTTTCCATTGAGTTTAAAACACCCAAAACGGAGTCTAGCGAGAAGGAGTTATGAATTGCAAGCCATGAAGAAATACTTGACTTCTTGTGATAGCAACAACCACTAGTTTTTGTCATTTTTGGACTTATTATAAGCTCAATATTGTATCAAGCTATATATGGATGGATTATAGACTCAAAGGGCTTTCCATAAAGTCCAAGAACACCCAAAACGGAGTCCTAACGAAGGAGTTATGCAAATTGCAAGCCATGAAGAAATCAGTAACTTGTAGAACTTGCAGCAATAGCGGCAGCCACTGGTTTTTGTCATTTTCGGATTGATTATAAGCTCAAGATTGTATCAAGCTATATATGGATGAATTCTAGACTCAAAGGGCTTTCCATAGAGTCCAAGAACACTCAAATCAGACTTCGGACGAAGAAGTTATGACCGTCCGAAGTTGTAGACAAAATCAGAAAAATCTGCTCGGGTGAACAATACCCATGCCTAGGCGTGCCAGAACATTTTCCCCACTTTTAACGCGTTTTCATTAGAAAATCCCAAAACTCACTCTAAAATTACTCTAAACACTTCTTATGGACTATAATCAACTTAAGGGACTTCCTTGATACATATCTTAAACAATCTCGGGTTCCCCCGAGCGAACACGCTCAGTTCTAGGGTAGGAGTAGTTTCCCTCAAAACCTAGAAAGAACATCCATACCTATCTTTACATATCTTCTACACCAATTAGGGTTTCACTAAGCAAACACAATCAAAGCTAGGGTTAGGGTTAATTCTTAACCCCACAAATGGAAAATCCTACTTTCTATACAATTCATACAAAATTCCATACAAATCTAGGTAAATTTCCATACTCAATAGACAAATATCCATACAAATTCTTACACATGAGGGTTGATTTCCATACCTTTGGCAAACTTCTCTTATTCTTCTTCTTTCTCTCCTCTCTCTCATCCAATTCTCTTTTGCTCTCCTTTGGGAATGAGAAAATATCTCATTCAAAGACCATTCAATCTTATCCTCCAATTTTACATTTTGGTCATTACATTATTTACAATTTACATTGTCTTTCTCGAATTCCGTAATTGCATATAAACTACTTTGTTTTATGCCTCTTATATCCTCAAGTAGTAAATGACTAATTTACCCTTGGCTTTATTATTAATTTCGGGTCTCTCGTTTTATTTCCCGATATTCATTTTAGCTTTTATTATATCCTAAACATGTTCACTTCTTGAGGTATATTTCGGGGGTTTTACATGGATAAATTCTCACTTCGCCCAATAAATGAGAAAGAATCCTTGTGAGAAAAGTATGTAAAAATCTTTCTCTTGAAAAACAGAAGACTTTTTATGCTCCATATCTGCTTTAGCGTCGGAGGCCCGGTCGACACACCACCAATGGTGCGTGTTTGTTTCTGAGTCCTTGCTGCCCGAGGTTCGTACCCTAACGATATATATGGAGACTTGAGAATTCCGGATACAATATCCTATTTTATAATTAAATACTAAATATCATTTTTCTTAGTATTAATGATATAAAAATCATTTTTTATACGTACACAACATATTACAAAACTTTTGTATAATCATCTTTTAGATTATTATAAAATGTTTTTCTGATAAAAAAGCAGTTGTAAAAAAACGTTTTTGTTAGAAGTGCTGTTACAAAAAACACCAAAGTGACCCTAAATCAATCTCTAAACAGATGGTGAAATAAAGTGAGAGTTTGAAGCAATTTATCTCAATGTAACATTGTTCTATGTGTTCAAAAATAGTTATTATATCTATCCATTAAAATATTAAATTGAGCGAGCCATTATTGAGTTTTTCACACCCACTTGTTTCTTCTTGTTAAACTTGTTTTTTTTTTTTTTAATATTTATTTTTTAACTACACTACATACGTATAAATCATAGTTAAAGTTTTTCAATTTTTATTAAAAGAGCGTTATCATATATAAGATAGAAAATAAAGATTAAAATAAATAGTTTTAAAAAATATTTTTAAATATGTAATCGGTGTGTATAGATAAGATAAAAGCCGAACTTTTCGGGTTTTTTTTAATTTATAAATATTATGTGTTTTTACATTTATTTAAATTTTAAATTGTTCATATGAATGATTAAAGATTTTTTTATACAATTAATGATGCAAAGACTTGAGTTCGCGTTTGTTTTTCACTTAATCTTTGAATAGAACTTTTTAGCTTAATCTTGAGATAGTCTTAATAAGCGATTAAGTATTAGGGTTTGTTTTTAATATTAGGTAGTGAGTAAGGATAATGACCAGACAGTTATTTTAGGTTGTGTCATGCCATCTTAATAACACATGTTTAATTTAATTTTAATCGGGTTTTAATGGGTTTGAGTTTATTTTCTCAAATGTCAAGTCTGAGGATTCAGTATTGTTACTCTCATGGCTTCGAAAATTAAAAATTTTCAAAAATAACAAAATGTTAATAAAAATAATAAATTACCATAAGGGTTGGGGAGTTTAAATTCTCTAATCTCGGATAGCAGCAATTTGTCTTAGATTAAATTCGTTCATGAAATCTAATGACCTAAAAGTTGCGTCCAGTGTTATGGAATAATGAAATTGTTTCGATTTTTTGGGTGATAAGTTAGGTGGCTCCGGGGGCCGAGATTTTTCGATTTTGAGGCGATAATGGACAGAATGAGCAATATAGACCATATATCCAAAATAATAATAATAAAGCCCCGCTCCAATTATATTTTAAAATTTTTTTTTATTATTCTATTTTATACTTTAATATAAATAATAATAATAATTATAATGTTTTTAATAAATAATTTATAAAATTCATAATATTTTTATTTTTATGAAAATATTAATTTTAATATAATAAATAAAAAAGCAAATATAAAAAATTAAATTAAAAATAAAAACAAAAATAAAATATTAAAAACATAAAGCGAGTTTGAGGAATTTTCCCAAAAATCTCATTATGCAATTTAATTTTTAAATTGAATAAGTTTGGGAATTGAAAAAAAATAAGCAGTCGGGTCGGGATCAGGACATGAGTCCCAAACCTTCCGTTGTCATCTCTGGTAGTGTATATTGTTGGCTTTTTCTTTTTATTGAACTGATGATTGAGTTTTTATTTTGGTAGATGAAACTTACGAGATAGAAAAGTCGAATATTAAACTTTTTTATTGAAGCTTTTAAAAAATTTCGTGATAAGTCGTAAAATTTTAAAAGCAAGCAGAACTATCTTGAAAAATTGTGTTTCGGCGTGGAATCAAAAACAACGCCACCTTAGAAACTGGATTCTGATTTTTAAAATTGTTTATGTTTTAAAGAAATAAAGCGAACTCATTACCACATTACGAAAAACACAAATAATACTAAATTAATATAACAATATTAGTTTTCAAAGAATACCAATATGGTATTCTTTTTGTATTTTAAAAACAGAAGAAAATGATGGTCCTATTTGTTTATAGTTTTGAAAATTGTTTTATGTTCTAAAAAACTAAGAGAATAAGAAAAACATGTTGATTTTTTTTATTATAAAATAAAAATTATAAATTATAATACAAGGAAGAATTTTAGAAAATACTAATAAGACTCCTTTTTTACCCATTGCACAAAGCAATATAAAGAAAGGTTTTCATAAATGGGAATCAAAAAATCCCTAAACTTACCCTTAATTTTCAAAAAATGGCACTTACATTTACTTATTGTTGAAGGTGTTCAGTTATAAAAAACTCGTTCTTATATGGCTTGAGGTTTACACGATAAATAATTTATTTATTAAAATTTATGTTTTATCAGATAACATTTTAATCTATATAAATCTTAAAAGATAAAATCATTAGATATAAAACTCATTCTCAGCTATTTATAACCAAGGACCAAAAAATCGTTTTTTTCGGCAAAAAATCGGTTTTCGATTGGGTTGGAAACGATTTTGGGAAGGAAAAATCGTTTGTAAATCGTGATTTTTAAGCGGTCCCTCGATATTTTCAGAAAAAATCGATATTTTCCGAAATTTATGATTTTTTCCCTGTTTTTTTCTTGGCTCAAAAAATATGAAAAAAGTTAACCTACCAAAGTTGGCCCATCCCGAAAATGAAATTTGGAAGTGGCATTACTCGACCGTCGAGCCATTGATTGCGCTTATTATATATAGTCTTGGCGTTTTTATATTATCTTTATTATTGTTGTTCATGTATCGGCGCATAATATTTTATTTTATTTTATTTTATGTTATAACTTATAATATTTTTAAATCAAATATTAATTTGAAAAGGAAAAAAATAATATCATTTAAAAAATTTAAAGATTATAATATATAATATTTGAATAAATATTATCTATATAATATTTATAATAATAACGAATAAATAATATATCTTTTAACGTAATAATATCCTGAATAATATATTAAATATAATATATTTAATTAATAATTACTAATTTATTTGATTTTAATTTGTAATTAAGATATAAATAGTTTCTCATAATTTATATAATTAAAATATGAAAAATTTTAATAATCAAATATTTTGTAAAAATATCCGCGATATTTTAGATATTTTAAAGTAAAATACAATTAGATATATCATGTTCTGAATATTTTGATGCATGTTTTATAACTAACCCTTGTCGAAGCATTGATTTAAAATTTTAATTTCTTCTAATTGGAGAGATAATCATAAATGGAGTGTTGTGACTTTTGTCCAAAATATTTGAATATAAATTTTCGGAGATTCGCATAAATGAAATGGTAAAACTGTAAAAGTTAAATATGGTAGACGTCATGTCATGGGTTGCCACGTAAGCGGTAACTCGACCCGGCGAGTTAACACAGTGACTAAAGATTGACGCAACTCAGTCTCGAATCGCCCCCACACTTGTCCAAATTTCCAGACACCAGAACTGCCCCTCCTCAGCATCTCCCCTCTTCTTCGTCCTCTCCACACTCTTAATCTTGATTTTCCCTCCATTTCTTGTGTTAGGGTTAGGGTTAGGGTTAGGGTTTTCTCGTGTTTTTTTTGGTAGTCCCAAAGCGGTATGGACAGGCACAGAGGAGACCGATACGGCAACAATCCGGACTCCCACCAATACCGCCACTCTCGGGGACCTTCTCGCTCCTCCGACGCCTCCGGAAATCATAATCGCCGCAGCCCTAGCAGCTACCGTGTTGGCTTCTCCGGTGGTGGAGGCGGAGGCGGTGGCGGTGTCGGTCACCACCACCGCCCCTTTGATAGTCCTCCCCGTTATCCTCCCGGCGGTGGTGGGTTGCGGCCGATGGGTCCAGGGGATGGGGGATTTGCGCCGAATCATCAGGTGCCGCTCTCTGGTCAGAAACGGGGGTTTGGTTTCCCTGGTCGTGGAGGGTCTCCAGGTATGTGAAGATCGAATTAAAGCTGTTTTTGTTGGTCGATTGTTTCTGAGGGTATCTCTTGTTTATGTTTTAGAACAGTATATGTTCATTACATCTTCTTGATAGGCATATGCTCACCATATCTATGCATACGTCAGTGTTCGTATTTGAAGATTACTGGGAATTTGATGTAATTATGGTTAAAATGTATAAATTTTAGATGCAGCTTTAGCACAGGTCGTGGATGACAATTGGGATTGAACACTTTAAAAAACTGGATGCTGATACTTTCATTTTATGTTTTTTTGGCTGGGATGGATGATTAGTCGGTGAAGTCATAAGATCTTCCATGTCAAGAGTATCCGAGGTGGAATACAAGTAATTACCCCTGCAAAGAGAGTTGGAAATACAAAGTTCAATTTAATTTATGAATAGATCATATGAATCTGCAAGTTTCAGATAACTCATATGCTTGCTTAACCACTTGACCTGAACTGATTAAGCATCAGGCTCCTCAAGCTCAAGTTTTCCATGGTCATTCTATGTGGTATATGTGGATTTCAAGCATTGTTTGGAATTATGATTGATATCACTGATTTTAGCTATTCTGCATTTCCCTTTTAGTATTTTGCATCTCTTTCTCCTCGGTTACTGATATGTTATTTTTGTTAGATCCTTATGATGGAGGGGGTTTTGCAAAACTTTTTGTTGGGTCGGTTCCAAGGACAGCTACTGAAGAAGATGTAAGTTGGTAACTTCATTTAGCTTTATGTCCTGGTGTGTTTTTTAATTTTAAGCTCCTCATCACTTAAAGGGATGCTACCTTAAAGTTCCTAGGTTTGTTGCTTTTTAGTGTTCTTGTCAGAAATTTATCCCTCTTTACTTTCTTATTCAGTTGATACTTTGGTATTTAATTTGAAAAGGTTCTCTGCTTACATGAAACTAACATGTTCTTAGTTCCATTTATTTTATGTTGTGCTTGCTTATGTTGTCATTGTCAACTGTATTTCTGTTATTGAGTAAGATTTTATTAATATCAGATACGCCCCTTGTTTGAAGAACATGGAAATGTCTTAGAAATTGCTTTGATCAAAGATAAGAGAACTGGACAACAGCAAGGTATGTGCGGATGCTACTTTCTTTTATAAGATTGTGATTTTATCTGTCTCTTTTCAGGTCCCCTGATGGGCTGTTGGGAACAGCGCAGAAAGCTCATGTTTCGTCTCAGTTAGTTTTTGCAACAATTTTCGGGCATGTTGGTTTTGGTTGCAACCTTTCTTTTATGTTCTTCGTGTCAAACTGAAGAAGGCAAGACATGTAAATCTACTAAAAACCAGTTTAAGCATAGCAGTTACAACTTGGAAGACAAATAGATCCTGCTCTTGTACTACTGAGCTGTGGGGCATTACCCAACAAGTTTATTTGTACTGGGAGTGTCTGGGTCCATGACTGTAGCTTCTTTATCTCAGGATGTTTAGAAATGCAACTGTTGTTCACAAGTGATACAACATTACTTGGATCTTGCTTTTGAATGGGCATTGATGAAATTGTAATTTAGAGGATTCCTATGTTTTCTTTTTATCTTGGTAGATTGGTCTTTTTGTTTTTATTTTTTGGGTGCCTTTGAATGTCCATATGTGAGTTTTGGTTTCTGACAATTAATGGGTCTGAATTTGGATGGTTAAAGATGCTTGGAATTGGATCTAATTAGGTATGGGCTTGTTTGTTCTTTGTCCTTTAATGGTACCTCCTGGAATTGCTGATTCTTCCCAATAGGATGGACATCTTATGGCAGTGTTGTGGGTTTTGGCTTCATTAAATTCAATCATGTGGCTTGTGTTGATACTCATGCTTGAGAAACTTTGAAGCTAGGTTTTTTTTTGGTGCATGGTCCCAGGATGGTTGTGTTTGTTTTCCCAGAGCATATTGGTCTAGCTCTTTCCAAGCCGGGCTTGGGGTGGATTCTTGGTGGGTGATGCAATGATGAACTATGCATCCCTTTTTATGTGCAATTTGGCAGCTGCCTTGTCATATGGAGCTATGGCTTCATTATTAGTTATTATTATTGAGAGGGCTTTTTCTTCTTGAAGAATAAACTAGTTATACAAACTAGCAAGTAGGATAGCTTCAAATAATTACTAGAAATTCTTGTGTGAATCTGGTTTGACTACTGGTGCATCTCCTCCGGTAGCAGTTTTGAAACTTATGGGTCAAGCACAGCTTAATCAATTGTAATGCATTTATGTCCAAGTGAATCTCTATCTAAATTCAATGTCCTAGTGGGTATTCCATACTAGTGTGGTATCTTCGTTTGGTTTTTCGGGTTTATTACCATTTAATTGCATCTATTCTGCAGTTGTTTACTTTCCTCATGAATTATGTGAGGTTTATCTATCTATGCCCCTGCAACTTCTGTTCCATGGTTGTTATTCCTTTTTTTAATTTTCATTGGAGTGCTCAGCCCTATCCCCAAGTAGATGTTGGTCTTAGCAATGGTTGCTCAATTTACAGGTTTCCCTATTCATTTTTCTATTAAACTGAAAGTATAATCCTGTAATTGTTGATGGAATTTATACTTGAAGTTGGGTTGTTTGAAGATACAGCATACCGATTTCTTCTTCCATTCTTGGATTTTCAGGGATGAATGTCATGAAAATTATTGTTTGTGGTTATTTCTTTTAAATCTGGTCTTATCCGAACATAGCAGTTTCTAAGCTTGCAGATTGTCCGTTTTATGAACTAATATGGTCAAAGCAAAATCCATATCATGCAGTTCTATAATGGATCTTCCAACCTTAGTTTATGCATGATTGAAATGTGGATTCCTATGGGTTTGTTTTGATCTTAGTGGTGCAGTAGTGGACTTGGTGATGTGGATATTGATGGTGTAACTGCATACCTTATCATGGAATGGCAGGGTCATATTTGCTTTCTAACAACTTGATGAATTTTACATGTTTCCGCTTGCAAGACATGCACTTTCTTTGGAATTTGTTTGGATGAATGGTTTTAGATTCAAAATAGGATGGATAAGCATTGGACTTGTGATACAAGTTGCAAAACTTATGGTCGGAAACAATTCTGAGGGTATATCTAGTGAATGTGAGTCATCCCAGCTCTATCCTGTGCCTCTGTTTAAGTTTTGCAATTCTGGCATTTGGAGTAGCAAAATAGCATCCATGTGGAAGGGCTATTTCATAGTTTGATTTGGTCACTTTGTGGCTAAAATACTAGCTTATTGACTTCTTATCTTCGTGTTGGAAAAACATCATGGATGTGATTGTCTCTTGCTAATTTTTCCAAATGGAGATGTGGAGATTCTTCTGACCTTTTTTCCCCTCTATGCAAGCTTCACATTGAATATTTGTGTGGTAAAAAATTAATGAGTGTGCAGGGGCGATTTGTACATTTCAACATTTTATATCTTGATTTGTTCCCTTATCTATTTTTTTTTCTTATTTAATTTTACCTATCATGTGTGGATCAGTTGATATTTCATTCCAAAGGTTAATCATTGCTGTTTGATGTATGAATGGGAGTTAGTATTTGCATCATGGATATTCTTGATGCTTGCTTAGATCCATAGTTAATTTGTTTAATGGTTCAACCTGTAAGAATCACGCCGTGGACATTTGCAAATTCTTTTCATACTTCCATTGATTTAGTTAATTTGCATCAATGGGGCAATTTGAAGTTTGAGATGAGAAATCTATGGGATTGAGAAAATATATGACTAGTAAGTTATGTGAATCATTCTATAGGTGCACTTTTTAAATGGATACATGTGGTTTTCATGTATCCATTGCAGGTGCAGCGTGGCTTATGTGAAGTCCTTTTTACATTATATGTGGAGATGTATCTGGTTCCATTTATTCCTTAGATTTAATATCCACAATTTTATTGAATTGAGTCCAGATCTTGAGTGAGCAGCGTATAACCTGAAAATGAAGTTCAGATGTTCTGTATACACACCATATGTTTTGGTTCCTAACTTCTCGAAACTTTGAATGATGCTAATTAGCTAAGTTCACTGATTAAGTAGTGTATCGAGACATTGAATGTTGAAGACTGTCTGATAAAAAAAAAAGAATGTTGAAGACCGGTTTAAGTGTTCTATACAAAATGTAGGGTTTCTATGTCTATGGCATTTTTTTTGTTTGAGAATTGACATCTGAGATGGGTTTACATGGTTGGAAGAAAATTTATCACTAGATTTTCCTGGTTGTACATTTTAAACCTTATAGCTAATAAAATACTGGTACATGTAAATCTTTGGGTGTGCGTGATGTTTTCTACCTTGTAGGTTTTCATAGAAATCTGAAGTTTCATATGACTCATCATAGTATAGGTGTTTAGTTATCTAAAATTGCTTGTCCTATCCTTGGTTGTGAAATTTGAGTTGAAGTACATTACACGTGGATGTATAATTTATTTTACCTTGTTTGCATGTTGTGAGGAAATATGAAGCTTCATATTACATATTAAATATCAGGGTACCCTTTGATTCTAAAATAAAGGAAACATGGGTCAGCCTTATGCCTATGGAATTCCCATTGTGCTTCCTAGTACTCTTAATTATAGATCACATGTTACGTGTAGCTTTTATTATTAGGACCAGAATCGAAGCCTGCATGCCTAGTTCTGATTCCTGAGGTTGGCTTAATGGATTAAAGTTTTATGACTGGTTCTCAAATTCATGCTAACTCTTTATGTATTTTTTTTCCCATTGAATTCAAATCTGGAACTTTCCCTAACCCCACCCCAGCCCTTTACCTCTTGAGCCAGACCTCAGCAGTTTATTCAGTCCCTATTATTTCAAATATTTGGCTTGAAAAATAAATAATAAAAAATGATGAATTCCTCCAGGGTCGAGATTAAGTAGTAGGGAGCAGGGCCTGCCATGATATAGCTGTGATCTGTTCACCTGGAGGTAGGGTAGCCTTCTAATCCCATTATTTAGGCAGTTGAAACATATGCAACCAAGTGGATATGCTCACATAATAGAATTCCTACCTTTCTTTATTTTGGGAAGGTAGTGTTTTTGGATTTTGTGCGTTCTCTTTAATTATTGAGCCAGTGAATCCTTATTAGCACATCGACCAATTTAAATAATATCGTTGCAATTTTTGTTGTTAGATTTTTGAGGGTTGGGAGGAATTATCTTGATTTTTACCTCCTTGTTGGATGCTGTGATATGCTTTCTGTGTTATTGCTGTACAAATTATGTTTATGTTCCTACGTGGCATGGTTTTTATAATTTTTTTTTGGTGTATGGCTCCACCCTACGTGACATGCCTTGTATTTTCTGATATTTTTTGGTATCATTAGTGTCATATTGGGAATGATGCATATAGAATTGAGCTCGAGCAGGCTTATGGTGACTGAAAACCGTGCCAGGACTAGGAAAAAATTGATGGTGGTGGTAATCCTTCATTATTTGATTTTGATTATTATTGTTATTATCTGTATGGAAGTTGTCAAACCATACAGCTTTCATTTTCTGTAATACTCATTTTGATGCTAAACTCTAAAAGAAGATGTTACACCATGGGGACAAAAATTATTTTTTTGATGGAGTAAATAATTTTTTCCATTATTTGTCCTCACTAGGACTTGAACCTGGTCCTCTCTGCCCACCCCAACCCCTAACCACTGAGCTAGGCCTCAGTGGCAAAATGAAAAAAAATTTGTCTTTGACTCATGAAATGCCAAAGGCTTCATATTTTTTCTAGCTTGTGCATGAGATGCTGCTGTCAGATATAACAAATATAAAAGATGAGTCCTCAAATGAATCTTGAACTTTGTTAGGTGAGTTTGTAAATGTTCACATAGGTTTTTAACTATTTTTAAGGACCTTTCCCCATTGAACTTTTGACTTTGTTATTTTGTTCTTCTTAGCCACAGCTGCTGTATGCAGCACTAACTCAATACTTAAGTTGATTTCCTTTTCGCTGTCTTTTTTTTTCTATTTTTCTTTCCTTTTTTCGTAATTGATTTTATTGTTTAAATTATCAATAGAAATTGAACATTGCGATATCTCATGCATGTTCTATCTCCCTTTGCTGCTTATCCATCCATGGTCGGGTTTCAGCAGTTCATGGCTTGCATAGCGATCTGGATGAATACGCTATTGAGCCCGATATGCGTGTGTGTTTGTTGATGTTATTCTACCTCAATTGTTACAAATGTTTAATATTTTCTCAGAATCTAGGAATAGTCCTTTTATTCATGTAAAAGTGGGCTCTCTTATCCTTTGAAACCAATAACATTGTTTCTGTTATTGAGTTGGTAAATGCTCTGTTTCATATGGATGACAGACTTGGTTTATCAGAGCAGTAGTATTTGATTTGCAAACTGGTTTTTTTTTTTCGCCCTTTAGTAACTTCTTCACTCCTGTGTGTGTCTCCCTCTTGTGGATGATTCTACCATGAGATGCTCTTTGAAAGCTTATCAAAATGAACATATGAACAAGTGCTTTTCAGCTACAGTTTGGAAGAAAATCGTGCGACCATTCCCTTTCAGGGTGACCTTCTATGATGTCGTTTTTGTGTGCATGCAGACTTGTGTGTGTATATAACGATAAAGTTACTGATTATCTTTTCAATTTTTCATTTTATTATTTTTCCTTTTGCCCATGCCTGGTCAATCAATCTCTTTTCTTTAGGAAAACTTAAAGTCTGATGTCCATTGTCTGTTGGTTGGATTTGTTGTTTGCTTGTGTTATATGCTAATCAATTTGAAGTCAATATGGAGATTTCTACTCAGACACCATTCATTTAGTCTTGAAATTTTTTTCTTCTTGAACTTCTTCTGTTAAAAAATTTAATAATCCTGTCTCAAATTATTTACCTTGCCTACCGCACTGCCCAAATGGTTTTATGTCTAGCTGCATATGTGTGCCATTGTTGACAGGGTAGATATAACCTAATGAAATCAGCAAAAAAACTCTACTTCTCTGCAGGGTGTTGTTTTATAAAATATGCTACTTCAGAAGAAGCTGAAAGGGCAATTAGGGCTTTGCACAATCAATACACTTTGCCTGAGGTGGGTTTTTGCTCCTCAAGAGTCTCTACAATCTTGTAATTTGCTAATTAATGTTAAGTACTTTATTCTCATGCAAACATGTGCGTGCCGTTATGTTTTGCGAGGAGTAGGCCCTATCAAGTAGATATGCTGATGGAGAAGCGAGCATGCTTGGTAATTCTCTGCAACAAAATTTGCAGTCTCTTAAGCTGCCTTTTGCTAATGCATTACACAATTATAATGTAATGCACTGTTAAACATATTGCACTAATTGTTCCAGTATCCTATATTAACAGTGCACTATCATATTATAAAGTCAATAAACATATTGCACTAGTACTTTGTTCAAGCATCTCTGCTCCTATCCGTCTTTTGGGTGAAAGTTAGCATCTGATTTGATATATGGATCGTGGTTATTTTTGAGCGATATATGTACCATAACAACTTATTAAATTTACTCCGGTACATGTTATGTTTAATTTTTCTGACTACATTTTTAGTACTGAGTTACAAGTAGGGATGGAAAAAATTCGTGGGTTTTTCGGGTCACCGTATTCCACTCCGTCCTGGGTATACAGAATAACCTTATATTTTGGGACAGGAATGGCATATGGGCTCCCCATACTCACCTGATTGCCATTCCTAGTTACTAGTTGGGAATGCTTAGAGTTTGAACCCTCATAGCATTGAAATGTTAATCAGCTCATTCTTCTCAGTTAGTAGTTAACTGAATCATATTATGTTAAAAAGTAATTTGCTCCAAGTGTATCCAAGAGTAAAATTAAAGAATGATGAATTAGGATCTTCTCTGAAGAAGAAAAGAAAGGTATCATGTTGGAGCACATTCAATGCAAAATGGTAAATAGCAATGCTAGAACTAAGTAAGAAATTCTTGCACAAGACTTTAATGCAGAATGCTATTTCTTTAGCCTTTGCAACCCAATGCTAAAAAAAAAAAGATATTTCCCTTGACAATGCTCAAATTAATGCCAAATATAGAATTGCAATGGCAATTGCCTGATGACTGTAGTGATTATTAGAGTGCCAATGTTTTAAAGTGATGCCAATTTTTGGCAATAACACCCTATAGCATGGCATTGCACATGTTCTTGTCTATTTATCTTGATCTGGATGTTATGTATTGGTGAATGCTGTAATATTCAAATGTTTATATAGGTAAGTGCATTTGTACTTGCATGTCTACTCCAGTTTGGCTGATTTTCTCATACCTGATGGTTTTCTTTCTATGGTAGGTGCAGTTGAATACAAGTTGTTTGTGGGCTCACTGAATAAACAAGCTACAGAAAAGGAAGTTAAGGAAGTATGTTTTATGTACATTAACAATTTAAAGTTTAGTTGTTCTTTCTTTAGATTAGTTTTATTTGTGCAGGTATATATGCCCTTTTTTGATCTATATTCATTGTAATTTTATTTATTGGAAGACATCATACTTATGGAACTAAATAAATGAATTTTTTTATGTCAGATTTTTTCACCTTATGGTCAAGTTGAAGATGTCTACCTCATGCGTGATGAATTGAAGCAAAGTCGTGGTATGTCCTACTGCTTATATGATTTAGTGATGTGTCCATATTTAATCTTTACTAATGTTTTCATTTGAGGTTTGAAATATATCCTCCTTCCTGTTTCTTCTTTGCATGTGATATTCCCTCTATTAATCTCTAGAGAAGGGAGGGGGTGTTGGGGTTGGTTTGGTTCATCGTTGCTGCTGAAAAATATGTCCAGCAGGTTTTAGGGAGAAGGGAAGGATAAAAGAAGTATAGTTCAGATTCGATAGTGACTATTCTAGCTAACATCTTAGCAGATGTGATTTTGCTGATGTTTCTATTCTGAATACCCCTTTTCATTCTTATTCAATATCTGTGGGACATTTGTATTTACATGTTTCCATTTTCCTGTTCCTGACTGTATTTCCTTCAAATTTTTTTTGAAGGATGTGGATTGTTAAGTTTTCTCTTCATAGAAATGGCAATGGCAGCTATTAATGCTCTAAATGGAATCCTACACAATGAGAGCAAGCCTGTTTTGTTATTTTGATAAGAAGTTTTATTCTGATTGCAATCATGAATCATGACTGTTATCATGCATTTCAGCCATGTTGAGAGGATATCCACTAATTATCTCTCCTTTATTCTAGGGGTTGTGACCAGCCATTAACAGTTCCGGTTTGCTGATCTAAGAGGCCTAGACCTGGTGAAACAAGGTTACTTATCTAGACTTCTACTTTACTTCCTTTTTTAAAATTTGTTTTTGTTTTGTTTCTTTCCTATTTTTTTATAAGTTTGCATATACTCAGCCCAGTATATGCAAATTAATGAAATCTTGTTGTCATAGGCAATTTCCTGAGCTGTTATGTGGTTCATTTATACATTATCTCTGAATATATTGAAAATGTTACTAAAAGATGCTTAAGAAATATCTTCTGGAGGGAGCTCACTTAATTGTTGTTTATGAATATTTGATTCATCATTGATATGTGCCTTTGAGGATATTTGAGAAACTATTGATTAATGCTTCCCGTATTCAGTATGAATCTCATTCAATTTCTTTCATTTTCAGGGGTGCTCCTGCATTTGGAGGTCCAGGTTTTGGCCCTCGATTTCAAGCACCAAGTGTTAGGTGTGATTTCTTCTTCTCACTTTTAACTATTTTCAATTTATTTTCTATAGGCTAGTGTCTGAGTTTCATTCTCTGCAGACCAACAATGAACCAAGGTGATCCTATGGGCAGTGGTCGTATTCCTCCTAATGCTTGGCATCCAATGAGTCCACAGAATCTGGGCCCATCTTCTAATGCTGGCATCCATGGCTTTGGGAATCAGTCACTCCCAAGGTCTGGTGATGGATCAATATCTTCAACTCCTGTAAGGATGACATAGACAACCTAGTTCTTATTTTTATTTTGCATGAGGAAAAAGATGAGTACTGTGATAAAATGTATTTATTTTGCTTGTATGATGTTGTGGTAAATGAAATCTATATACGGTTGAAGTCAATGTGCAATACTAAGTCTAGTTTATCTTGTGATTTTTAGGACACTAATCATGGGCCTATTAATTCCAATTCAATTCATCTTAAAGAAAGCTATTCTTATGGTACAAATTTGCATCTGCTTTGAAAATATGATTCTTAAAATACACAGGAAAATTGTCTCTACTTGAGCAAGGATCTCTTTGCTGCAACTTTTAATGCAATATGCGTGTGTGTGTGTGTGTGTGTGTGTGTGTGTGTGTGTGTGTGTGTGTGTGTGTGTATGGGGTTTTTCCATAAAATGGCAAACTCCCACAGAAAGCACAACAACATTACAAGGCTGAAAATAAATGGGGTTTGGTTTAGGGAAGGGCATGATTTACAGCAGGTATTATTTGATGCTTGCTCAAACCTGCTCACTTGACCATGGGGACTAGAGAGCTAATTTAGAGGGTCTGGTTTTCTCTAAGCTAGAAGAGCGGGAAGCAATAAGTTTGGAGCTACCCTTCATGGAAAAGGAAGTTGTTTCTGCCCTTCGTGAGCTGAATGGTGAAAGCTCGGGGCCAGGATGGGTACAACTACTTGCAGCAGATTAGTGGGATATTGTTGGGATGAGGTTATGGCGGTTTAAGGTTTCTTATTGGTAGCAAGTTTGTGAAAAGTTTGAATTCCACTTTCTTAGTGATGGTTCCAAAGAAAGAAGGGGCTAATGACTTCAAGGATTTTAGACCTATTAGTCTCGTGGGCAGTCTCTACAAGTTGATTCTGCAGTGCTAGCGATAGATTGGGAAATGAGTGATGGGCGGTGTGGTTAACAAAGCCCCAGCAGCTTTTGTGGAGATAATTTGAGAGATCTTGGATGCCTCCTTAATAGCTAATGAAGTAATTGACACAATGGTGAGGAGGAAGGAAAAGGGCATCTTATGCAAATTAGATATAGAGAAGGCTTATGACAAGCTAAATTGGAAGTTTCTTCTTATGGTTCTTAGTGAGATGGGGTTCGGTAATAAATGGATTGGATGGATTCAGTGGTGTATCTCCACGACCTCTTTTTCATTATTATTAATGGTAGTCCGGTTGGCTTCTTCAAAAGCTCAAGGGGGTTAAGACAAGGGGACCCCTTATCCCCTTATCTTTTTGTCCTAGGAATGGAAGTTTTCTCTCTTTTGATTGATAAGTAAAAAATGGGAGGTTTTCTCACAGGTTACAATATCAAGGGTAGAAATGGTGTAGATATGAATATTTCCCACTTGTTATTTGCAGATGACACCTTGGTTTTCTGCAAAGACACCGAAGAGCAAATGGTGTTCCTAAGTTGGATTTTGTTATGTTTTGACTCTTTGGTCCTAAAGTCATCTGGGAAAGAGTGCTATTTTGTTAATGGGTGAAGTGGAGAATATTGATTAGTTGGCTCAGGTAATTTGTTTTTGTAGAGTTAGACCCCTCCCTCCCACTTACTTAGGCCTTTGTAGCACTAGGCGAACTTGGTTTGAAGTATTTGGGAAGGAGTTAGGGAAAGTTCGAGGAAGAGACATTTGCTTGGAAGAGATAGTATATCTCAAAAGGGGGCAGACTCACACTTATTAGAAGTACTTTGTCTAATTTACCTATTTGCCTTCTTTCTCTAATCAGGCTGCCCAAAAGCATTAAGTGTAGGTTGGAAAAAATCCAAAGAGACTTTCTTTGGGAGGGTGGCTCTCTAGATAGAAAAATTCACCTTGTAAATTGGAGTATTGTCTGCCAGGGTAAGGAGAAGGGTGGTTTGGGGATTAGAAGCCTTGATCTTTTCAATAGGGCTTTATTGGGTAAGTGGGCTTGGAGGTATGCAATGGAGGAAAACTTGGTTTGGAAATCTTGTATAGCGCAGAGAGTATGGAAGCCGAGGATGGGGGTGGTTCACTCCTTTGCAGAGGCTATGGTGTAGATCTACGGAAAATTATTGCTAAAGAATCTAGTCGACTAAGAAAATTTATGTTTCAAGTTAGGGGATGGAAGAAAAATCCAGTTTTGGAAGAATGGCCAGGTGTGGAAGCGCCCTTATGTGAAGCCTTTCTGATCTACACATGTTGTTGGCACAAAGGTATGGATTTGTAATGAAGTAGATTTGTGGGTGGATCCGAGGAAGGGTTAGGTGCTTGGGATCGCAGAGTGATTACAGAATAGGGCTTACCGTAAGCAGCTGCTTTGGTTTTGGCCACCGCCATAGTAGGGATAAAATATTGATTTGGAAGGTGTGTTTCAGGACCCTTCATGGTGCAGGCTTCTTGTACCGCTCTTGGAGATTACTCTTGTCAATCCCACAGGCTCAAGTGGAGACTATAATACTAACTCAATTGGTTTTTGTGAGCTTGTGAATAGAGTAGGGTCTTCACTAACTAGAAGCAGAAAAGGAGCTCTCGGGGGTTACAGGATGGGACCAGTGAAGACCTCTATCAGAGGGAGGCATTTTGGAGAGGGCCTAATAGCTGTGAAATATTAAGTTGGGATGGACCATAGTCTGCAGAAGAGTGGGGTGCACCGGATTTGGTAAGACAGATTCAAACATTCTCCTGAACAGGCCACCGATCGTTCTCGATAATGGAGGAGCCAATTTGGAGATAATTTTCACTTTGGATTTGAGCCTGAAGCAAAATGGAGGATTGGAGCTCAATGGGGAATGTTAGCTTGTTTAGGTTCCAGGGACACAAGGATATATGTTGATGGAGAGATAAGCTAAAGCGAAATCAAAGAGTGATCAAGGGGTTTTGGTGTAATGGATGACTGCAAAGTAAATAATAAAGGTGTGACTCTTGGATGATTTGGAGCGGGAGACCTAATGATGGAAAATAGAGGGGACAGGACCGGAGTATCAATTAAAGTGAAGGCGACCTTGGAAGAAATCTTGGAGCGACGAGGCTCAAGTAAGGAGGTGATAGGAATTGTTTTTCGCAGATAACAAATTCTCATAGAAAGAGAAGCTGTATGAACGGATCGTATTGGTGATAAAATTTTTTAACCAGCGCAGAGGAAACAAGTTGATTGTGAAAACTGGCCAGAGATCTCTTTGGAGACCATGGGGATGGTGATCAGAGGGATATTCTCTAGGTGATACCATGGAGCTTTATTTAGAAATTGCTGCGAGAAGCAGGGATCATGAATCCTTTTAGTGACTGAATGAGGATCAGGCTCCAGTAGTCTGAATTTCTGAGTAACTTTCAGTTTGGTTTGGATCATTATTAAATCAGGATATTTAGGATGACTGCAGGAACTATACCATGAGTCATGGGAGATTTGTAAGAAGCTGAGACTCAGCTTTGCTGGTTTCATTCAAAAAGGAGGGATTGAAGATTTGAAAATTCAGGACCGTAAAAACTACTTGAGCATTGGAACGGTTACAAAGTCTTTATTAACCAGTTGAAAAGACGATCAGTCCAGTGATGAGATGATAAATCTGCATTAGTGGAAGGAACAATTGACCATCTTGTGATTATAATGAATCCATGGATATGCGAAGAAGAAAAAGACACTCTGCAAAACTGACATCAGCCCCGACAGAACCAGTGATTTCTCATGGTTGTGCTGACAGAATAGACTTTACGGAAAAATGGATGGGGTGGACAGTGAGTGCATCCCACTTGCTTCACTTTTTCCAGTCATACTAATGGCGATGAAGGCTTTTAAGAGTTCAAGGGTTGAGCTTTTAAGGGAAGTCCCACTTTCCTACCTGCGCTCTTAGGATGAGCTTTTCACGATGAGACAAGCTACTGGAAGATGTTTATTAGACCTGGGATTTGTAAGAAGATAGATTGAAAGGCAGTTACACACATTGACTCGGGATAGTCTCTTGTTTTTATAGATGGAAGCCAGAAATCAGTTATCAGATGGTTTGCTGTTGAAGCTTATATCAAGAGAGGCTGATATCAATTTGGATAAAAACTCCCTTATTTGATGGGGAGGATCAAGGCGTCATTGCTATGAGTTGGATCTAAGATGATATATCTACATTTAACACAGGGTTGTAGACCAGAATAATAGAAAGATTCTGAGTGTGTGAGAATCAGAGTTGAAGAAGGTTTAGAAAAGGTCAAAGCTAAATGGAAGTGTCATTTAAAATGGAGGAACTTACTTTGGATAACAGGGTTGTTTGTCGTCACCCACTATATCGCCAGCTCCCATTTTGAATACTAGAAGGAATCAAAGACCAGAGACGAAAGAACATTCAAGAGACTTCTATAGGGAGGTAGCAGCTTAACAGGAAGATACATCTAGTAAAATAGGATATTGACATTTTGAGCAAATGGTGAGTCCTACGACGTCCCAGCTAACCTTTCATTTCAACACAAGAACCTGTAGGAAAATCAGGACTTGGAGATTGCCTGGAGAAGAACCAGGCATGGAGGAATGTGTTTTAAATATGATATGGAAGGGGATGGTTCTCTTCTGCTTGAGAAGCGATATCAAGTTGGCTACTGGAAGGGATATCGACAAAGAAAGCGGGGTCAGATCAAGTGAGCCCCATTGCCTGATGCATGAGGAAATGAGTATGAAGTGGACACTGGGAGGGATGTTTGAGATCTGATTAAGAACCCTTCTTTGTTTCCTCACTGCCTCTATAGGTGGCTTCTTTCAAAGGAGATATAGGTTTGTGAGAAATCAAGGAGAAGGAGGTGGAGCCTGATTGAGAGACTGGCTGCGTTGAAGGGTGAGCTGGGCCACGCAGGACCACTCTTGAGCACCAAAAGCAAGCCAACTCCACGGTCTGACCAGGTCACCTCAGATGAATGGAGTGAGGATGATAGTTTCTATCAGTCAAAGTTATGACGATTTTGGATATGAGGCAGAATCTTGTGCCGTGGGGCTGGATTTGGAGGCTCCCATTAAGCCTGAGGTGGGGTTTTACATGTGGGAGATGTGGTGGGAAGAATTACGACTATGGATCAGCTCAAAGGCAGAACTATTCTCTTTGAAGCAGGTCAAATCCTTTTGTGAACAAGAGAAGACTCATGAACATCTTGATTCAGTACTAAGTTGGAGTGGACCACTGTATCTTATCAGAAAAGCGGAGGTGGGTTGTCTACAGATCAAACTCTAATAGTGGGACAAACTCTCTGAGAAAGGAAACAAGGCCAGCAGAGAGCTGGATTCCCTATATTTTTGTATCGACAATCAGGATTGAAGATTAAATGGTTTTGAGATATACGATTCTCGTAGATTAAGGCTGAAACACTTTTTTTTTTTTGCAAAGACCGTTTGTGATAATTCTTATGGTTTCTGACGTGAATCTCTTCTTTTTAAGAAGAGTATTTGGATCCTCTCAGGTTTATACGATCAGTTTGTTATATATTTTCATCTAGTGTACTTTATGGGTGATTTGAGTTGTGGCTTTCTAATTTCTTTAATACTATGGTTTTTTCTCAAAAAGAAAAAAAAAGAAAAGAGACTTTCATTGATAATATCCCTGTGGGAAGGGAGGAAGAAGAGCAGGCTTACATGATCTATCATCAGGCAGGAGACAGGTGATTGATCTTCTTCACTTAGATAATGTTGGACACCCTGCTTTGTGAAGAATCTTCTTTAAAGATAGATTATTTTCCAGTTAGGAAAGAACTAAATCCCTTTGGAGGGCCTCCTAATTCACACAGAATTGCGGAAGAGAGGAATATAGAATATTTTTTTGAAGATACCGCACTCTTCAAGTTAAACTCTCCATTATCAGTTCACTTTTTGCGACTGGAGTTCAAAGCCCAATATCTCGCTGTTGGTGCTATAGATTCATAGCTATACTGGGATATTATCTTTTGAAGGCTGATTTATATGTTTTTTGTTTTGTTCACTAGTCTTTTCAACAGTGGCCTGGACTTGCTCTTTCTCTCTTCTTACCTCATTGTTTTGCTTGATTACTCTCATTCTTTATCCTCAAAAAATGAGATATAGATCTCTCACCTAAGACCATAACTATAATAGTTATGAACATGGAAATGGAACTCCCTAAGCTATTAGTACAGGCCCGAGACGATAAAGTAAAATAAATCCCTCCCATTGGGATCTCTTATTCTCAAGAATCTTACATTTCTCTCATATAATTTACTGTTCTCTCAAGAGCATACAATTTACTAAGTCTTACTATGATGGAAATTTAAAAACACAGAAGTAATGATGGATATATCTTCATACGCCAGGGACCACCATAGGAACTTGTAAAATTCCAGAGGAAGCACCTGACAAAAGTGAAATGACAATGAAGAAAAGATGAATCAATAAAACCTCCATCTCTCAAACTAGCCAGAGAACACCTTTGAACTGATTTATAGAGACCATCAGCTGTAACTTTTCATTATTGTTTTACAGCCTATGACTACGACCGAAAGCAAGAGGCGCCAGCACGGGATCAGGACGCAGATCCACCAAACAGAGTCCATATGGGTAAACAGCAGTTGAGACATAGATGGGAGCCAAGAAAAGAAACGTTTATGTGGGCAGCTCAGCTTGTGGGCGACGTGACAGCTGGGTGCATTTGAGAGGGAGGATATGCGAGCAAGAGAAAACAGGTCTACGAGAAGGTGTGTTGGATTTTTGGATCATCTAGTTCTGGTGGAAGTTTGATTCAAAGTGGAGGGCTTAATGGCTCCAGCTAACTAGTCAGAAATGAGTCAATTCTCTCCACATAGTGACTCCTATAAGGATCTAGGACAATGTATGAACAAACAGCCAGATACCCTGTAGATCTTCCCAAAAACCACAAATTCTCTAATGTTTCCACTGTGAGAGATAACAATTGAAGGCTCAAAGGAAATATTATTGAACTATAAACTTTCCACGGACATTTGTGAGACAGCTCCTTTATCATTATCCATCATTTGGATGTCTCCCACTTGTACCACTAGCTTGCAGACCAATTTCTACCACCCTAGAGCACCCTCAGTATTTTCTAAAAATTTGGGTTTTCTCAAAGATCTTCCAAAACCTAGTTCATGGATAACTTTGATCTAAATAACTTTCCCACTTTAAAGGTGAGATACACATATTAGCCTCAATATGAAATTTTATGGAGCTTGGCTTTGCTCCAAAGGGACTTGCTCACTACTAAAATTTGGATAGTTTTAAGACCTGTTCTGCATATCTTCTGGGGTTTGTTAGTTCTTTGAGATCTTTGATGAATCTCTTTGTCCCCCTGTTCCTGGGCATGGGGAGGGAAGGTAACGTAACAATAGTCAATCTGGGCTATTTGATAATTTAAAACTTTGGCATGTTTACAGTTGAATAGACATATTAAAGAGAATGTTTTCTTTTGTACTAAGTTTGTTAAGGTCTGCTGTTCTGTTTGGATTATTTTGTCTTCCTTTATTATGTGATACATGTACCATTCTCACTTCCCTTACACTGTTTAGTTCAGGCCTGTGGGTGATTGTCAATACATTTGGAGACTCAGAGTTGAGATATCTTTTGGGGGTTAGGCACACTATTCAACTCATATTTTGTTTCAACATCTCTTCCATGGAGCTGTAAGCATTTATGAGATTTGTTTGCTGACTGATATTAGTCCCAGTGTATGGTTGAGTCTTTTAAATATTATGATATAGCACTCTTATCTGTTATCTTGTTGATGCTGGGAGTCTGGGTTGTTTTCTAATTTATCTATAGAGTGTATCAAGATGGGATTTCTTATATCACTGTTTCAGAATTTGTGGCGCCATTCACGTGGTGGGGCTGGCAAGCCGATGCTGGCTGTTGGAATATTCCCACTACAGGTCTTGTTTACAGCTCAGCCCAGATGGATTCTCTTCCACCGGGTTACAGATTTGCATCCCATCACAACAACGAGTACTTATGGTTCAATTTTATGATCGCTTTGATCGCTCTTCTGAAATAGTCTGCGGGATGGACCAGTTGTTTATTTTAGAATGGCACGCAGGCTTTAGCAAACCTACCTCAGGATCTTCATCAGTGAGCAAAAAATCTTATCACAGTTGTAGAAATAACTGGTCTGGGCCCTGCCACAAGTCCTGGCTGCTCTCAGACTCCTCAAATCTTATACAGCTCAAACTCTTATTAAATCACGCATCCACATGGTTCAGTCCTTCTAATCATCTCTATTCTACTGATCAAGATCCCTTAAATAAACGCACTTGCATCCAACGATTGTGCGGGGGGGTTTGTGAATGACATTTCAGTCTCAGCCTCAGGTTAACAGGTACCTCATCCTTTACCTTCAGCAGACCTCATCAGCCTGTTTACAACTGCTGTGCACTATAGCAGCAATCGCTTTCTGGCTTTCAGTGCCATCACTCAAAGCAACAGCTTCAGGGTAACCTCCCACACCCAGTCATAGCCTCAGGTGGCACAGATACTACTCTCAACAAACTGCCTAATGGTTTCTAATCACTCTAGCTTGAGAAGGCGTTTTCTCAGCTGTAACAATTTAACTGTTTGAAGAAGCCATCAAAATAAAACAGTATGTCTGACAGGGTTCTGGATACTAAATGGCAGGCCACTACACTAGCATTCACGCCAAAGGGCAAAAGCGGAAAAGAAAAACTTATTAGACATTACTTGTTTTGGTACATACTAATTAAATTCATATATAAATATTTTCTTGTTCTAGCCAATATCGGTTAACCTGATGAGTTATTTATGGTAAAGTCTTAGTTGTTGTATTGGTGTGGATCCTATCTATTTGAGTAGACAATCAAACTTATTCAGTGACATTGCAAGTTGCTGGTGCGATTTTGAACCCAAGGTTGTGGTTGTCTGAGGCAGCGATTTGACACTTCAGCCTGCCATTCCACTCTATTGAGCTTTTGGAGACCAGGGGATACTAAGTATGAATCATGAATGATGTTGAGACACTTTGCTTGTACTATACATATTCCATAATATATAGATATCTTATTGTCTTCTTCTCATTTTAAGGGATATTTTAGATGCCTTCTAAATGTGGTCTGATTATGTTCCAACCTCATCTTTGGTTTTCCTTCAATCTTCTTACTGTTTGTTACATTTTTAGTAGTTTGTGGACCATTCTCTTGCACGCCAATTTATACTAAAACACTTGTTCTTTTGTTTCAAAGTGGAATATACCCAGGATTATACCACAGACTTTATTTATCTAAAAAGCACATTACCTATCATCAGCTTCACCGAATCTTGCGCTACTACTTCTGCATGCACCTGCAGCAACCCAGGCTTGTGGCTTTAAAATACTGGTGGTTCTTGAAGAACACTACTGATGGATTTACAATCTTATCATAACAATTGTAACAGTGGCTGAAGGTGAGATCCATATCCATTTCTATTTGTGGAGGTTTTCTATCTAAGTGTTTGACAATTGCAGAAATGGGTCAGTGGGAAAACAGAAGGGTTAAGCACTTGAACAGCAACAGTGGCAAAAACCCAACCGGCTCAACAGTCTGAGCCCCGGCTCCTGCACCTCAGGTTTTGTCTACAACAGGACCTCAGCTCAGCTGGGTGGCTTCAGACTCAGCTCAAAACACATCTCAGAAACTGGGGTTCAGTGGAAATCATAGCATCAAACAGATACCAGCCCTCCAAGTAACTACCATCAGGTCAGTTTTCACCACCATCTTTTTCACGATGCATACGATTGTTTGACCTTTCGTATAGGATTGGAACTCGAGTACCAGGCTGGGGCCATGGTGTAAAAACTATTTGGAGTGAACTATATACAGAGATCATATGAGTTTTGGAATGGATGTTGTATGATCTCAGCCGTACCCGATGCCCATTTGGACTTGCTGTACTCTATTGTGGGTGTTTTCTCTGGCAATTAACTGGCTCACTATTAAATATAACCAACATATAAACTATTTTTATAGGAAGATAGCCAGTTTAAAAGTCAAATCTGGCCTAAGTACGAGGATGGGTTATTAGAACTGTAAGAATATCCAAGATAGCAGGAAAACAGCCATCTAGGTAATGCTTCAGTCTTTGCAGGCCTCTGAGCCAGGGAAATGGGTTTCTAAACTAATTCAATATAGTTTCCAGAACTTGGGAACCAGAGGAGGACTCTAAAATAATTCTCTGGGCCATTATAACAAAAATCAAGTTTTACTAGTTCAATTGCCACTACAATGATTCATTTGGAGCTGCTCAAAATCTAAATATTTGTTAGTCATATTATAGGAAACTGAAATATTCTATGACTGTTAACTTAGAGAAACTCATATTTACACGACACGTTCAGAGACTATTTATATCATAAGAAATAAATCTTGGGTTCAAATCTGAAATGATAAAGTTCAATTCCTAGAGATATTAAGAAAAAATTGCACCTTTTAAAGTGTGAGGATGTTCTTTTGTATTGCTATTTGTAGGATTCGCCTCATTCTTTGCAAAAAAATATAAATTAAATCACTACCATATCATATGAAACTGTGGTATTAGTTTTGACCAGGTTCAAATTAATATTAACTTCAAACATAAGTAATCCATTGAAGCATTTATGGAAAAGTTGATCTATATATTCAAATTTCTCTTTTGCAAGAGTGTGGGATGACTCTATATGGATTGATCATGATTGGGTTGTGCCAGCAACATACTTAGTCTCTTTGGAGCTTAGTTGTGGCTGTCACTAACCTGTCTTTATTTTCTCAAAAAAAAACCGTGGCTTTTATGCGCAGTTCATCATATAATCAAACTGAACACAACTGGATTTTTAATATAACTATTTGGTTCCTCTATTCTAGATCTTGTGTGTGATCTTCATAGATTCAAAGCTTTTATACTTTATTGACATTTCCTATTCCATGAAAAGAAACAAAAGATTGCCATAATATTTATTATAAATACCAATGTTTTATTCCTTCAAATATTTATTTCTAATATTTGTGTATACAAAAATAAAACTTAATTTTAATTTAAGCATTTGACATCAAAAATAACATCAAAGCTTATTTTACCTATTTTTATTTTCAATAGGCTGTTTTTTAAATAATTTATATAATAATTTTTATTAAAATACAAAATTATGTATAGCATCATTTTATTTTCAACCACTAACATCATGCTCAACTACCACAGCCTAACAATTCATATATAACTTTAGATCTAGATCAAAGTGCTGTTATCAGACATATCTGAAATACACTTTAAACCTCAGGTGAAACTTATATTGGCCCATTGTTCATGTAACCATTTGGACTAACAACTTAATGAAGGAGAAGACTTAACAACTCAATAAAATCGCGGCTTTGTGGAGAGCAGACTATGAGTGAATGGAGGGCAATGGTTTGGAGCTTGGGGCATGAGTGTGATAGTGAGCTAAACTATAATATCTAAATGGTGTTTAACATGGATGTCTGTTCTGATTGTTGGAATTGATTGTAAATAACTGTTATTGGATTCGAAAGAGCTTAGTTTCTGCAGCACAAAATCACAAAAAAGTTATCTTCCTTTAGTTGTTTTTGGTTTCCGCCCATATCTGGTATTACTCAATTAGCAAAAACACTTTTGGGGACCATCTATTCAGATTGCTTTTCTTCTTGTGCTCTCTCCCTGAGATCTTTTGAATGAAGTAAATACTCCTAATTTTAATACATTGAATATTCAGCTGTGAATATTAGATATTAATTATGGCAGTTCTTGGAAGAACTGTAATCCAGCTTATATAATTCAGAGACTATGTGAGGTGGTTATTGGTTAGAGTCTTAACAAACTTGTATTTTTTCATCAACTTTTGGTTTCTTTACATTCTGCTGTAGGGGTTGGATTATATCTCAAAGCACCGTGCAGAGACTAGATCAGTTAACTGATCTGCCCAACAGGCAATGGGAATAGAAGCCTTCAGTTGTAGCACATTACATGAAATAAGTTCATTTTCTACTTACTTTTTGCTTTTCAGGGCGCTTCAAGCGGCTCGGAATTGGATATGGGGAAGAACAACCAACAGTTCAATATGTTATTCCTTTTGATTTTCATGGATGACCTCTTCCCACTCATTACATTCTTCATTCCCCACTAAAGCTATTCTCACGAGCACTAAGATGGATGGGTGATTATTCAATCATTCCCATATTTATCCTAAAGTTGCTCATCATTCAGGGGAAGTAAAAACTTTAACCACTTCTGTATCTGAGACTTCAGTGAAAAGAATGTGGGCAGTTCACATCATTCATTGTTCCTCCTCAAATAATTAACTTGAGTTTACTATCTCCACAATTACATCTTATGGTTTCCTGTGAGGTGTGTTGACCATCAGATTCATGGAATAACAGTCACTCTCTCATCATAAGTTACATGTTAAATTCACCCCAGTGAATTGCTGGCACTAAATAATACTCTCACTTAGACCATTTCATCAGGCCCAGTTTCATAGACCACATTCTATCCTCTAACTACATGGGGAGGGATATAGGTGTATGATATGTTTGGGATTCACTTGGAGACATCAGAATCAGTAACTCATTAAGGCTATATTTGTGTGGATTCTGGGTTGGGAGTGGTATATAGTCTGTGTATTCTGTAGCAAAGCATATCATTGAAATTTTCTAACACACCACCTTCTTTTGGCAGAGGCTTTGGTTCGCTTATATCTATCAAGCCAAGAGCTTACTTCCCCTCAGTGAGACCCCTGTCATACCCAGCCTAGTTTAGAGAATCTCTAAAATTAACAGCCTGATTCCCTCCGGTTTTGCCTCTTTCCCGATCAATGGGTTCAAGCATCCATCTTCAGCATGAGGACTGCAGAGTCTCGAAAATCATCATATCAGCATATAGTTCCCTGGGCACATGGGTTTATTCACTCGAACTGGAATGTGCCCTGAGTCGGAGTGAGGCGATCCTCTCCAGACTCAATGGATTGACATGAAGCCTGGTTGTCAAGTGCAGGATCAAAGATCAGTTCCACCATAAGTCATGTAGTCGATGGTGGATTCAGGCTTTGAGCTGCGGCGACTCATGAGTCGGCCCGTGAGCTGGGACGTTCAGCTTGCAGAATCATTGTTTCATCTAGCTTTTCCCCAAATGTGTGTACCCTACCCAAAACCGAAGCATCGTTCAATGGAGAACCACCTATTCTAAACTTGAAAAATAATGGAAGATGAATCTGCCTCTACTCTATCCTGTCACGGAAGGTGATATATCTGAGCAGTCATGAGTGTTGGTGATTCTGGAACTTGGCGACAGGTGTCAGGACGCAAGAATTTGGAATGGGGATCTTGTTGTGGCTGCTGATTTGCTTTGGCCTGCAAGCTTGTATCCCTCCTCCGCTGCAGGTATCCGACCTGAACACTCCTGACTGCACACAACGATCTCGCGATTCGGATTGGTTTTTCAGGGAGAGCAGCATGGGAAAGTAGTATGATGGGGATGTGGTGGGTCAATAAGAGTGACTCAGCTTTTGATCTGTTCAGAAACTTGAGCTTGAAAGATAGTTGGAGTTCTTAGATTGAGGCTGAATGATAAAACTGAATCAGAGGTAAAAGATAATAAGAGGACCACTACAGGTTGACTCAGGTGATAAAAACTCAGTAGCTTGGATTGGAATCTCAGACATTAACAATGCTAGAACTGAAGTGATAGAGTTCACTGAGCTGAATAGTTACTGAGTTGGGACCTTGAAGATATTCTCCTGATTGACTTGACCTGGTTGACCACTTAGTATCCACTGCCGTGCAGGAAACAACGGGAGTCTGGCGCTCATGGCAAGATGTCGGCACAAAAAACGGTTCCAGAACACACTGATTCAGGTCCCCAGTTTTATTGCGTCAGATCACGCAAAAACCTATGATAGATTCAAGGATTTGAGGTGCTGTTTCTCCCCAACAAAACTCCCAACATATTAACAGAAAACAGAGGCATCACGGCTTACCACAAAACTCATTTTTACAAATTGGCCCATATGACTCATGGGCATATTACTGTATAAGAGTGAGAGTCCTGCACATAGAAGCAAAGTCAAGATAGGACTTGTTAACAAAACAGTTTATGTGAAATACAGACACACAACAGTGAAGCTGCCATTCACTGAATACTCAAAAAACAGCATAGACTGAGAGGAGCATTGGCTTCTTTTTTATAGGCAGCTATCTAGTATTCTATCAGTATAAGATAACCTGCCAGTAATCCTCTAATCAAATCCTGTGAGATCTCTGATTTCAAACTTACAGTATATTATAATCTAACATCTGAGGATATAGATAGAAACGAAGTATTTTGTACTATCTCTAGGTAAACACAGAAGACCCCTAAGGAGACAGTTTGAGGTTATGACCAGAAAATGAATCTATTTTTATAAGAGGCTGTGAAGAATTGCGGGGTTGGGGCAATAAAAAAGAAAACATCTTCGTTTCAGAAACAACAAGGTAGTAGGTTAAGAGGGCAGTCAAAGACATGTGCCTTCTAACTCTTCAGTTCCTTTTTTGGACTCTCCTCCCATTTTCAAACGACAAAAAAAGATTCATTTATTTTCATTGTGATCATAAGGAGATGTTTGATTAATATCTGTGGTTTCTTTGGTAGGATTTTCACCACCTTCTATTTACAAAGATCATCCCCAGTTCTTTTTTTTTCCTCCATGTGTGAAACACATGTGTTATTCTCTATCATTGATGATGGATCATATGGACGGAAAGTATTAGGAAAGAAAAACTCTTAAAAGTGTGGATTTTGATATATTTGGTCTAATTATTAAATATAAAAAAATAAAACAAATAAAAAATCAAACTATTAAGGAATTTGAGATCTTATCTTACAGTTAAGCTGAAAAAAATATTTCTTTATTTTTAATAATGTTCTATGGGATCATTGACTGTCTGAGTCTGATCTCATGTGATCGGTTGTGCTGAACATGGACTCGCTTGTGTTTCCTTCGACTCACACACAGCAACTATTTACCACTATCAGTCACATGATGATTCAGTTAAGACATTTTGAAGTGGACTAGGCTCTGAGCTAATCAGGAGCCACCACTCTTGCACGATAAAATATCTATCATTCGCTTTTTTTTTACATTGTAAAAATAACCTTTTTTTTTGAGACCCATGCCAAGATAAACATTGAGCAAAGATGGTTTTCTCAAATAGGATGACAAACTTCAAAGAATGAAGGATAAAATTTACTCAGAACACTATGGACCATTTGAGGTTTTAACCAAATGTTTCTTCAAAAGCCGCATCATCAACCTAGAAGTCAATCCTATTGGGTTGATGAATTTAGTAATCTCTGATCAGTTATAGATTCTAGATAGGATTCATTTGTTTATCTTCTCAGTCAGGTCCAGCTTGTTGGAATCCCCAACTCCCTTGGCTCATATACTCATGGATTGGCTGATGAAATTTCATCTCAACGGATTCCAGACAGAGTTTTTCCCTTTATTTTCACTCCTATCACAGACTTAACTTTTGTATAAATGACTGTGAAGTCATTAACCATGGGATGACTCTCCCATGATTCCCCTACAGGAGTCCTTTTATGACTCAGACCACTGCAAACAGATCCTTTTGTTTTTTTTTTACAAGAAAAAATGGTACTATTGATCTGAAATGCGATCTTTGACCAGGCATAAGATGCAGTCAATTAAAGAAAACTTTGAGACGATCTGTATCAGTTGACCCATAACAATCTGGGTTGAAACACTATTTGTGTCAATGTGAGCTAGAATCACCTTGATTTAGATTACTCATGTGAGTAGTAAAATAATTACGTGTCTCTACATGGAACAAATATGTTTAATATTTGAATTAGCTTTTGCGTCAGTACCAGGCAGACACCAACACACGCGTAACTAAAATGTAAAAAATAAAAGTAGCTGAGATCTATAACATGGAAAGAATCATTAAAGTAAAATAACAATGAAAATCTATCTCTTGTTTAAGAAAAATGATTAACAAGAAAAGTGAGAGAAGAAGAAGCAAGTGACAATCAAACTACTTTCCCAAAGAAATATTAAAAATTACTATATGAAGCATTGTTTACGACTTAAGTAAAAGAATATGATTATTTGCAAAAGTTGAGCCTTAAAGTTTGAAGAACTTTGTGTCCCGGGTTTTGAAACACCCCTATAAACTTATTAACCATTCTTTATCATCTTGAAACTTTTGAATCAATTTAATTGAGTTTTAAAGCATAACAACTTTTGGTGCTATGGTAGAGGATTAACTTTCATATAAACTCATTGACTCATAGGTCTTTAAACTTTTGAGACAAAACTAATGATTTAATATGATATCTTCTATTTTTGATTAGTATTTAATTGAACCTCATTGATTTGTAGAATAAAGATATTAGAATGGGAATTTAATATATTACATGACCAGATGAAGGCTCATAAAGAAAATGAGCAAGATCAGATCAGCGTAAAAATGGAGTAAGATACATTCTTTGGTTTAGGAGGCTGTCAACTCAGTTAGGGATGCAGGATCGGATCTCTTACAACAATATGATGTGGGTTATTTTATGTGAATTTGTACTCAAAGGTCAGAGCCACATAAATACCTACTGATTTTGACATAGGAAAGACCAGAACTGGATCTCATGAACTCCTGAGCTCATCAAATGAGCTCCATCCGTCAGTGTGTGACCATCTTCTTTCATTTTTGGTTCTAACAAATAGTGATTGTTTCAGGATTAAACAACGGGATCCATTGAATGCAAGGTGTTGACATCATGCTGGCCTGGCCTCTGAGCCTATTGCCAGCGTTGTGGCACGAAGTGATATTTCAAAACCGGAGGGCCAGCTTCAACATTTGTCTGACAGAAAATGTTGAGAGAGATGATTGATTGGAGCTTTGTACCGGTGCAGCCATGGCCACAACACGAGGCCCGACAGCCTTCTCTTGTGTCATCCTCCTCATACGTGTGAGTTTGTTTAATGAGAGGATCTATTATAGGGTTTATGGGAGGAATCAGTTGATGGGTGCCTTTTGGGTGATCTGGCTTCCTGCAAAAGATATCCTGAACACCATTGAACATATCATATACGCCAGATTTTGTTAAAACTTATCATATGAAAAGAACAAATAGTTGTTTGGTTTTTGTATTTGGCTTAGAAGAACTGTTTGAGTCATATTTTTGGTTCTGAGAAAAATACCCTGCCAGAACACTAAAACCATATTACAAACTTCAAAACGATATTAACATGTTTTTAAAAATTATTTTTTAGAAACTGGGTTTACCTGCCAAAAATCATAAACTACCAAATCAGAGTTCAAGTACCTCCGAGGATCAGACTATTTGATTTGTCTTGCATTCAAATCAAACAGCATCAAAATATTATAATGAAAAGCACGTATTGTATAAATATTATATTAATATGTTTTACCTGTTTGAGAAAGATTTTTTTGAGTGTGAATCAGAGACTCTATTGCTATGATCAGACAAACAGTATTCAGGACCACTTTTATATATTTTTACTTGAAACTCATCACGTGTGCAGATATAGGTGAGTTTATTGCTTTGTAAATCAGAATAATAGCAAATTCTATTAAGTAACAACCAATCTTATGAATCACAATTTTTTGTTTTGAAAAACTGAAAAGACAAAACTCCCTCTGTTGTCCTCTGAGTTATCAAAAGGATCCTATTTTCAAAATAACTAAAAGATTACACAGGAACAAGCATTGTTTGACACTATAGCAACTCAAATCAAAGGCTAACACCAAAATCAATCTATAGAAGCATTGTGGCTTTTTTAAAAATTCTGTACTGCATTTAGTTATAATGCATCAAATTGTTTATCATATTAACAGGGACTCCCTCACTTTTTATCATATATTACAACGTTGAGTACTTGTGTGGTAAAATATTGAGTAGCTTACTATTATCATTACTATCATCTAAGCCAACTAATATAGATCTATTAATCGTTTCCCTTGACATAAATCAAGTTGTACTTTGTTGCAGGCCTGAACTAAAAGTTTAGTCAACTGATATGGACCGATAGCCCTGCCTGCCACTAAAAATCCGATTACTTTTGAAAATCCTAAAAACACTGATATGTGTGGCGTGAGGATTATCCATCTTGGATAATCTTTAGGGATTGCAGTGGTTTGCTGAGTAATGGGCATGACATATATGATATATAGAAGAGAAGATGTGTTTTTCTTTACCATACAAAAGACAGAACAGGAAATAACCGGCGTGATTATAATCCAGATATTATCAACAACCCTGAACCAAGGAGGGGATGGAGTTTGTACCTGAATAACGAAGTAGGGCATTTAAAAAAAACGACCCTATCATCTTCTTTTCAGAGAAATTTTCTTGGAGCTCCCGCATTTCATTACTGTTTTCATTCAACAAAATATTAAACCTTCAAAATAGACTAAATGAAGTAAATACTCCGATCTGAAACTTAAAGAATATTGTAACTACTGTTGCTGCGATAGGGCTTTTTCCAGTGGATGGGACCAGATGGGACTTAAGAAATGGATCAAATGACCCAGAATAACACCACATAAGAATAAATCTTATAGTATAATAGTAAATCAGACTAGACCAAAACTATATTAAAGTTGTTTAGTTGGATTTATGAAAATTGTTTTGAGCAGTTTTGAAAATCTAACTGTGATTTGATCTTACTATAAGTAAATAGATTATTGTCTTTACTCCCAGACATTTTATATTTTTATGTTTTTTCATAAAAAAAAAAAAAAAACAGACCAACAGTTCTTTAACTGTTTTCTTTTATTCTCTTTTGTTTTTTTAGAAAATAAACAATGTCACTGAAGTCTTTGTAAAGCGTTCCCATGAGGCTGTTCAACACTCAGACCCAACGAGACAAAATAGATCTGAGATATGATAAATCTACTTTGGAAGCATTGCGGAGAATAAGTGAGGTGTTGAAGAACTAACACAATTACCTACTGTTTCAATGGATGGAATCAGTGCTGACATTTGCATGTTTCAAGACCATTCATTTATGGGATTTTTTTTTTTCTGGATCTGAAACAGACTATTTAAGCAGAAAATTGGCTGAGTACCGGCATTTTAAGATGGGGGGTACATCTACTTGACTAAAGCAGATGTGAAACTGGAGGAATTACATTCCTACCATCTTATTGACCTATACTCTCTGCTGGCATAAGTAACAGTTCTTATCTTCACAAATAAAGGATCAGAAAGTTTTCAAAGGAAAATACCTCTATACTCTTTGCAAAAAATATACCATATATATATCTATGCAGATCACTAATAGTTTCAACATTCAGGTGGATTTTGCGCCACATATAACATAAAATAACTAAAAACAGATTAAGATGAACCAAAACATTGAAACTATGGTGGATTTGAAATTTGAAGGAGAATACGATTCAACAGAGTTTGAAATTAAACTAACAATTTACCCATTGTTCTTGACTATGGCAGAAATCATGGAATTACCTTCAGGCCCACAGTGCTTTCTACTAAGGCTGTGGGAGAGGGGTGAACTCTATAAAAAGTAGAATTGTTGATGGGCAAGAGAGGATACAGAGATTTGCCATTGAAAGTTTTTGATGGCTGCTCAAAGATTATTCTAAGGTGATTACCGAGCAGGGAGCTTTCTTTGCTTTTCTTTTTTTTATTTTCTTTAATCTTATTTTTTGAGGCAGGATGAGGGTTACCTTTTCCTATTTTTTCCCGCTGCAATAATAGTGTAGGATCAACATCTTCTCAATACAAGATATTCACACCTTCACATGGGAGAGAAAAACAGCCAACCTTTACCTCTCCTGCCTGTTCTCATCCCCCCAGCCTCTGTGTAGTTTCAGTAGTATTGACTAGACCTTCTGCCTCAGATATATTCTTGAGTGGTGTTCTATCAAAATACATAATTCTCACGCACTACAGACTAACTGACTTCAAAGACATAGTAATAATATTTCACCAAAGGTCCTATTCTTATCTTGCCTCTTTTGCCTCATCTTACAGATCTTAACTGTTTTCAGCTAAGATAACAATAAAACTATATATACAAGATATGTCTTGTGAAGCTAACCAGCTTTCTAAACTCATACCTCCATGACTTTAATTATATTTTTTTTTTTTTCTGTGCTGAAGTATAATACCAGGGAGTCCTAGGATGGATAAGCTAGCTGGTGGAATTCAAATGACTTTTCGCACTGACAAAACATGCTCACCAGCATTACAGCGTAGAAATCCTCTACTCATCTGTAGACTAAAAATGCAGATCATTCAAGTAGAGATGTTGGCATTCCCAGCAAAGACTGTGTCTGCCATGGACAGACAAGCACCTCGGCATTTTCTGGTCTCATCTTTCATCCACAGTGCTAAAGGCAATCTGCATCCCCTGAATCCTCAGACACGCTCAGTAAGGAGACACTCAATGTATCAGTACTGGTTTCTTTTTCTACTTTTTTTTTTTTTTTTTCTGTTCTTTACCAGCCATGAGCTGACTCCACTAAGCTCCGCCAAACATGGCTTTAGAAAGAGGGCATCACCAGGAATGATCTCTCCATGAGACTTCTCAGATATTTCTCATTCTCATTTCATAACCTAGACACAGTTTCCCAACAGTTGAGTTTCAAGGGTAATCTCATTTTTCTACCGACAGACTAAGGTTCTCCTTTGGCCAAAAGGAAGAAAGAAAAAAGTCAAACTTAGCTTTACACTCATGGAAACTAACACTATTATGACAAATATACCTGAAATATCAATGCGTACCTCCAACAGAGAGAGAGGAAGGAAGAAAGAAACAAGAAGAAGAAAAATGGGATAATTACACAAGAAAGAAGAAACAAAACCTTAGTCTCATGATTGGAATTGAAACTCTGAGCCCCAAGAATAACACAAAACACAGAAAATAGGGAAGCGCAGTACAGACAAACTGATGGTTTTACAGTGATCATCAGAAAGATTAACAGACTAACGACCATGGCCAGAGGCGAAGTGAGTTGCTCTTTAAGACTGGAAACTCCCAGTCCAGCTGGGAAATTTTACCTGACAGAACACAGATCAAAATCTCTCTCCTGCTTACTCTGTTTGAGCTCTTCCCTCTGATTCGGAAGTCTACTCAGAGAATCATCTATCAGAAGAGAGAGGCAGGAGGGGACAGGCTTTCTCTCATGGAGAAACCTGGAACCGCTCAGGTGAGGAGCTAACAGGGTTGGCTCGAAGCCAGAAGAAGAGGCATTAAAGCCGGGTTGTTCTGAATGCTGCACTGATGTTTGCGCAGGATGTGACAAGGAAAGGAGGAAGAACTGTGCTGAGGAGTGACAGGACTCGTGTGGGCTATCAGGAACTTCCGCGTGGCATCACTGAAAGCCATGGATGTTTGCTGACTGCTACTTGAGCAAATTTAGCAATAGTGTGGGATCATCACAGAAGATCACCACTGCCGACCTGACCCAAAGCGATAATTTGTGATAAACAGCTCCTGACATCAAAAAACGATTTCAATATCCGCTCTGGCTGCTATTGGCACTGCATTGCAGCAACCAAAGGCTCGTTAAGCGAAGGGACCAGATTGACAGGGCGGGCCGATATCACGCGAACAGGAGCGATGCGACTGGCACAACGCTTCGCTTCACTCATCGCGCTCGTCGAATCAAGGCCGATCGACTTCGCTCAACGATGCGCGGGCAAATGCGACCTCTGTTTTGGTTACTTTTTTGGTTTCCGCTTCTTAAAAAAACCTGACTTTTCAGGTACTGCGGTGCACTTTTGGCAAAGATCAGAATTAACAAATCCACAGAACTACAAAGAGAACACCCGACTGACTCGGCCGCCATTTTCTTTACACCAGGTACGTTGCCTTCTTTTTCCACGCAACTGTATAGCTGATTACTGTAACAAAATCTCAATGAAAAAGTCAGTTAGAGAAGGACCAGTAATCCAGGGACCGCCCAGAAGGTCAGGAAGCCTAATGAGCCCTTTTCAACTTCATATGGTATATCAAAGAAACTGAAGGAAAGGAAAACTCTCGCCGGAATCTGATCGGAAAATGTTGAATTAGCCATCAATTCTCAGTCTTCACTTGCTCTTTCTCCTCCATCTACTCACCCAGGCAAGTTCCTCCTTGTTTGTGATTACTTGCTTGTGTGTATTGAAGAGAGAGAAATGGAGAGAGAAAGAAGAAAGCAAGAGAGAGAGAGAAAGATAAAGACTATTTAGTTAAGTGTGAAGGGATTTTGGGGGTGGGTTTTTAATTTAATTTAATTTTAATTGTAGGAGTAGGGAAGTTGGGCTGGATACACAGGTGAATTTGGGCGCCAGCATGTGTCGGTCAAATTGTGCAATCTTGATGACCGGTTGCGCAATTAATGTCCAACTGGACCGCTTCTCTGGTGGACGCCTTCATACGGTGTGCTTGACTGGTTAACCGGCTAGTGTGGACATGGCTTTTCTCACACGTGGCACCTAAAAGTTCCGGCTCGTGTGCATGTGATCTCTCCTTGGATTTTGAGTTCCTTTTTCGCGGCTCTCCTCTTCAACTTTTAACGGCTCAAACGTTTGCCCTTTTTCGGCCTCGTCAACGGTGAACTTTTCGGTCTAATTTAATACAATTTGATTATCGCTTCCATTCTTAAATTATGAATCCATCATTTTTCTGGTTTACTCATTGATTCAATTTTTAAAAATATTCAGTTTTTTAATAAAGTTTAATGATCATTTATAAAATTAATGATATCAAACCAATTTAAATTTAAAAAACATGGCAAGACATTCAAAAATGAAAAGGATTTCTAGGGACAATTTATATTATTATGAAAAAAAAATACAAAACTAATTAAATTGGGATGGATGAGGGGCTTTTTGGGAATATGAAAAAATTATCTATTCATAATTCAGATACTGATGTGATGGATTAAATCAGAATAAAAAAATTTGTCATTTATCGACTAGAACAAGCCGATTCGATCTCATTTTCAAAACACTGAATGATTAATGATTATATAATTTATATCTCACCTCATGCAAACAAAAAGTACCAAAAGCGAAGGGTAAAAAAAAAAAAAAACTTTCCCAAAAATGACAAAAGGGGAGAAACCCATAAAATCATAATAACCGCGTCGCAAGCGTGCGAAAGAAGCTTCGGCACGTGCGCCGGTCCTAATGCTGACGTGGGAAGCGCGTCACCGACTGGAGTGGGGAGGGGAGGGGATGGGGGGCTTTTTTCTTTCTCCCTCCTTTTTCCGACAATCCAAACACCAGATAGAGAGAGGTGCACCGTCAATACACGAAGAGAGAAGAGAATCCATCCACATTGTTGTTTTGTAATCACCCTCTTTATAATTTCATTTATTAATTATTCTATGAATTCCCCATATTACCCATGTCTTCTTTTTTTTTGGTACAATTTCAATTCATAATCAGATATATATAATCTGAGGTGATGTGATTGATTGATCATATTTAAGTCTTACCCACATGATTTAGCCCTTGACTAAGGTTGAGTTTAAAATTGTTTTTTACCATAACACTGATTTTCTTTACCTTTTGACCTTCTTTGTCAAATTAGCTAAAATTTTAATTTTGTAAAGAAAAAAAAGAAAAAAGAAAAGAAAAATGTATTTGTTGTTTTAAAAATATCGAGTGTCATGTCAAATGACAAAATGGGCTTAACAACTACCCTGTAATTATTCAGGGTAAAGAGTCATGTTGGAGTTTCCCTCTTTTTGCTATTTGTGAAATTGAGTGACCTTCACATGCTTTTTCATATTTCTTTAATTCTTTCACTCATTCCTGCTGAAAAATGGGGGCCTACTCTCTCTTCTACCCCCTATCTTATTTTTAATGCTTCTAAAATAAAAAATTTTATTTCTATTTTAAATGATTTTTTTTTTCCAAGCATCTTAGTGGTTAAAATTTTCAATAATGTTTTGTTTTTGCTTCAACGCGCTGTATGTTATAATCATTCGAGCATGAGGGAACATTTGCGGTTGTGGACATACTTATTCCAACCTGAGTATCTCCTAACCCTTTTACCGTTAAGGGTGTAAATGAGTCAAATCGAATTGATAGAGAGTTAAATTTGAAATTTATTCAATTAAAAAACTTGAAGCTTGAATTTGAATGAGTTTTTTTTTTAAATGTTCAAAACCTCAACAAATAATTAAATTACTTGAACTTGACTTGATAAAACTTGAATAAATTTAAAACTTAATAAATAATTATATTCGAATTTGATTCGATTAAGTTTTTGAGCGATTTGAGTTGAATATTATAATATTCAAGTTCGACGATATTATTCGAGAAACTGATACATTTCAATCAGTCGGTCGTGTATTATAGAGTCGAGACCCGAATCCTTCCCTTACAGAAGGCAGCTTTTATTCACACCTTTTATTTATCGGCAGAAGCAACGCCAGCGGCGCAAAATGCTCATTTAGAAATATTATTTTCATATTGTTTATTTTAAAGACATGCCATAAAATCACTTATAATTAGAACTACATAGCTTAAATTATATCAGAAATTAAATTATACGCAAAGCAGTTTTTTCAATGAGCATGAATTGGTGGTCATTAGAGAACAAACTTCCAGGATTAAACAATTAAGTCACACATTTGGGTTATCAACAAAGAAGATTATGTAAAAAAGTTTGGATAAAGATATATAAACTTAAGAATAATTTAATATATTATTATTTTAAATAACATCAATAAATGTTCACATGTCTTGATAAAACATTTAAAGTTAAAATAGATAGACATTCATTTAAAAGAAAAGTTTACATAAGAATGGAGCTTCATGTTGGAATGAACAATTTACTTTATTATAATAAAATATTCAATTATAAAAAAATAATAATAATAATGGAACCTAATTGAATTAATAAATTAATTTTAATGGGGAAATAATTGAATTAATGAATAAACTTGTATGAAGGTGACCTGAAATATATCCAAAGAAAGGGTGATGTGGGAGTGGTTAAAATTGGGGGTTCAAAGTTATGATTATAAAGCTATAATGGTAGCCTCCAACGTACAAGTTGCCTATTGGGGAATAAAATCCAACAATCTCTTTTGTCAATTCAATCAAGAGAAAAGATTTAGGGGCACGATTGGTATTTCTCTACTCTCTTTTCTTTTCTTTTTTTAATTAAATATTTTTTTTTGGGGAATTAATTAATATTATAATGCGGTTCAACCCTGCCACCTTACACGGCTCTGGTCGCTGTCAAAATCTGGAAATTCAAGCCAGCCCTCTCTCGGCCCTACACGTGTCGTCACCGCTCTTTTAAGGCATGACCGCCTCCGCATTCCACGTGTCAGATCCGGAGGGCTGTGGCCCCATCTCCATGCGCTTTACGCGATTTTTAGTATATTCTATAAAATTGCTTATGTTACACGCTCCCCCCCCTCCTACTTCTTTTTTCCTTTCCATTTTCCTTTCAATCTATTATTACTCTTTCTTTTTTAAATCAAATTTCTAATTTCGTTATTATCAAATCTGAAGGAAAATACTTATTTATATCATTTAAAAAGATAATTTTCAGTCCATATGTTAGCTTAATTAATATAAGGTTTAAAGTTTTAAAAAAAAAAAAGGAGAAGGGTCACCAATTAATCTGCTTGTAATTAATTTCTGCACATTATAATAAAATGTTTTGATTTGTAAAAAAAAAAGATAATTATTTTGAACCATCGAACGTATATATATATATATATATATATATATATATATATATATATATATATATATATATATGAGATAATTAGGGTGTTTTATAACTTAATTAGTGATTTTGAGTTCGAGTATTAAAAATATAATTATATTATATGATTGAATTTTATTACCCTTATATGGGTATGGCATGAGTTAAAAGCATCTTTTATATCTTTTGTAGGCCGTTTTATGGCATGATAAAAAAAAAAGAAAATGATTGTGGTGAAAATAGTTACGTACAAATGGAAGCAAGAAAATACCATATAGTAAATATTGTACATGAATTATTAATGATTTTTTAGTACAAGAGTAAAAGCAATTACTTAAAATTCTAATTATATATTCATAGTTATTTGTTAAGTCATATATAAACTTTTGAATGAGAGCTGAAAATGTAAGGAAATATAAGATAGTTACAGAAATGCAGTTTGTTCGATCGAAAATGTTTTTGTTTTAATATAAATTTATCATTATTTCATCGAATTGGTGATTAATTTATTAAACGGCCAAGCTTGGGATATAATCTTGCTTAAAATAAGTGTATTGAAATTTGGATTTAAATTGGATATAAATTCGTCAAAATGAGGCTTGTTTTCGAACAAATTCTAAGATTCGATTTATTCTAATTTTGATGTTTTAAGACGATTTTGGTATTTAGGTCGTAGAAGTTGAGTTTATTTCATCCAAAGGTGAGTGATTCAAAATTGAGTAGCCTCTTACAGGAGAACAGTATCTAAAATAAGTGTATTCGATTTTGATTTGTGGACGAAGTCGTCGAGTAAAGAGACATTTTTAGAACCAAATTTTAGTTATGTTTGAAAATAGGATTAATCAGTTGTTTGAACATATGCGGAGTTTCGATCTTCGGTGGATAATTCGATTTTGAATAAAATAGATTTATAAGGGAACAATGAACTTTAAGGAATTTGGGTAAAATGTGGCTCAATTGTTCCTAGAAAAATTTACTTGAAGGAAGTTGGGTAGAAAACAACTTTAACTAGAAATCTAAATAAGCCAATTAATATTGTTCTCTAATTGTGATGGATTAGGGGTTGGTGACAAGGAAGCTTGACCTAATAATGGGATTTTGAGGATTGGAATCGAGGAGCGACAACCTTTTTGGGTTTGTTCTCCATACCCTCTTCTTATGTCAAGTTTTGTGATCGTTGGTTGAAATGATTTTCAAGAAAACTGCATGTGCGATTTGTTTTAAGCGATTTGAGAAAATTAATTTCAAATGCATTGCCATAAAAATTTCATGAGCATCAAAATGTATTATTTAGAGTATAAATGTATATACAATATTGTAAATTACTATGACCGATTTAATCTTGCTTAATAGAATGTTATCGATGTGTCGAGTTAAAAATAGATCGATATACCAATAAAGGTCAAACTAGCAGTATTATGAACGAAATGAAATATAGTGGCATACCGATTATATTTAATAAAATTATTTTGAATATTAAAAAGGGCATTTGATAAAATTTAATATCACATAGACTTAAAAAAGTATCTTCTTTTTTTGTCAAAAAAAAGGTGATATTTTTGTAATTTACAGTTTGGAATTTCTCATTTATTTTTTTCATTTTTTATCGATAAAATGATTATTCGAAATATAAATATGAAATTTTTTATTTATTTTTCATGATTTTATCATTGTTTTAATATGACGTGTAGTTTTGTATCGTCCTTATACAACGATATTCTAGTCATTAATCATAGTATTAGCAAATATATTAACTCGAGTTGATTTATTATATTATGAACCAAGATATTATTTCATCATCTCTAAGGTTTTTTGTGAATGTGATATTGTGTTTTTATTGAATAAATTGCAAATTTGAATAATAAAATTCTCTCTCTTTAAAAAAAAGTAAATAAGAGTACATATAGATTTAAAATTATTGTTAGAATTACAAATACAGCATAACAGGTCCTAGTGATGAATCTATGATGATTCAAGAAATGCATCAGACGGCTAAGATTTGATCATATGGAGAAAATTATTATCAAGTATTTGAATAATGTATCTAATATAATTATTTGGAAATTGAATAAATGATAATTTAGTAGAGGGTTGACCATGGTTTTGCTTAGGGACTAAGTTTGGGGCCTACGAGACAAACAACACCCAAAACAATATACTGACACAGGGAGAAGGTTTTATTCTCCCACGTGATTTGCACATGATAGGTATCCCGTCACCACCGCCCACGGAGGCGCGTTGCCTCATCTCCTCCATACCGCCGCCGACATAAAAATCAGATTCTGGTGGCGCCGCCGGCGCCTAGGAGTCGGCACTGGCTGTGTCGGCCGATATTTGGACGTGAACGAAGCAGCGGTCAAAGGTCAAAGGTTTTGAATTTTTTTTTATTTTTTTATTTTTGGTGTTGGTTCAACGACACCACCAAAAGGAGACGTGGATATGAAGCGATTTGCATGTGAAGACACATGCAACATGCAAATGCAAATGCACATTCAAATTCAAATTCAAATTCGTGGTGCAGTTCTCACTCATCACCAATATCTTTTCCATGTTTGATTAAAATAAGATATGAACTTACAAAATGTATATTCTTTTTTTTTAACTATAAAAATCAACTTTTTTTAACACAAAAATATCCCTTTTCCAATTTTTGTTGCCACGTTTGAAATTGATGGATCCATCAAATATTTGGAGATCTAACCATTTTTTAAAAAAAATCCAAAGAAGGTAGGAAAAGACACTATTTTTAGATAAAAATATCTTTAAAATTTAGTTATAACATATAGAAATGAAATAAAATATCCATGAGGAATTCAGTTATCGGAGGATTCATTTTTGTCTAAAACTGTAACATATTCAAGGTTTATTTCACAAATAACTTTTGAATTTGTCAATGTTAAGTTTTAAAAAATATATATATATATATTCTTTTTTCCATGAATATAATTTTGTAAAATAATATAAGAGATATTTCAATTCAAGCTTGCTATGTAAATATAGCACCTACCCAAATCGCTAAATATTTTTAAAATTTCAAAAATATTTAAATAAAAAAATAATGAAATACATATTATTTTTAATTATGCCATTAAAGAAAATCTAGAAAAGAAAAGGAGGGGGATGAACATTCTGTGTTGGGCATATTTTGATTTCTTAATATAAACGAAGAATATTCACTAAGCAACCGCCTAATTAAAGATGTTGATTACAACCTCCAACTGCCTGATTTCATGGCTGCAAAACCCTAATCTAGAACCGACCCACTTTATTTAATCGAGCTGCTTTTTTGGGCTGATGGTTTACTGGTGAAGGATGGGCAGAAAGAAAAACATTAATTTTCTCGGAAAATTAACATTAATTGTTTCCACCATTGTTGACCCCTTAATTTGATCCCACCATTTTTGCTCAATGAGCTATAATTAACATTATAAAATTTCTGTAATAGCAAAGTTTGATTCCAAGATTAAATTTTTAGTTTTCTTTTTATATTTTATTTTGTTTAGATCTCGATCAAAGTCGTTTGGTTGCAGTTAATGATTCTTGTTCTAGATGACTGTTGACATCATAAAGGAATGGCGGTTTCTGTAAACTAAAAACCATTTTTTCTTCCATTACCAAACAAATATTCTGCACCTTTTTATTCATTGCTTAGGAAGCATCCATGCAATACCCTGACCAAGTTGTGTTTTTCTTTTCTTTAATGGGTTTAAGGGATAAGTTTTATCATTTGGACCGTCGATTTATCACTTTTTTAATTTGGTTTTAATCCAGTTCAATCACAATTTAACCATTAATTTGACCACCCTTAAACGGTAACTTTTATTTATTTAATCACTGATCAGAGCTCATGTTCCATAATACCTAATACATATTACTAAAACCTAACTCAAGTAGTTAAGAGTTCATATATACGTAAGAAGGAAGGGGGTTTGGGTTTGACCATGAGACGTCCTGAGCAAGCTTATGTACATACTAATAATGTCTTTAAGTCATATCACATTCAGACTAATCATTATATAAATTGAAAATAACGATAAAACTTCTATCATAAAACACAATTATATTTATAGGACTTGAACTCAAACAGCTAATTAAATAAACTCTATCACATAACATTGATTAAGATAGAATAGAGGCTAATCATTTTCCATACAAAATTTCGAACATATTATTATTATTATTATTACCTCATATAATCGTTGTAAGGGTATTTTGGGAAATTAAAAAAAGGTGGAGGATATGGGAGTGGGACAGAGAATAGAAGTTATTAAATTGATATGGGAGAAGATGATAGATGAGAACACCAGAGCGATGATTGCGGCATTTTGGAGGTCTGCCTGGTGTGTGTAATAGAGCTTCTGGCAAACCGCCTTTTTTCCTCCATTATTTTTGAGTTCTTTCTTTGGACTCAATTCAGGTGGAGTTTTAGGGTAAGAGATATATATATATATAGAGAGAGAGAGAGAGAGAGAGAGAGAGAAGTCAAAGTCAACAGCCTTTTGTTTTCGTTTTTTTCATTTTCATTATTATTATTATTATTATAATACAAAATTAAAAATCGCTAAAAACACTGATTATATCGCATACCGGACAAGATGACTTTATTAAAACTCCCGTCCCTGGGACAAATCACCCTCGTTTTGCGTGTACGTCTCTTTAAATTTTTTGATGTCTCTCTCTCTCTCTCTCTCTCTCTCTCTCTCTCTCTTACCCCCTTCTAATAACTCCTCCTTTCCCACATTACTCCTCTGTCCTCCACATGAACTGTCTTGTCATAAGGAAGTGTTTCGATTATCCAAATTCCATTTTAACTACTCTTTGTATTAGGTTTCACCATACACCTTAGAAATTAAGGACATGTTTGGTTGTAATTTTTGAAAATGTTCCTAAAAAAACGAGAGGAACAAAGACAACTTAGAGAAAATACTTGGTTTTCTTTTTTCTTTTTTTTTTTTAATCTGAAAAACACGAAAAATAAGAAAGCATTTAAGATATATTTGATTTATGTTTTTAAAAACTATTTTATATTTTAAAAAATAAAAAAACAAGTAAAACATATTTAATTATCGGTTTTTCTTATTATGAAAACCACAAAAAAAAACTAAATTCAGAGATATAGTAGTTTTTAATTAATACTAAAATGATGTTATTTGTATTTTAAAAAAATAATTCTCTAAAATAGTTTTAAAAAACAAACTCATGTTCTTTAAGTTTTCAAAATCAGTTGTCAAACACAATTTTCAAAAATAAAAACTAAACAGACTATTGACCCAGTGATATACCACGTGACTTTACTTAAGATGAGAGATCATAAAATAAATTATGTGTGGCCTCGGGTTGGATTATGTGTTGAAGTGTTATTATATTATTATTTTATTAATAAAATAGAATGTCCGGGTGGGAGGAGGGAAATGGCGGGAGAATTAAGGGATAGCTGACTATTGAGCTGTGTCAAACCATATATTAGATTAATGGGACCACCCCCTTTCTTGGTCACACTCTAATGGGTCAACAAACCATACAAATTGGACCAATTGGATATCGGATCAGTGGACCAAATCAGAGTGGATTTATGGGTTCACTGAAATATATTTCTTTTTTATTTTAAAATATTTGTGGAATTATTTTAAAGGGGTCAGGTGGCGGTCAAATCCGGGTTGGTATTTAGCAGGCCCAAGAGAGCGGGAAACTGAATTTTGGAGAAAATAAATGGAATCGAAAAATATGGGGTCAAAAATATCAATGATAGATGGAAACCTCATCAGTTCTACATTCAAGTCAACAGATCGCTTTCTGGGAAGGCTTTGTTTCCTTGTTGGTTCCTAGTTTTATCTTCATTCTTCAATGGCTTTCTTCTTCTTCTCTCCATGATGACAACATCCTTTGGCCGACAACGCAATACAGCAAGACATTACATTTATGATAAAAATATTAAAATATGATATAATATTTAGGTTAATAACAAAAATAAACGACTCAAGAACCATACAATTGATAATCCTGAATCAATGATTATTAAAAAGCTTATTCAGTTTCCATTTCAAAAACATATTTTTGGAGTTTTTTTTTGTTTTTAAAACTGTCTGACAACACCAGCGGAACCTAGACTTTGTGTGTGAAAACAGTTCCCGAATCGTCTGACCATTGCTTTAAATAACAATTATACAATATAAAACACGACTAGGAAGTAATATTTAAAGAAAGCAGTTGAAAACATTTTAAATTTTCGAAACAAACTTTTGTTTTAAAAAAACATCAAACAACTATTTAAAAGAAGATGAATAGTTTGTTTTGTGTACAAACTATTTCAAGGTGGAGAAAAAATGCAGCAGGGTTATGGAGGAAAAGGAAAAAGCAAAGCTCCTATTTGATAGAAACTACAAGAGGTTTTAACTTGCAAATGTCAGATGTTGACTTTGATGTCACTGACAGGGCCGGGCCTCCAGTCTCAAAACCAGCCTGATGTAGAGAAGCAGCGGCATGCTATAGACCATTTTCAAGATTCAAGATCATGCAAGCAATAATTTAAAAGAACAACCAGATGAGATCATGAACATTTTATTATTATAAAGTGATGACCCACCAACCTAAAGATCTGAGTCGAATAAGGTAGGGAAAAATTACATAAATACTCCATATGTTTGACCGTATATCTAACTTTGATAATTAAACTTTTTCGGCCCAACGACTCAACGCCACTACGTCAAATATGTTCGTACTCATTGTTAGTCGAACAGATTTACAACGCATGACAATTTACTAACGTCACCCACTCGGAAATTATACACGCTAACGATCAGCACGATGGGTGACATGTCAGCAACACTTAACTTCTGTTTGTTCATTTGTTCACTCGCTGATGGTACGTGCAGACACCGCCGGACACGCCACCATTAAAACAGCAATAAACCACAACAGGCCACGTGCGCGGCTACGCTAGCCGCGTTAACTTCACGGTCGTATCATGGTTCACTCTAAACTATAATATAAGATACCTGAAAGAATGCGAAGCAACATGTAACATGACCCAAAAATTGGGAGCAATGCAATTTGATATATTTCCAAACATTAACAGCATTGGTATAATTTATCCCATATGTTACGGTTGAATTATGCCATCCGTGAGACTTCCTAGCTGTTGGGTGAGTTTCCTTCTTCACAAGCCACCTTTCACCACCAATGGGGTTATGTTTGTTGTCAAAACGGTATCATTCCATTACTTGACTAAGTCACAGATTAAGGACGATATCATGTCATTTATGACTCAAAACTGTGATATTTTAATACTAAAAAGCCCCAAACTACGACCCCCTTACCAGGGAAAGATAAGATTGTGCTGTCATAATTACAGACAAGAAAGGGGTGTGCAGCTTCACAACTTGGGCGTTGGCCGACGAATTACTCTTCGATAGAAACTTCTGTGGGTCCTCCATTAATCCAAGTTTTTCAAAATTTACCAAACTGTGGGATGATTTTGTGATTCCTTTCCATCACTATAGTGGAAAGCAAGTAATAGAGAAATGACAGAGAAGTCAAATTTGCACCAATTTTTATAACCATACAGATGTTGTTACAAAGGAAGCTCCCAAAATCACAACATGAATCAAAACTGGTCCTAGAAATATCACATTCTTACTTCACCATCAGGCCCCTTTCAAAAAAACCATAATGGATGAGGATGATAGATGATCTACTTAGTAATTATGTAATTAATCAGAGAAAAAGACATTCGGTTCGCTAAATGGTGTAGTAGTGAAAAGGATCTGAAACATAATCTTTAAAGTAAATTCTCGCACCTCTTAATCTGTAGCTCGGTATGAGAATTTACTCAGGAGTCTTCAGTAGTAGCAGCAGCAGCAGCAGCAGCTTGCCGAATTCTTCGCTGATGAACATCCCAGTTATACACACGAGCAATAGTGACCTACTTGATAACAGTCAAGCGAAGGATCAATTGGAGCTCAAGCATGTTTAGCAGTGAATTAGGTTACTAAGTATACAAATTTAAAAGGTATATTATTCTTTGTGCTGGGAACTGATTGACAGTTGTACTGTTTTTATCGATCTTCTGTACTTTCAGACTAGTTCGAACTAATGTAATTAGCACTTCTAAGGGATTGATAAAAAAAAATTGGCATGTCTGCCAACAGTACCTGGGTAATTGTCACTTGATCCCTTAAGAACTGTAGATCAGTAACAAGAATATCCAGACTGGCTTTAGCATTTTCCAAATTTTTTTGGAGAAGGGCAGTGGCCTGTACCCAAAAAAAAAGTATAAGAATTATGATTGTGATCTTAATACATAAAGGCAGTATAAAAAGCATCAGTATTTAAAAGTAGCAAACCTCTTCACATGAATACTCCAACATAACATTGGCTCCCAACCATAAACACACTGAATCAGTATCCTCAATCCGAGCTCGGGAATATATGCCTTCCGAAACTTCAAAATCAGCTAATAGCAGCTGCACATAAAAGACGCAGAAATGAATAGCATAAAACAATTAAATCTTGACATGATCCCCAAGAAAGGATGTGGAATTCAGATTTCTAGAAAAGGCAGATGTGAGTTGTTTCCATTACACAAAAGATGAGGCATAAGGAACAAAGCACCTCTTAAGACATTCATCAATGCATGGTTGACAATAAAGTAAGACTCAGAATTCCACTTGCAAGAATCAGATATTGTTCCTGCTGCGGAAGACCCGTCTGATAAATGTTTGTCAGGTAGACGTATAGCATCGTTATCACCCACCATCACATCACGGTATAAGCAGGTTTATTGTGATTCCGTCCCATATTATTGTGACCATTAATGAGGGTGAAAAAGATTTTACAAGTGTGATGGCAGCTTCATAGATATTCAGATCTCGCAAGCTAAATGTAAAGAAGATTGATAAGGATAATGTCATGTGGTGAACTCTATGCTTCCACATTTAACACCAGCACGAGATAATGGCATAAGAGTCATCAGACGAGTTTCATTACTTGAACAAAACAACTAGGTTTAACATATTTCAATTTAAAGTCAAGTTTCTCCTTTCATATAGGAAAACTATTGGCAACTTTGTGAAGTTCTGGTAGATTTAATCCATCTCACATCGAAGTTAAGTTCATAATGATTTTATAGGCTAATTCCATGCATTCAAGTGTGGGAAATCAATGAATCAAACTTATTAAGTTGCATCAGATTAATACGGAAAAACAGTAAATTTTATTACCCAGTTACACCTGAGCATCCAAAACAAGAGCTTGAAAGTATAGCATGCTAAACTACAACATAATGTCCCAAATGCATAAGATTACAAAAGACGAACCTCACCAGTACCCTTCTTAGCTTCCAAAGTGGCAACTACATCTAAGCACTTTTCAATATCTGGGATCTTTGCCTGTTATCCACAAGTAACAAGAAAGTGACTCAAATTGTTACAGAAGCAAACAGAATTCAAAAATTAACAAATACAAACTTGATATTATGAAGAGTTGATCCCACAAGGCCAAATCTTGATCAACGTTTGTACATCAAGATTAGATTTAACCAGAAACAACACATACAACCTAAGCCCTAGGCATCATTCATTTGCTCCTTTTTTATTTATTTCTCTCCCTCCAAAATTTTCTCTTCCTTTTTTTAATTTTAAATTCAAGGGGTACACAGCTCCTAATTTCTTTTATAGATAAAGAAGAAACTTAAAGAAAATTGCCAAAGGGCTCTACAGGTTATTATCACAAAATTAAGTCTGGCAAAGCATCAAGCTCAGGTTATTATGTTCTCGCTTCTTCATTATTTAAGAATTTATGAAGAATGATGCTCAGTAACTAGTTGTACTATGGGTAAGAGTCAAACTATTTTGACTTCGCTACCAGAAACACTGTCCATGATTCTTCCACACAACCAACAAACTCTACACTATAAGTTGTCATGTCCAACAATTTGTATGGGTCTCTAGGTACAGTTGTCCCGTCAATGCCCATAAGTTGAAAAAAACAAGTACATTCTAACGACACCATTCGCACGCCAGTAATGTACAGTAAATATAAGATATTATAAATTTATGATTTAAGTACTTTCAGTTCCAATCAAGAAACACCACCAATGGCCAAATTGATTAAAGTTTTCATGCCTGGGAAAAATATGTAGAAAATTGAACTGCTATTCGTTGAGCGCAAAGAAATAAAACATGGGCTACAAATTCTAAAACAATAAATAAATACAAGAAGAATAAGAAATGAAACATGGACACTATAAGAAAATAGAGAAAGCAAAAATTTGATGAAAAAGCACCTGGAGATCCCTTTGCTGAGCAAGAAGTTTCATCTCAACTATCTTGTATTGCTGAAGTCTGCACAAGGTTAGTGGACCAAGATCAGTCAAAAAAATCTTTAGATAGATTCAGAAACAAACTTATGGTGAAATAAAACTCTGAATATGCTTTTATGCATGGTTGAATCATCAGAATTAGCTCTTCTATAAAATCTTGAGGGTACCACAACTCTTCTAGTTGAAAAAAATGAACCTTAATTTAGATGGTTCAGAGCACTATAGAGAACATCAATCACAGTGGACAATCAGCATGAGTCAGATCAAGGCACAAAGGATGATAAAGCAAATATTTTGTAGATCTTATCACTTGAGAACTTGTAGGAATCATGAAAATTTCATAGCAAACCAATAAACTAAGGCTAAAATAAGTCATTTTAAACTGTAAATGTGATAGCTAGCAATATAGCTTATAACAGAACACAGATTAATGCAGTAAAGCTAACTTACATGTATAGTTTTAAATGCACTAAACATATGGTTTTGCCATCCTCTTATGTTTCAATAAAGAGCGCAAGAAATACAAAGTAATATAACCAATATACAAAGTTAGCTACATATTTCTATGGGCCTATGTATGTATATTTGGCATGTTTACCTACAAAAGAAATGTGTTCCTGTGATGTGTCTATGTTGTATATTCAAAATTATAACTTTCTAAGTTCATAATTATCCTTTTGTCCTCTGACAAGGGAATAGCCCAAAAAGAAACAAATTTTTTTTAAAAGGAAAGTGAAACGAACAATGGCATTTCTAAGTGCCACAACAAGGGAAAAAATGTTTCAGAACTTGGCTTTTCCTAAAACAATTAAAAAATACTCAAGGGTGTGGGTATAGTGTGTGTGTGTGCTGTATCATATTTTGTATAAATTTTTTTTGAAATAACATTCCACATTAACAAGCCTGATGCTGAATGTTTCTCAAGACACAATTCAGAAATTCTCTTTTAAAAGGATATCAGAAAGTTATATTACAAAGTAGATCGAATCTAATTTGCTTTTAAATCATTATCCATAGAAATTTCTGAATACTCATTGCCCATTCGGCTAATTCTAGTAAACACCTCAAACTATGATCTTCAACCATTCCACTGTGGAAAGGTTTCTAATGTTCTATCAAGGAATATGTATTTCAAGAATAGCAGGTTCGTAGGAACGCTGAAAAATCTTAAGGTTCTGAACATTTTTCTTGCTGTCATGAATAACTTGAATCGAGATCTACAAGATCCAAACTTTTATAGGAAGTTAGGAACCTTGGTAATGAGAGGTAGAGCTACATTTACAAAAAGATTACCCTTTTTATTTTCATTTTTCTTTTTCTTGGTTTGCACGATCATTATACTTCATTTTCCATCAGTCTAAGCTATAAAGGTCAAAAGCGAAATGGGGAACAAAGTGAGTTTCTTTGGAAGAACAACATGCTCACTTCAGAAGATCGTAAATTTGTGAATTTGGAGTTTTATGCCAGTTCTCAAGACATTCCTAACCTGATTTCATTCTTATCCAGAATTTCCATTTATTAACTAAACCAAAATTGAAAACCTAATAAACCTAGAATTGATCATTTTCTTCCAAAACCTAATAAACCAAAACTGAACTTCCAAAATATAATAGCATCAGCCTTCAGCAACAGCACTGGAAATTCAACAATCACATCGAACTGTCCTGGACTCAACCTAACTGAACAGTGCCCTATCCCAAAAAAATGCATTTCAGAGACGTCTACTAACCAAAAAAAGAGTCAGAAAACCAGATACAACAAGTACGAACACGCTCGCATCTGACCCTTCCTTTTGGATGCGGAGAAGACCGAGAAAGGGAACGGCTTTTTAGATTGAACAAAGGCTCTAGTTCCAGAACTCCTAATTTAAGAAAAACGTAAAGGTTAAAATAAAAGCCTACAATCTCTTTTCCTTTCCTAGCTTTTCACGGCAACCAAACAAAATACCAAGCCTTCACATCTCAACATGGAACAAGATCATTTACTGGCAACATCCAATTTAGATCGGAGAGAAGAAAAACTTAAGTTACATCATTGAAACAGTCAAAGGTATGTCGAAAGCTATTGAAGAGTGTTACCAAAATTCAATCAAATGTCAAACATTGATACTAGATTTATAGGCGGAAGACCGTACATAATGAAGGGGAGTGAGAGATGAGAAAGAGAGAGATGACCTTTCTTGAAGAAAAGCGAGGGCAGAGTTGACATCGAGGCTCATCTGGGCAAGCAGAAAGATAGGCTTGAACATCACGTACGAAGGAAGCTCCTGGAATACCTCTCCGCTCAGCAACTACAGGAGATGATGAAGAAGAAGATGAAGCCATTGTCACCAGAACGATCCCACAGGGAGAAAGCTGGTGGACTCAGGATTCTCTCTCCGAGTCTCGAGTGTGTTTTGGGGTTTAGGGGAAGTGAGAACCGCGAGGGCGAGACGTGCAACAAGAATCCGAGCAACGACGTCGTTTCTCTGTCTCATCATCCAGCACGACGCCGTTTTGGGTGGTGCCAGAATAATTCAATACATTACTTTATTACTCTAATATTACTTGACATTACACAGGTTTAAGTTTAAAAATTAAGCTTGATCAAGTACTATATTGACCTTTCCCTTTTTCTATGCTTTGGTTTTAAGATGAAATATTTGGTTAAAATATATTAAATATTTTTAAATTTGTGAAGTTATCTTGAAAAATACAAAAGTTTTCTTCTTTATTTCATGCATTTATATGGGTTTTTTTTTAAAAAAAAATGGGTTATTTTTGCAAGAAAATAAAGACATTTTTCTTAAAATCAAGACAAATTAATGAAGAGTTAGATTTCAAAAATAGAGTTTTCAAATGGTCAGTTAATCATAAATTTATCTTTGAAAACCATAATCGTCTCTTTATTTGTTATCTCTTTCAGGTCCTTGTTCATTAAAGAGCATGTGTGATTTTTTTTTTTTTATCATTCTTAGTTTTAAATCACAAATTCCATAGTTTTATTCCTCAAATATGGGTTTTTTTTCCAATAAAATAGTTTTTTTCTCATCGATCTGGGATTACCTTTGTTTTTTACGTTGTTATCGACCGCTTGCTTATGAGTAAATAGACACAACGCTTAGTTTTTGCGAATTTCTGTGTTGGTAGTTCAAATGAAAAAATTTGATCTAACAGATTCATTAGATTAAATCTTATTTGTCGGTATGTTACAGATCTAAATATTAAGTATTTTAGGCATTTTTAGATTATTAAATGTATAAGCTTTGAACCAATCATTTTTGTTATTAACCTTAATGTTACGACATCCTCTAAAATTTTTATCCTTTTTGATTTTATGTTTTTATCAATTATATTACTAATCTGAATCAATAAATTTATCAATTTTAAAAAAAGAAAAGTAATTTAATCAAATCACCAATCTTATAGCATCTCCAAAATGCCCAGAGTCTCCTTTGGGCAATAGTCCAACTTGAGCCCGTTTTTGGAAGGGCCTTATCATGGGCTTTATTTTAAGACCGGCCCATCTTACAGTTACTCCAAGCCCACTATTATAATTTTATCTTTTTTTTAATTCTATATAGAGAGAATTATAGTTGGTTGTATCACCTTATTCTAAGCTTTAGGGAACGGGTTTGATTTCCTCATAATATAATATGAGGATCGGTTGGGCCCGTGCTGGGTCGTGGGCCTCGTATCTCTCTAGGGCGGGCTAGGTTGGAATTTATATTGGGCCGGACAAAACCAATTGAGTTATATGCCCAACATTGTGAAAACTAGTAGAATTCATGTACGATCTCTTGGGATCCTTGATTAAGGGTTACAATTAGGGATGGTAATTTCCTCAAAATCCGATGAAGAATCTAATACCCGATCCGAATGGAGGAGAGTATAAAGGAACATTTTAGACCCAATTAAATATTCAGGTAATCGGGTTTAGAGATTTTCGGATTCAAGAATAGGGACGGGTTTGAGTATATCCTATCGGTCCCTGATCCGAATATACGATTAAATATATAATATATATTTATTTTTATTAAAAAGCCCAAAAGGTAAAAAAACATGCAGGATTTGAACCTTTTATTTACTTCTGTATGAGAGTGCATGTTGGGCCTTTGCCCAATCCTAAGGCTTGTTAAGCCCAATCTCGGATGTGACAAGTCTTGGCCCAAACTACAGCAAACTGGATTGGGCCCAAAGCCCATGATACTTTGATCCTCAAGAAGTTAAACGTAATGCAATTTTTTTCAATAAGAAGGCAATGAATTTAAGGAAAATTCTAACTAATATCTTCTTTCCACTAACCCACATATTATTATCACTATCATTTTTTTTTTGTTTCTGAAACTCAAATACAGACCATAAAAGTAATAGTGATTCGAAACCTGAAATGGGTTCATAGAAACAAATCCCACTTCACTTTGTACACAAAAATAATAAATATTACATGAAATAATAAATTCAACATTTTTTTTTCAAAGTGAAAAATATATGAGATTATTTACTCAGTCTCAAGTTGATAATACATCCACCATGGCCTTCATAACCTCGACCCTCATTTGTAACCTCATGATGTAACCAGCAGTCTCTGTGAAAAGACCATCCAATCCCATGGATTGGGTATTTGGGACAAGCCTTCTGAGGGTTCTCACCCTTCTAGAAACCCCATCACTTCTGAACCTTCTAGAACCTTCTAGAACTGCCCTCCTCTTCATCAAGATCCTCCTCTTCCTCCATTGCCTTCTCTTTACCTTATTTCGAAGAACCATACCACCCTTCAAGGAAAGGGCAGTAGGGGCTGGATTTGAAGAAGAAGCTCCCATGAAAGGTAATGAGAGAGAAACAGGAAGCATGAAAACTTGAAGTAGCTAGGAAAGAAAGCTGCCAATAGAGAAAAATGGCAGATAGAGGGGCTTTTATAAGTTGTTTTGGAAAATTTTGATTTGGATAATATGGGGGTGGGAGAGAGGAAAATGGAAAATGGAAAATGGAAAAAAAGGGAGAGAGAGAGACCCTACAAGAAGAATTCCAAAAGAATGGGGATAAATAAATATGGGAGAAACCTAAGTGTCCTAAACCTTTGCTTCATGTTCAGGACTGATCAGGGCATGTCCTACAACTCAAAACCCACATGCTTTCACATGATTCCTCAAGAACACACCCAACTTCCCAACTTCCTAGTCCTTTCCTTTTCTCTGTAGTTTATCCTCGTCTCCATCAAAACACTCTGGATTATTCCTTTTTTTATTTTTTTTCTCTTCTGATTCTTCTTCTTCTTCTTCTTTCCAAATTCAATGAATATTCAAATCCCCATCTGGGGTCCTTCATCAACCTTCTCCAGCTCAATCAATATTCAATGGGAACATCTAGGGTTCACAATCATCGTCCCCATGTTTCCCACTTGAAAAATAATTGCATGCTGCTGACTATGTACTTTTTTCTCACCCATCTCTAACCTTAGATTCTCATGTTTGGGTTTTCACAATATAATGATTTTTATTTTATTTTATTTTTTCTATCCGTCCAAACAATGTTTGTGAGTCATGTCCTGACATGTCTGGTTCAATGCATGGTTTGGATTTTGAACTTAATGGGACACCCTCCTCCACTTTGCTACTCGATCATGGGTTTCCTTTATTAGTATTTTCCCATCAACCAAACAATGTGACAGTTCATAAGAGTCGGTATAGCGGCTAGGCACATGGATTATTGGTGTAGAATCTTCTTATATTAATGCGTTTGGTCCATACGATTCTTATATACATGCTTTATAACATCTATTTATTAACCAAATGCAAATGGTTTAGGCCCCCTAAATGACTTAATTTAATGCTTCAAAACCGCCCCATGTCAAAATCTGTGTTGTTTATTTCGTTCAAACATGTTATATTGGTATAAGGTGAAATATGATCCAAATCAAAAACACAAAAATAAAAATCGAATCAATTAAAATTTTCCTGTAAAAAAATATAAAATTTTATCATCATTTTGTTTATTTTTGCTAGACTTACATGCAACATTTAGAGCATTCAACCCGTTTAAAGTTGTTAAACTAGCCTTTTCTTAGGCTTTTTTTTTTTCACCACTGAACACTTTAGTTACAATATAGTAAACCCTCCCTACAATGACTAACTCTGACTTCTCTCTCCTTATGCCTCAGATTTTTTAAATGTCAGAAGGCTCTACCATACGAAGCGGGATGATAAGCTTAATGCAAGTTCAAAATGATTATTTTATAAAAAATAATTAATATTCATTTTGACAACTTTTGAAACTTTTATTCAAAATAACCCTTTTAAAATTAATTTATAAGCCGCGGTTAGAAACTGTAATTTCATTTTTGAACTAAAATTGTATTTACAAACTGCGGCCTCAGCTAAAAATAACACCATAATTTCTAATTGCGACTTCTAACTTGTATTAAAAAAATTGAACATATTTCCTACCTGTCATAAAAGGGCTATGTGGAACAATACTTTCAAAAGTGGCCTACAATCAATTTTTATTTTATTTTTGAATAAAAAGGTCATTTTGACCCAAACAACATGAGGGACTAGCCTTTTCTTAAGTTTATTGTTCTTTTAATCCAGAAACTTCTAGAAACTTCTTGGTCATCCATGATACATATGGGCTTGGGCCTATGATGGGCTTGGTATTGAAATAATACAGATTTAGTGGGTGAATTAATTATTGGGCTCAGTTTTCTCGATAATCATACCAACAAATCCCCTAGAACTAGGAGGTTGTTTATTCCCTTTAGGTTTAGCTTCAAAACTAATTACTAGCCACTAGCCAAGCGTCGGCCCAGCCCGGTTTAATTTGGGCTAAGAAACTAGCCCATCTAATTTACGCATTTCAGCTTTATTTTGCCTGAAACGTTAATGGGCTCTGGCCCAATAAGAGAGAATTTTGTATACAAAAGAAATTTCAATGATTATTTTATCTCATTCCCGATAAAAAAGAAGAAAATAAATCCAATAAATAATTGAAAAACACTTCTTCTTAGTTTTTTTGTTGGTACTTTACTTAAAATTATTCTAAATTTATCATAATAACTACAAAAACTAAATGTGTGAAGTACATAAACAAAAAATTACAAAACAACATTCAAACCCCTTTAGTAAGAAAAAAAATACTTGTGATGATTGGCAAATGAATGGAAAAAAATGGGATTAATACTAATAAAATATTATCCAAAAACTATATAATAAAAACAAATGTATGGCATATATGTAGGTATAGCTTCAAAAGCCTACCAAATAATAAAATATTATCCAAAAACTATATAATAAAAACAAATGTATGGCATATATGTAGGTATAGCTTCAAAAGCCTACCATATAATAATTAATAATGGCTAAATATAGGAAGGAGAATCCTAAATAGCGGTAGGACAAGAGATGGAAACAGACATTAGAGTGGTTGGACAAGACTACAACAATGGAATCATTTGCATAATCACATAAATCAGTTTACAAACTGTGGCCATTCTAAACCCAGTGTATTTTTAATATTTATATTATCTTACTATAATAATAATAAATAATAATACAATTATTATTATTATTATTTATGATGCGCTGCCGTCTGCCGACAATAAGGATCTTAAAACTTACCTAGAAATGATGATGGGCATATTTGGAATTTACTATATTCAAAATAATTTCTCTTCGAGTTGATGTAACAAACAATTTCATATTGAATGAGTATTTCACTCTAGTAATATAAAATCATGATTTTTGGTTTTAGTTTTACTTTCAATTTTTATTTCTAATTGAAGAAAAATATCAAATTAAGCCTCTAAAATTGTTTTTGATGTTGTATTGATATCTAGCTATGTTTGATCCCATAATTTTAGTCGGAATAATTTTAAAATGAAAATGAAAAATAAATATATTGTTTTATTGATGGAAAACATTTCCCAATGAAAATAAGATGGTGCTTTTCCCTTTTCTTTTTCTTGCTATATTTGCTTTTGAAAGCATTTGAAAAATAAATAAAAGATGATTTTATCATACTAAGTTAATAATTTTTTTTTTTAAATAAGTTAAAAAATCAGATAAAATAATTTATAAATAAATATATATTATGTTATTTTCTTTCTCTCTAAAAAAAATGTTGCATGAGTGGTTGAGATTTGGAAGTTCCTTCTAGATATTAAAACGTGATGTCACCTCCCATTTATTGTTATTAGGTCCAAATTGATTTATTTTCATAAGTGGGAATCTTTCTCTCCACAATTTTCACATTTGAATCCCATAAATGAAAATGAAATCATCATATTTTCTTTACCATAATCATTCAAAATGAGCAAAAATAAATTAAAATAAATAAATAAATGATTATATTCATAGGAGTTCCTAATTATTTTAATCATGTGAGTTCATGTCTCTCTTTCTTCCCTGTCCTTGAATTTTTTTCTTATGCATGATGATCACCCCAAGTCATTCATTGATCATTTTTTTGTTTTTTTTAAAACTAAACCATCCTCCTTTCATTCACCAAAGCTATGTTTGGAATCCAAAAAATACTAGGAAAAGAAAAGAAAAAAGTAAGAAAAATTATTTTCTCGTATTTGATTTCATCATGAAATATATAAAAGAAAATCAAATATAATAAAAAAATTATCAAAATCTCACATATTTTAAAACTTCTTAATCCTTATATAATGTATTAAGTTTAAAACTATTTTTTATTTCCTTCAATTTTTCTTATTATTTTCCTCTTTATTGTCTTTTCTTAATATTTTCCAAATTCCAAACCGAGCCCAAATGTTTTTACAATGAAAAATAAATGTTGGGCTAATTTTATTTATTAAAATTTATTCAATTGGGTGTATATCCCCAGATTTTGGCTATTATGTTCCCACTAAAATGCGAGACTCGCTTTTTTTTATTTTAAAAAAAACCATTTTTAGAAAACTTGTCGAGTCGCCACTTATTTTTGTTTTTTTTATTTTAAAAGTAAAAACAAAATAAAGAAAGAAAAAAACCCTAAATGCGACTCCCGATAAGAAAAGGTGCGATTAAACCGAGTCTAGCGTCCCAGGTCGTTACGATCTTAAGGTGATACTAAGTCAGAAGACTTCTGCCCTAAAGCCTGCATCTACTAAACAACCAAAGAAAATATGGTTTTCGACTAATCAATCCAACGAACACCAAGATAAAGCTAATAATAATACAAAAGTACGCAAGACATATATAAATAAATAATCAAGCAAAGTCGATGAGAAAATGTGTACTGATAAAGTATGTTATTAAAGCTACTGGTGGGACGCGTAGTTCCCGAACCGAACCGCCCCTGCCGAAATCGCTCCAAAGTTGGGATTGCTCTCCCAAAATTTCCCCAGCTCAAGATTTCCAAGTGCACTCAAACTTTTAAACTTCGACCATTTAGACCTCCCACTCGATGGGAAAGACCCATAGCCTCCTTAAGAAAATAAATTTAAGGAACTAATATGACCTAAATTAATAGAATTAACGCTTCGAATTTATTCTCCAAAAATATTTAATCAAGTATCATTAGGTCTCCAACTTTTCAGCGGAATAAGCCCCACATTTCCCTTTTCCCCTCCTTCTCAATCAAGTGTAGAGGACCCTTTTATGCGAAGGAGGCCTCTCTCCTCAGACTTTCCAATGCGATCAAGCCCCATAGCGAAAAATCCTAAGCCTCTCAAACACGCGGGTCCACACCTCTCTCCCTCAGAATTTCCACGCGGATCGCTCCCACACGAAAAGCAACTTGGTCTCCCAAATTTGGGTCCACAAATATGCCCTCGATGTAGTTCATGAAACAGAATCTAACACGAACAACGGCGAAAAACGGCACTGAAAGCGAGCGGTTTATGATGAACTCTATCGAAGAAAAAAAGAGACCCCAAAAGTGTCAAAGTAGGGACACTAAAGCAAAGGCAAGAGGGCTCCTGTGACACCCTAAGAGTGGACAACAAAAACAAGATAACCTATAGTCCCGCCATGATACATAGATCCAACCTCCATCTAAAAAGGTCATCTCAAAGGTCAAACCCAGACGTAAATCGCAACGAGCTTTAAGTCTAATTCGCCCGTGGGTACTAGAATGGTCATGTGTACTATATAACGATCAACACCCGTCATGGAGAAACTCATGAGTTAGCAAGCGGAGAGTACGACAACCGAAATAAACCATGTGATCAAAGTGTGCCATGATAATGACCATGAATATTGGTAGCGATATATATATCTCTGATAAAGATGACATCTGAGAGTTCTAAACTACGGAAGGCATCGTAACGTCCGCCTCGCTGCCAGCAAATGCGGGATGCAAATGAAGTATGAACATCCGATCCATATGAAGGCGGTCCGAACGCCGATACGCGTATCAAGTCCGAACGTCCGACGCATCGAGCTAACGAATGTGATGCGCATGAAGTCCGAAATATCTTATCCATATAACGGGCGGTTCGACCGCCGATATGTGTAAGACGTAAGTCAATTGCTCACTGGCCGCGCTTAGCAATGCGATGCAAATGAAGTCTCGAACATCTTATCCATATGAAGGCGGTTCAACGCATATTATGCAAAGACAAAGTCTCGAACGGGTTCGATCAAGGGGCGAAATGTGACGCATAAGTTCGGCCATTCATCCATATAAAGACAAAGTCTCAATGCTCGATATGCGTAAGACGGTTCAACGCTCGATCTATCAAGGGCTAGGCAAATGTGATGCGATGAAGTATGAACATCCGAATCCACATGTAAGGTCTCAAATCCAGATATGCGTAAGACGGTCCTAACGCCTAATATGCGTAAAACGAAGTCCGAACGCTTTGATCCGTCGAGCTAGCGAATGTGATGACTTAAGTCCAACATCCGATCCATACAAGACAAAGTCCAATGCCTCGAAGCGTAAGACGGTCTGAACGTTCGATCACCGGCGAAGCAAATGGTGGATGCGTATGAAGTCCAACATTCGATTCATATAGGCGGTCAACGCCGTATATGCGTAAAATAAAGTTCGAATGTGGGATTCGCTGGAAGCAGTAAATGTGATGCAGTATGAAGTTCGAACATTCGACTGATGGTGAAGGGTGCCAACGCCATTATGCGTAAGATGGTTCAACGCTGGCGTGTAAACGGTGCCCGAACGCTCGATTCATTGAAGTAGCGGTCGTGATGCGTGGCGTAAGTTCGAACATTCGGGATTCATATGAAGACAAAGTTCGGCCGCTGGCGGCGTGTAAGACGGTCTCAACGTCTGATCTGCTGCTTAGAAAATGTGATGCGATGAAGTCCGAACATCTAATCCATATAGAGGCTAAGTCTCGAACGCCGTATATGCGTAAAACAAAGTTCGAATCGCTCGATTTGGCCGAGCTAGCAAATGATGCAATGAAGTCTAACACTGATCCATATGAAGCTGCCAAGCCTAATGCCTAATATGCAAAAGACGGTTCGAATTGCTCGATCTGGGCAAGTAGAAAATGTGATGCATAAGCCTTCGAACATTCGATCCATATGTAGTGAAGTCCCCAACGCCTAAATCGGAAGATAGTAAAGCATGGTTGTAGGGTGATGCCCCAATATGACATCCAACATAAACATGACGGTCCGAAAAATGCTCAGCAATGGCTCATATCATCGATAAGAACTGTCTGGACAAACCAACCACGTCCAAATGATCCCGAAAGATAAGGGATATGCCCCAGTGTGGCATCTATCAAAACATGATGAAATCCCGAAAATGTCATAACAAGACTCATCCTGTCGATAACGATTGTATGCACAAACAAACAAATTCCTGATAATCTTGGCGGATAAGGGATGTGCCCAAGTATGACACAGATATCCATCAGAAGTGATGAAACCCCCAACATCAAAATATGGCCTGATATCTCAAGAAGAATCAGTTTCACAATAAACAAACATATCCAAATGATCCCGACAAATAGGGGGTATGCCCTAGTATGGCATGTCGAGGAACCGCCTAAGCCCTCGCATCCCCAATAACAAAAGGCAACTCTGGGCCATCTAACCGTAACTAAATGGATCCCAACTCTAGCAAAGCATCCTCCTAGAAAAAGCCACATAATAATGTCCGTATCGGTCGTCTAAATACCATCAGCAGATCGCTTTCAAAGAAAACGTTAAATCCCATGGTCTCGTATGGTCTTATGACACGGACCGTAATGTAGGCTAGTGATAAGGCAAAAGAAACGATAACCAGCTCAAACACCCAATGATCAACCCTCGATGCTCCCTCGTGGTGTGGAATGCCACATGGCAAGAAGTCTCATGGAGCCATGGACACAAGTGAATTAATCCATAATGAAGTGATAATAACAATGATGTAAATGCAAAAAGTGTAACATGTTAAGAGACAGGTAGAGAAAAAGGATGCAAAGTGAAACATCAAACTCGAAATCAATAAAACATATGAGGGCATAAAATGAAAATGAGTAGAAGTCGAGAAGATAAATACCAAGATGGAACCGATGATGATATGATGAATCTACCAAAATCACCATGTAAGACATGTCAAGCCGACAAATTGACGATGGAGGCGACACTAACTTGGAGCCCCTAGGAGAGGATCAATCATCTCATATACCACTATAAAATCTCAGTGTTACATACGAGATCTCGGCAGCTCACATACGAATCTTGGCTAAGTAATACATATTAACTAAAGACAACGATCCTCAACCACATACTAACTAAGGAATACTTATACTAAATACATATATCATAAGTATTTATTTATATATTTTTCTTTTTTTTTTCTTTTTTCTTTTTTCTTGTTTTTTTTGTTATTTTGTTTTTGCTTTTTTACGCAACAGACCGTATGAAACAATGAGACAAACCATTATATAATAATGAACATATTTGCCAACAAGGCATAATGAAAATAACCTAAATGAAATATTATAGTTCTCTCAAACTAAAGTCTTTCAATAAATTGCTCTATGGAATGACAAGACACACACAACTCATGCAAGAAACAGAATAGATTCACTCAATCATGGAAAGACTAGATAGAACGAGAAGTTTATAGAGAAAAAGTGCAAAACATAGAATGCAGAAATGAACAATACAAGGAATGAGTGTGGTAAGGCGATATAAAGAACATGTCAATGTCCATAACTCCGAAGATCCCTTAAACTGAAGATCCCACACTAATCAAAGGGCTCCATATCCCGTATGAAAGGTGTTGTAATATAAGAGAAAAATGAGGCCAAAATGCGCAGTAGAGGCTCAATGGGCTAATGAATCTGCAAAAAATAAAAATAAAATGGAGTAAATAAGTGATAAGGTATATGGCTAATCAAATGATAGCCACTCATCCGCACTGAAGGTCTCAAACGTGAAATCCTTTCACAAATGCTGATCCAGTTACTGGGTTGGCTCCAGAATTGGCTCACCCCAAGCCCATCAACCGCAGCCCCTCTCAGTCAACCCTCTAATAATGTAAGGTCCGCCTCTGAGTCGGCTCAAACCTCCCAGGTCACACTAATCCTCCCAGGACTCTCAAAACCAACCGCCGCCTTAGTTGGAAGTCTTAGTTTCGACCCCGCTTTTGAAAGCGGGCTGCTTCCTTAGCTTCAGATTATATCAAGTAGCCTCTCAATCTCCTTTCTTCATCTAACAGCGGTTTACCAAGCCGTGATTCAACTCCACTCCGCCTCCCAAACTCACCGTCTAGTATACCTAAGATCCCATCTTATCTAACTTGCAAAACATCACGCCAAACTAGAGGAGTAAGGTGGCTCTCAGAGAGCGTGCAAAGGAGGTGCGATAATCATAATGCGAAAGGAAGCTTCTGACCAGCCTCCTGAGAAGTCTCAATCATCTCAAGGCAGAATCCTCTTAATATTCTTTGTCGCTACTTTATCACGCTTCCATTTGTCACGCCCATAATGCCAGACGTATCCGCGATGCCTGACGCCAGGTCTCCGTAATAAAGTGTCAACTCACCCCGAAATGCACACCTCTATCCCCGACATATCAACCATGAGGAACCCCATATCTCAAGCAGATGAGCCAAAGTATTTGGATAAAGGTAATACTCAGCTTACTTGGGCTTTGCATAAGAAGTGGCCTCCCACTCCACTTCGTGAAATAATCAATAGCCACTAGAATAACCCAAGACTACTAGAAGACTTCGCCACTTTCCAATAATATCTATGCCCCGATCGAAAACTACTAAGGTGAGGTCAATGCATGCAACCCACAGAACATGTATGAGATCTCCATGCATCCGACACTTCACATCTCTGGTCAAACCGACAAACAACTCGTCCCATGGTCAACCAAAATAGCCACCCTCATAATCTTACGAGCCAACATATGTCCCCTCCCCAGCATGGTCACAACCCGGCAGATGACCTCATCGTCCGATCACCAATCCCCACCAGTAAGGCCAATAACACAACATCAACTCCAGACGCCATACGTTGTCTCTCCATGTATCACAAAGCGGTGGCCAACTCCGCCTCTAAAGCTCTCGTCTCCGACCGTCACTCGCCGTGATATGTGCCATATCTAAGAAACCAGCAAATATCATGATGCCAATGCTGCACTCATCATCAAACCTCGACCGCCAATTAGGCAACAATAAGGTGAACACTTCTAGTCTCAACCAACAAGGGGGGCACACTATTACACCCTTCGCACGTCAACTGCGAAGCCAAAGTAGCCGCAGCATCGGGCAAACCGATTCTACGCTTTAGGAAGCAATAGCTGTCATCAAACCTCCCTACTAGTAACTCTAAGAATGCACATATGCCTTGCTTTACATTCTAGTTCTCCAATCACCCCTGACCGTCTTAATCACTAGATTTAATCACCTCGATTCCATCCTTCTGGAACCCAGCCCAAAGGCAGCTTCCTCTAACCCATGGATACATGCCTACTCAACAATGTTGTTCGTGGTCGATAACGATCCGTAGAAGGCAAACTAATCGATCTTTATGATCGCTGAAAAGTGAGAAATCAATAACACCATCCCGGTCCGTAATGGCTAGCTTCACCAACAAAGGCATGCGCCAACTGTATAAACTAGTCACCCTCGGCGATCTCTCAACCATTAAAAATCATCATCAATCACCCACTGACAGAACTGAAGGGAGGCTATGGATTCACAACAGGCTCCCTTTTATAGAATTTTGATGACATATCAATATCAAACTCAAAAGTACAAGCCATCTCATAAGTCCGTCGGCCAAAACCGGGTCTCATCAAATGTGAGCATCTCAGCATCTAACGAAACAAGTCAAAGATGGAATGACTGGGGCCATGTAATGTCTCAATCTCCGAGTGGCTCCAAACCAAAGCTGCTGTGCGCTCAATCATAATGTACTCCTCGCCTCATAATCTAACATCCTCTTTAATACTCGGGGATAATAGATAGTCGCCCTCGCCAATCATCAAGCCGGGCTAGCAGCGCACTTAAAGCGAAGATCCGAAATTGCATAATATAAATAAGAGAGGTCGTCTGTGCATGGAGGTACCAAAACAAGAGGGGAAAGCAAATACTCTTTAATTCGCCTAAACGCCCAAGGTGCACCGGGATCATCCTAAACCTTAGGCCGCTTTCTTCCTTAGAAGCTCAAGATGTGCTCACAAGTATCCGTCGCCTAACAATAAACTCCGCTAATATATTGTAACCTCGCCTAAGAAACCCCATCTCGCCTCTGCTTCATGGTGGAGACATCAAGGATAGCCTGACCCACGTATCCACCACCTCTCTCACTAATCAGCAGCCCATGAGCCCTGCAGAAGTCACTCCAAAAGTGCACTTCTCGGGATCTGGGCCTCACCCAAAGATCCGATCCTCCTCGAAAAAAAGCGCTTCAGAGCCGCCCAGCTGATCTCGCCCTATCACGGACTTCACAATCATATCATCCACATAGACCTCAACATCCCTATGCTTCATGTCATGAAACAATGTAGTAGTCATTCTCTCGATAGTAAAGACTCAAGGTTTCAAATTTCCAAACTAAGATGACTCTGAACAGCAGGTACCCCACACGTTGATGAAAGATGTCTTCTCCCCGTCCCTGAGCCATCATAACTGACATAACCGCAGAATCCATCCATAAAAGACAAAGATCGCATGCCCTACAAAGACTATCAACCAAAGATGTCAATATGTGGGAGAGAAAATCTGATCCTGGGGCTAGCCTTGTCGAGGATTTCTAAAATCCACAGTCCTTAACCTCGGGCTGGCCCTTTTGGGAACAAAGACGTACATTAGCCACCATTCGGTAATTTGCGAACACCCGATATGAAGCCAACACTAAGTTGCTTTTGAATCTCCTTCAATTGTAACCCATCGAGGTGTACTGACCACCGATATGAAGCCAACACTAAGTCGCTAATCTCCTCCTTCACCAGAACTCCATCGAGGGTAATCGTCACTTTTGCTTAACCGGCCCAGTGCGTGGTACAAAGTGGGTAGATGATGTCAACCATAGAAGGGCTGGCGGCCTGCATGTCCTCGCAGCGACCATGCAAAAACATCCAAGTATGATCCGAGTAACCCGAGCACACTATCCCCCATCCGCGTACGTAGAGTGGCACCGATCCTCATCTCTCTAGTTGGTCCGCTGCACTGCCAACCGTCCCGTCATCAAAAGGAGGTGAAACTCGCTCATCAGTAAAGCTATGTTCGGAGTAAGACAGGTAGCTATCATCAAAATCAGGCTGTAAAGGCTCATGATCAATACCATGAATATGTGATGTGGGTGAATGAGGTGCACATGCATCAATATCATCAATAAAAGAGACATGTGAATACTCGAAAATGCTCAAATCCATAGATGAAAAAGCCGCGACATCATCTAACGTGAGACAAATCCCACAAAACATCAAAGAAAGTGGTGGGTCCACAACATCGGACTCTCCCACAACATGTCCTAGAATATCAGGAGATGCAATATCAACAATAACATCACCCGTAATCGCATCATCATCTGGAGTAAGAGAAGCATCCTCATCATCTCTTAAAGCAAGCACATGAAAATCACTAAGTGCAATCCGCCCAGCCGACTATCAACCATCCTGAGTAGCTCCTCATCATAATCGGGCTTATTGACATAACCCCATCAATACCCCCATAACTTCATTATTCCATCGAGCACAAATGAGCACATCACTCGCCAGGGAAGGAGGAGCGATCAAGGTAAGGTAAGGTCAGAGAGAGCTCACACGCAGCTGGTTTCGGAAAAGCCATGCTCAACATGTCGATATCAGTGCCTACCAATCGATCCACGGAGGTGGAGAATGGCTCAAGCCCTCACAAAATAGTCAACCAACTCAAACCTGTAGCGATCAACAAAGATAACAAATGAATGTGATGAAGTCGATCCGACCTCTTGGCGCCAACCGCGCTACGCATCGAAAATCAGCTTCTACTGCACAAATCCAAACCAAAGGGTGGGTCGTGGTCCAAACTCCGCGAGCACCCGCTACTTCGCCATGCCGACGACCCCTAAACCCAAACCAGGCATGTACGACATGCTCCTTATCATGTCCAAAATGGACTGCGGTCAAAGAGGTCGACCAACACATGGGTAATCGAATCTCGACAAAACCCTGGCCCACTACCAGATCTCATCAAAAGCGATCCGGCCATACAAATCATCACCCCATGGCTAACTCCAATACCGCTCAAGTCAAATGTGCCCCTCCCCAGATGAAATAGTGATCACTGACCATCATGACGAACCCCACCTTCAAATGAAGGGAAGATGACAAATGTTACTATGGATCCATGGGCGGCCTAAAAGTAGGTTAAAGGATACAGGGATCCTCAAAATCTGAAACAAAACCTGGAAAACGGCTGGCCCAATCATCAGCTCGAGAGTCAAGGTGCCCATCACCTCTCTACTTCTGCATCACATAAGCTCACAAATCAGGTAGATTTGCTTAAACTGTGGGCCCATATCCTAGAGCAATTCAGTGGGTGCTTGACAGAAGATTAGAAAGCAGATCCATTGTCTAGGAGGACAGATAACACGATGAGACTTAAACAACCAACCGATATACAGAAGGTCGAGCGCTGGGTTCGAATCCTGAGGTAAGTCATCCTCGTAGAAAACAATGCGTACCGGGTTCGACCAACTGTGGAGCATATGTATCAAGCCTCCGAGGATGTGTCGGCCAACTCGAATCCGCCAGCCCTTAATCAAAGTCTCTACGGGTGGGAGAGGAAGCCAACAACTCCAACAGAGATACGGCATGTACTCAGAGTCGCTTAACTAATGGTCTTTCTCCTCACTGCCTCATCTCTAGTAAGATTTAGGATCTGCATGGGCCGAGATGGAACTGAGGCGTCGGTCTCGACCACCTTACCACCTCCGATAAACATATCGGGATTCCCGTGTATTAACTATCCCTGTGGAGTCAAAATAAAAGGAGCCCAGCAAGATAATACAAAGTCACCGGCTCCTGTAGGATCCAAATCGTGTACGCCCTGGCCACGAAACGACATGTGAGTGAATCATTCGGCTCAAACACCTCTTCATGAACCCCTACCACGCCATAACCCATCATCAAATGCGTACCCGACCATCATCCCATGACAACATATGGACGCGATCCTGACTCAACAAAATCAATGGAACAACACCACTGAGGAGGAACCCATGTGCAGAGTGTTTCTGGCGGGGTTAGAATCGATGCCAGTCATTCCAACCGCAGACAATACCCTGGTCAATCAAGTCCCGAACAAATAAGAGTCTCCCAAAGCAACAGACTGATCCGTAGTATGTCCAGTGGCCTCAAGGATAAGCATACCGTAGTCCATCCGAAAACGAGGGTGAACAACCCGTGGTAATGGCCTAGGTGCTACGGACTAAGCAATCCGGCACACCAATGTCCGTGGCATCTCACCAAAGGCATGCCTAGTGGCAAAGTGTCTGAGTCGTCAGGCCGGGCCAGGTAGGAACCGCTGGCGCCTGAGTCTAAGACGGGTCACACAGTGGTCTCTCCTGTAAGCCAACCCGTGTAGTACAAACTGAGTGTGGTGGAGTATATGGAGTCGGTAATCTAAGCTTACTGAGGTGGTGTAAGGTTCACATCGAACCGAACTCGGGCGTAGGGAAGTCCCAGGCCGCAAAGATAGATGCGCATCGAGGCCTGTGCCCCATGTCTAGCTAGGAACCGATGGCTTCTACCTCCCCGGGTCTACATGATCCGTATGGCTTTCCCACTATCAAAAGAGGAAGAATCCACCATAAACCGCGCCATACCATCCTCGACATACCATACAATGCCTCTATCAAAGCTCAGAATCCATAACTGCGACGCCCCATAAGATGTCTGCTGTGAATCAATGTGAACTCCCTCACGATCATGTTAATCAGCTTCTCTCCTCGATGGACGATCAATCATCCGACAACCTTCTCCCTCCAACTGAGATGAAAGATGTAGCGCCCCATGAGCTCCCCGCCCCTCATAGCCTCAAGCTTCCTAAAGGACATCTATGACAAGGTCGGGAAAGAGAACCGCTTCTGATAAACTCAAGGAGAAGATCCTCCTAAGTCCGTCAAGGCTGGCATCCAAAGTGGCAACCGGCCAGGCCAATCGCCGTTGATAAAGGGAACAACATGATCAATCGAGCTCATCTAAACCCATGCCCTCATTAACTCCGACTGCAGATTCTAAATGAGTACGTGGACATCTCGCTCGTATACCGCTCCATGTCGCATCCGAAATTTAGGCGAATGGGGTCACAGTGCACCGTCACGCCCCGATCCCGGCCTCGACCCGACTGGAGGATCCAAACCGGGTTAGGTAAGACGACATCTATACTATATATTGTGACTCTATCGACCCTGCTCTTTCCTCGTGAGCCGCACTGCATCCTATCGGGCGCACAAACAATTTCAGTAGAACAAAATCATTTGTACATATTATTAGTAATCTACGCAATTTGAGCGGTGTCCATCACAATTTATACGCATATACTATCCCATTACTTATACAATTACTTATATATACATATTTAATAGTGTTCAACATTTACATTGTTTTGCAAAAAGAAACAAAAAAGACTTATACATTATACAAAAATCTTCCACACCCTCTATTGATGTGTTGACTTCGATGTGGAAGGTTCCATCTTCTAGCCTCCTTCGCATCTACACTCCGACAACACCCGCTAAGCTTTACGCTACGTGAACATACACACAACCACCAATGGCGACCGTCATAAGCTTATACATATGCATTATATATATATATATATATATATATATATATATATATATATATATATATATGGTATTTCAAATATATTTCTATAACTTAATCTCCTTTATCATTTATTATTCCTATTGCACGCTCGAACTTTTCTATTCCTATACTTATCATATCGGCTAGTCTATGTCTTTTTCATCTTTCTAGCTCTATGATTTATTGCATTCTTCACTTCATACTTATACTATCTAGATCTTTCCCGTTAGCGTATGCTCTCATATCTTGCACTTTTCATATCCCGTTATTCTGTCCTATTCCTATATCATATACATTTGTACATTCTTATTCTATCTATCCTATACTTCAGGTTCAGATAATTTTTTTTGTACTTTACTGTATATATACTTATTTTCATTAAGTTATACTATACTCTTGTTCTTGTAATTGTCAGATTCATCGCAGATAAAGAATGCTGTGGAGCTTCTCATATCATGTCATATTTTATACATATCACTCTCGTTAGCTCTCATGTCCGCGAACACTATGGGCGATAGCTGAAATAACTATGTACCCGAAGGTACTATCACCGTACGAGATGTGCTGATTTCCGTCCCGCGTGCACCAAAGGTACTATCACCGCATCGGCACGCTGATTTCTGCCTATGTACCCAAAGGCAATACCATCACCGCACGGCATGCTGATTTCTGGCCTATCAGGTGACTACGGCCACCGATCCAAACGGATCTATATCATCGACCAAACTGGCCTCAATATCCGTCTCATGAATATGCTCGCAAAGAATCGTATCTTCCCTATAGGCATGCCTATTCATCCTCTACTCAGTCCTAAGCATAATCAAATTTTTATTACATTTTCTTCTCAGATTATTATTATCTCATAAGCATGAATAACTATTGTTATCATAATTGCTTATGCATATATATACTATCATTACTTTACTCGTATTAGTTCTCATAATCGTAGCTTCACATTTTGGTTCTCATATATCTATATAATACATATATTCATATCTTTTCTATCATTAGTTTTGTCTATCATATATTCCTAGCGTGTTCCATCTTATTCTTTTCGTTATGTCTATCTTATACTCATATCTTTTACGTATTCCTATCATTTGTTCTTAGCATGTTCTATCTATTCATTTAAGTATATCTATCATATAATCCTATCATACACGCTATATTCATATTTCATTTAACTTTATATGCATATGTGCTCATCATTCTGTACTTTAGACTACTGCATTCTTATGACATGCTCTATCATATCTTATTATATTTATGACTTATACCTATCATATCTTATGACATATTCCTATACCTTTCTATACTTGTACATTATGCAACCTATGTATTCTTATTCTCTATGATTCTACTTCACGAAATTGAGTCAATCCAATCGGATCATCCAAACTAAAGTTATGGCATTTTCATGCCAACTAGTCATTTTACTGATTTTTCTAACGACAGTTTGTATTACTCATTTTTCCGGGGTCTTAACTTTATATTTTGACCCTATGTCCTTATAATCATTTAAAGCTAAGGTGCTAAGGGTTCTATTCCAACTGGAATCACCCACTTCGGAGCACCGGAACTCAAGTTACGTCTCGAAACAACCCGACTTCTATGTTCAATAAATAAACTAGAGTTTGTTTGCACATGGTCCCAATTGAGTGTATTTTTGGGCCACTTAGCAGACAGAATTTGGAAATTCTTCTTTAAGTTTTATTCTCCTTGAAGTCTATTTTAATTGTCACTTGAATCATCAAATCGGATAAGAAATGAGCAAGTTATGGCCAAATACGAAACCGGGCTTAACAGAAAATTGCACAGAAGTTCCCACTGGTGTAACTTAACTTCTACGGTGAGAACTTGGCCAAAAATGACCAGATCGAGAAGTTCCCATTCGGTAGAACTTAACTTCACTTAGAACATCCGAGAATGCCTAGGAATGGGTGTTTTCACCTTTTCCATATTTTTTTGATCCCCATTTCAACTCTATACTTCATCTACACTCCCCGCCACTACTCCATACGCTCCTCAGAAACTCTTCTACTCAATTTCCTCTTTCAATACTCTATTTTCTTTGAACAATTTATCCTAAATTACTCTCAAACCCACTCTAATATGGGTTATTATCCATACACAACCCAATCTATGATGATTAGTTAGGCTTGTTCTAAAACCCTAACTCATTTTACTTACTATTAACCATGAATTCATCCTTAAAGGAGGATTCTATACTTTGCTTGTACTTCAAGGTTTTATTCACCTTACTTTCCATGATTATTGGTTTAGAATGAAACCCTAGCAAAAACCCTAGGTTTGGAGACAACTAATAATCATACAAACTCCATATGATCTATACCAAGATTAGTTCCATACCTTAGTTTGGCTTTGCTTGAATCCTCCTCCTTCCTCTTCCTCTCTTCTTCTTCTTCTTTCTTCTCTTCTTCTCTCCCTCTCCTTCACGCTTTTGTTTTTCCTCCCATGACCAATCTTTTGGTCTTTAAATCCATGTTTTCTAAGGCCTTGTTCTGGGTCCTCCAAATAACCCATTTTTAGTGTCAAATAAGTTTGCTATTTGCTTTTTAAGCCCATAACTCATTCCTATTTGCAAAGCAATTCTTATGTCATATTATACTTTTGGCCTCTAATTTTGTCAACTATGACTTTTATACCCCCTCTCTTTAGATCAATTTCAAAATTGTCCTTAAGTTTTGTAACTTTCCTGTCTCTATTTCCTATTTCACATTTAACTCATGAAACAGTCAAATTATGCTTACAAAATACCCTAAACATGTCAAAAACGACTAGGGTCTATTTTGGGGTGTTACATGCACTATCAAATCCATCCCACACATCCATACCCTCAGCAACTCTCAACTGTCTAAGCATTTGCTCTACTCTCTGTATGCGATCCTCAGAAGCACCGATAGTCTGAACTGGAATAGTCGATAAAAATGGATCACCTCTCAGACCTCTGACAAATAAACAGAGTACCCCGGTGGATAAAGCAAGGGGTACATCTGAGCCATCAATGGAGGTGGAGGTGGAGGTGGTAGTTCCTGGCGTCAAACTGAAAGGGTCCCTATGTGCCGAAGTCATGGGGTTCGTCGCCCATCAATCCTCCTCGACCGAGGCCATGTATCAGATCCCTGAGCGTTAGCGACAATGGGCAAAGAAGTCAGTCAATAACTACGTGATGTTATCCATATCTCGTTTATCTCTCGCGACGACTAATCTACTCCTCAACTCTAACCCACGAAGATGGTCCTGGGCCCCAGGTTTTGAATCTCAAAGTGCAACCGTAACAAATAAAGCGGAGTCCATGTCGCAACTAAAAGAACGCCGCGAGTAATGAAACCGGGGGCCATAATCCATCACTATGCATAAAAATTGCCCCACCGAAGCTCAATACTCCGATCAATCTCATATACCCTAGAGAGGAAACTAAAAATGCAGGGAATCGATCCATATCATGACAAAATCTACCGAAGGCTCACACGCACCCACGTGTAGGATGGGAGTCCTAACTGCAGGGATCTAAACTCAACCTGGGCGTCAATGGTGGCTCTAAAAAGACAAGGGTAGATAGTCTTTTAAAGGGGTCCCTAGCAGGAGCGATTGTACCCTCCAGTGGTACACAACCTCCTACACGTCCTCAAGAGACTGGGCGCCTGGCCGTGGCGCAGGTGGCCTGGGCTTCCAACTCATGGCCATGCACTCGACATCCCAGCAAACCGACAGAGCCTCACCAAGCCTCAACGCTCGCACAACCTAAGTGTACGCATATGGGTGCATCCGAAAACCTAAATGACATCTAAAACCGTAAAATGCACACCTGGCCACAAAAGTATCCGTACCCAGCTCCGGGCCATACAAGTCTTCAAAGATCTACCCCTTGAAGATCAATATGCTCCGGGCCACCTCCAAAAATGTCACAAACATGAATTTAGCTCCATCACTAGACCTTACCCTACCACTAGCCTCATCGAAAAGCAAGCATGACAATGTGCCTCCAACTACAAACACAAAACCAAGAGACAGAAAGTCGACTGAAACTAGAGGTTCGAGATAAGGATACATATGCACCCCACATGATACATAGCAATCATGCAAGGTGCGAGAAAGTAGTCACGCAAATGCATGGGCCACGCAGCTAATGTGTATATCATCCATATCTACACATAATCTAAGTAAGAGCATAAGATGAACATGATGTGTATATAACAAACACCGAAAAACAAGGACATAACAAGATGAATGTAAGACCGACCGACGGTCACCGAATTACTAATGATACAACAATTAGACATATGAAAGATATAATCAACAAATTCTCAATGTGCTATACACAAAAGCACAAGAAGTATCTATCAATCAACCAATCAAACTCCACATTTTCCACTTCAGATTCGCTCACTTCACTCGTCCCTGCCGAGTCGCCATTCAGGACCCCGCATTTTGCCATTATGCTTCCACTAAAAAGTTGGCGACTCAGCATTTAAAAAAAAACCATTTTAAAACGATTCGAAATATTTTTACTCTATTTTTGTTTTTATTTTAAAAGTAAAACAAAATGGGCAAGTTAAACCCTAAATGTGACTGAAAAACAGGTCTGAAAACCGAAATACAGGTCCGGTCGTTATTTAACGAAGGTACTAATGGAAGGTGAAGACTCCCAAGCCCCAAAGTCTGGTCTCTACTAAACAAACTAAAGAAAATATGGCTAATTAATCAACTACAATGAATAATCGTAAAGATAAAGAATAATAATACAAAAGACGCAAGACATATATAAATAAATAATCGCTAAGTCGACATTTAAAAATGCCAGACTGACAAAGACGTTAGAAGCCCCGGTAGATCTGTAGTTCCCTGACCGAACCGCTTCGTTCGAATCGCTCCAAAGCCGGGATTGTCTCCAAATTACCCCAGCCCAAAGATTTCTTCCACAAAGACTCAAACTTTAAACTGGCACCATTTGCACTCCACCTTTACAAAGGAAAGACCTACAGCTCCTTAAGAAAATAAATTAATAACTAATACACTCCCAAATTACGTGAACAACGCTTTAATTTTCATTCCCTCCAAAAAAATATTTAATCACGGCCACAGGCCTCCAACCTTTTGATTTCGAAAGAAAACTTACGCTTCCTTTTTCCTCATTCTCAATCGTGGGCGACACCCCTTTATGCGAAAGCCATTTTCCTCTCCTCAGACTTCTCCAACGCGACGCTTCTCCACAAAGCGAAAAATCCTGCTCAAAATACAGGCCCACACATCTCCTCAGAATTTTCACACTTATCGCCTCCCACAGCGAAAATAATCCCAGCCTCCAAACAAAATCCACAGGGGGTAAGTAACCCTACAACATATCCTCAATAAACTAAATGCACAGATGCCCCCAATTGGAGGGACAAAACAAACATACACTAATAATGGAAAATTTCACCTATATTTTTGGGGTCCCCTTGAATTATTCCATCTTTCTCCTGGTAATTCAAATTGGTCCCTCCTTAACAATGAAAGGGACATACCGCAAGACACATAAATGCACTGAACATAGGAAGGAAAAATACAGCTTTTTTTTCTTCAAAATAAAATAACAAATAAATAAGAGAAAATTACAAATGTTATGCCTGAGGTCACCATCATCTTGGTCCCCATCTCCTGTTGAGCCATCTTTATGGTTTTTTTTTATAGGTAAAAAGGAGTGTTGGATGGGGTGTGTCTGCATGGCTGCATTCATATGTGGGAAAATCAACAACATTTTCATTCATTTTATTTGTTTTTGTTTTTACTTGCTTTTGAATTATTATTATTTAGGCCTTGACCACTACTTGGAAAGAAATGTCTTTTTTCGTTTTCTTTTCTTTTTTTAAATAGAGATTTCATTGATTTAAAACATCAAAACGTTATATTTGAACACAAAAACGAAAGTGCTTAAAGGATGACACATCATTCAAAGTATTGCCAGCACCAAATCGCGGCTGCTTATATCAATCAGTGAATCTAAAGATACATAAAATACCTAATATTCAAGATATAATTTAAACATATTTGACGAATGCAGATTTGAAGTAGCTTAATTTTCTGCTTTTACTTCATCTCGAATCACCATACAAAAATCAACATACAAATTAATTCGCCGTACGACGATATAATCACACGTCATATCAAAACACGACATAAAAACATTAAAAAAAAATAAAATCAATAAAACTCAGATCGAAATGAAGTTAAAAAACTACTTTATCGGTAGTATAAACTTATATCCCTGTTATGTTATTTTGTACAAAGAATCTAAAAAAACTATCTTTCTAATGTATGGATTAGTTAAAAACATAAAGAAAATAGCTTTGAAGAGTATAGAGTATAGAGGACTACCAGTATTTGATTGAGAAAAGTTTTTTTTTCTATTTTTCTGTTGTTGAGATTGTTAATTTTATATTTGTGAACTGTATTTCAAATTTTTTTGTCATAAATAATCATATCATGGTGAAATTATATCTTAAATGTGTTTATTAAATATTGGACTAAGAAATTTTAAATGTAAAAAATATTTCTCAAATATATTTTAATTTTTTGAACACTGGAATATTGGAGCTTGTTGGTGAAAGTTTTAAAAACAATTTTTTTATTTCTAAAAATTGGTAAAATTAGTCCCTTTACTCTTCTTTAAAAAGTTTCAATGGGTATTGAAATTAGAAATCAAACAACTCCATTTTTTTTCAAGCCCAAACATATGACCAACGAGATATAACATCCGAAAAAAAATTAAAATATTAAAGACAGAGGACGATACATCATTTAGTTAATAAAGAAATAAACGGCTAGCCGATCACACATCACACCAAATACCCAAATGCCTGGGCAAGATTCAAGATTAAATATACTCTGACAGATCGTAAATCGGAGTACGACTTCTTTATCATATCAAAATCAACTACGAAACTAACGAACAAATCAATTCCTCGCATTTATCGTGCCAATTATCTCGTCACAAATCACGATAAAAAAATACGTAAAACAAAATAAAATCATCAAAAAACTTAGACAGAAAATCATTTTATTAAGAGAAAAAAATCCAAATCTAAGTGGATGAATAATGAGAGTGGTGATTTCATGTCAATTAAGGTAAAAAACCAATCATCATTTCTAATAGATTTAGTGAAATAATAGAAACGGAAATAGATTCTCTAGAGAAGAGAAACAGAGGAGGAAAAGGAAAATTATCTTATGAGTTCCAAACAAACTTCCTTTCATAAAAATTACAATAAATTTCATCTTTGACTTTTTTCAAAATTTAGTATTTATTAAGCTATTTATCATTTAAAATAAAAAAGACTAAAAGTCTAAACAATTAAAGGATTAGAGCAAAACAAGCTGAAAGTCAACTTATTAGAGGTTTCTAAATTCGAATTTGTTGTTGGTTAATCTCCTTTCCTAATCCTTTAGTTAAGTTGAAACTATTTTTAAATTATAATAGTTGTTTCACATTAAGAAATCCAAAATGTGTTCAATCCATTTGAGTTTACTTCTGCAGGGGTGGAGAATACTAATTGAAATCATAAAATGATAAAATAAATTGAGAGTGAAAAAACCACAGGCTCTAATCATACTTTTTGACAAACACATTGTAAGGATGAGTCACATAATGGGTACTAGATAATACTTTTTTGTGATTATAATAAATGTACTTTTTTAAATTTATTAATTATAATGTCTAGGCTGAGGTTAGCAACCACTAGATGATGATGGTCTAAAAAACTCCAAAAATAGATAGATTATGAACTCTGCCCTTCTCTCTCTCTCTCTCTCTCTCTCTCTCTCTTTTTTAAATAAGAATAAATTCAGGAAAAAAAAATGAATGTTACTTGGACTGGTTAGTGGTTGCGGAAAAGGATTGGGATGACTCAATGATGGGATAGGAATGATGCCAACCAGTTTGACCTCCCTTATTACATACCGACAAATTAATATGAAATACCATTTTTTTTAAAATAACCCTAATAATTTGTAAAATATTTATTATAATCTTGGTGACTTGCATAGAATGAGGGATAAATGAGTTTATTATTTATTATTTATTTTTTTGACTATCATGGATGTTTAGATCAATTTTTACACCCTAAGGGATAAATGACTAATTACATGGGACTCTAAACTTAATGACTTGATAAATCCTACAACTAAGGAGCAAATCCTAATGGCAAACATTTTTGGATAATCGTAAATGTTCAAGCTAAAGACGAAGCCAATGCATTGCCAGCTTATTAGAACTCGATTCAGAATATTCGACCGATTCAAGCTTAATTAAGTTTCGAAAGATCACAACATCCAACCTCGAACTACTCCCGAAATTTAACTGCTCGAATCTCGAATCGATTTCTGCCAGTCAACTTGAAGTGACCGAAACGTTCTCGAACTTGATCAGACAATTCGACCGTGTATCAATTCTACTCTACGGCTATACCTCTACCCCTGCCTGACATGCATCTTGACTAATTTCACTGATCTCGAGTTAACAATCGATAAACCTTCCAATAACCTTAATAAGACGAATTAACGATCAATAAAGAAGAATCCAACACTCGAATATATTCTTTATCAAAAAAGGAGGAAAGAAACATGTGAGACAGTGACCCATTTCTAGGTGTCCATGCCCTAAAACACAGTTAAATATATGAATGAGCCATTGAATTTGCATTTCAATGGTAATACTAATTGTTTGATTGAATAGTAGCAACACATGGATGGCAGAATTAAAAGGCAGTAGTAATAAGAAGGGGGAAAGGAAAGGAAAGGAAGGAAAGGGAGAGAAAATTGAGACTTCTCCATTACAAGATTTAGATTTAGCATGACCCATATTGTATGACCTAAATCTCAACTTTTCTTTCCACCTTCACTTATTTTTTTTCAATTTTTGCTGTCTAATGCACAACCCATGACCTCCATGTGGCCTTAACTTTACCTAATTATTCAGTGTTTTTTTTTAATGGCTTGTCCTTTCTTTTGGGTTTTTGTATCCATGATGGGGCAGACCATATATATTAATAATAAAATAAAAGAAAAAGAAAAATTAAAATTAAAAACAGTGACATTGGAGGAGGGTCGGTTGCTTATGTGGTAAAAAAGTTAGTTGGGGATATCTTTGTGTTGGACACCCCCCACATGTGACTAATGATTTTCTACATATGTGTGCCATCATGTTTTTAGAATCTTTTCCTCACAATATGTGATCCCCCTCACCCAAGTTTTCCTTCTATTTCGCCATTATAAGTTTATTTATTTATCTATTGAGCTTGCCTAAAATTCCAAGACGATCATAAACAAAAAATATGATATTAAGAAATTTTTTTATATATACAAATCAATATCATTTTAAAATGTTTGTTATAAGGTCTCGAGTGTTCAAATATTAAGAATACTATTATATTCTGTGATAAAAACTTTTTATATCTTACGATTTTTTTATTTTTGTGTTAATTAATTTGAGCAACGATATTTACTTAAAATACCTTTTATATATATACAGACACATCTCGTGTTTTGACCAATAAAATGTGGAAGAGGTGGTTAGGACAAAAGGGCATATATGGAAAATTTCAATAATAATAATAATAGTTATATGGTGGTATATATATATATATATATATTAAATTAAAGGTAGGATGTAGAGGAGAGACAAATAGGGGCAGTGATGTTACATGGTAACGAGTGAGCCACTCCATCGCAAAATCACATGGTAAGTACCTAATGATTCATACAGAAATGGACCCCCCCATCCACCAATTCTCATTTATGAATTATGATAGATTTCATATGGTTTCGGCTGTCTTTACATGCCCACTTTATTGAAAGTGTCTACTCATTTTGTTTCATTCTTGTTTATTAATTTCCGGACCTAATTGAAAGCTTCATTTGGTTGTAAAAATAAATTTAAAGCTTCATTTTTTTTAATATTTATTTATTTATATGTCATTGAGACTTGACTCAAATAATAATAAATAATAGATATATAAAAAGTATTAGGTTCGACTCTTTATAGGAACAAAGTAGTATAATGATGATACGAAGTGAATAGATGTCAAGACCTTATTTTCTCGTAACATTTTTTTTTTTTTTTAGCTACTCGTCTTTCTTAAACAATGAGGGGTGATTCTCGGTTATTTTTGGCTTAAAATTATGCCTTCATAACTATTTTTTCAGTTTATCTCTTAATAAAGTGGTTATACTACAAAGATCCACAAAGATTTAGGTCTTATTTTGTTTTTCTTATTATAATATCTTTTGGCCATTATCCACTCATATGATACGATACTTTTCAATGCCTCACAGACCGCTTATTCATTTCTAAGACGATTTGAAAAGCATAAAACCTGACTGGAGCAATGAAAATCTGTATTATTATTACAATATATCAAGAACCTGAATCATATATATTTTGGCGATTTAAACTTATTTATTATATTATTACGTATATCGTTTCATCATTTAATGATTTTTGATTAGATTCATTTATCGATCTATTACAGCCAATTAATAAAATTATTTTTCTTAAAAAGTTATTATATGTCAAAATATTTATTTATTTCTATTTTTTTCTAGTTGTTTTGTAATGGATGAGATAATTTTATGGATTGTGATGATTAAATATAATTAGTAAAAAATGTGGATTATGGCATTGATCATAGGTTGGTGGATGATGGTAACTTTTAACCTCTTCACAAAACGGCTGCCCTTTCTTGGACTCCTTTTTCAATTTTAACTTTCATAAAATTGATAATAATTTTGTAAAGCTAGAAACTTTATAATGTTTAAAAAATGAAATGAAAATGAAAATTAGAGGTTTGATAGAATTTTTAAAGATAACTTTAGAAATCTAAGCAATTATTTTAAGTTTGTAACCAATAAATGATGAGTTTTTTTCTTCTTCAAAATATCCACGTATTATAAAAAATTTTTTTTGAATTGGTTTCTAATAGTCTTCACACAATCTTTGTCGTCTTTGATATAAACGAATTACAGAGATTTATAACAATTCAAGGAAACGTTTGAATTATTTTTAAATTTCTGCTTTTTTTTTTTCCTTTTCAAGAGCATAAAAATTCTTGTAATATAATTAAAAAAAAAAAACTAAAATGCTAATAACAGACAAACTTTAGACGAAAAAGGTTTTTGGGGCGTTTTGATTTAAAAACAAGTTGAGTGTGAGGATAAATTTGAGGTTTTTTTAAATTTTATATAAAGTAAAATATGTGAAGTAAAAATGAAATACATTATATGTTTATAAAAATTAGTTGCAACAGTTCTTATTTCTAAAAATTATTATTTTTTATTAGTATTCCTGAAAATAAAATTTTAAAAACGTTTTTATGCGAAAAATAGGCTAGTTTTTAGAGAAGGGTATTCTCCCTATTTCCAGATTTGGATTAAAAGATGTAAAACATACTCAATTCAAACACCAAAATAAAACTTAAAAAATAAAAATAGAAAACTCTTGAAAAATAAGTAAAGACAACAAATCATGATGGCAAATCTTGGACCCTAACCAAATTCTACAACTCTAACACTGTTCCATCATGATCAATTACAATAATAATATTAATAATAATAAATAAATAAATAAATAGTAGTTTATCGTTGTTGTTGTTGTGATTGCATACAAACCCATTTAACTAAATATTTATATTATATTATAAAAAAATAAAAATACATTTTATTTTATCTGTTTTCAGGTTTAATATTTTTCAAACCAATACTTCAAAGCTTGACACAGCAGCCACTGGTGAAACATGACCGGCATTCATAAAAGAAAATTAAAATAAAAAAAAATTATTAAAGTATTAATCCGCAAGTGGGTTTGACGTTTTTTTACGAAGGGCCCTTGCCAACATTTGTTTTTTTTTTGTCAAACAATAGCACCAGACAAATCATTATAGGTGTCGGGAGGGATTATAAATTCGTGTTATAACCATTTGGCGATGTGAGATTAAGAATGTGTCGTAATAATTCATCCGTCTTTCAGAATCGATGTTTATGATGATCAGTTATTTTGCGGATTTTATGGGTAGCAGTCCTCTCATAAATCCGTGATGACTTTACGGATTTGATGGATAACAACCCTTCCATAGTTCGGGAACGAGGGTTATCCACAAGGAATAAATCGCTTTGATACTATTATTATAATCATTTGGTAAAACTCACTTTTAAAAACTATTTGTTAAGAGAAAGAAGCCCTAAAGGTTATAAACCCAGAAGGTCAATATATAACTCAAAATGGGTAAAAACAATTCTCATATTCGAACTCGAGATCATTAATTAAGATATGAGAGACTTTAATCATCTCATCTAGATTCATTTATTTAATTTTCACGAATTATTAATATGTGCCAATAAATGAATTTTGGTACATTGAATTTACAAAAGACTCTGAGGTCTAGGCTTTAACCTTGTACCTTGTCCAACACCAGACATTGGCATTGGGAAGCCTGTTTCATCCAATATAAGACATTCTGGCTATTTCTTTTCATGCCAAAATGTGTGTACAACCCACAACACTTCCTGGAAAGTTAAAGTAATCAAGTAAGTTTTTTTTTTTTTTTGAAATATTTGGATGAAAGACCCTAAATAATTCAAGATTTGTGAAACTAACTATTTCATATTTTTTCTTAAAAATAACTTTTTTAATAAAAATATCACTTTCTATTTCATATATCTACTCTGCTTAGTACCGGGATCGGATCGACCAATCAATCAATGACCGACAAATTTTCCGCTCTTATTAATCCGATTCACAATCCATTACTCTTAAATAAATGAACTAAGAACTTTCCGGTTTAACCATCGATTCGCTTAAAACACCGATATTTAAATTACGCCTTAAAAGAAAAGGTTACTTTTATAAGAAAATAATAAAGCAAGACTTTTATCAAAATTATGCTAAAAATTAATAAAGGGTCAAATTTCTAATATTGAGTTTTCAAAATGTATTTTAATAAAAAAGATAAGCATTTAAAAGGGATAAATACCAACAAAAATGACAAAACTAATCTCTTTCTTAAAATCCAAACATAAGTATAAAAACACTCACTTTGAAATAAAAATGCATTTAGAGGTTTAATATATTATTATATACTATATATAAAATGATTATAAGGATTAATTAAATATTTTTTAGAGATATTTTTTATTAGAAATTGGACATTTAATATTAGTTTTACAAAGATTACTTTTACAAATAACCTTTAAATTTATCCCTTTTAAACCAATTTCACTTAATCAAATCACTTTTTTTTTATATTTATGTTTTTATTTTGGGTTAATGTATTTTTTAATTTCATTTTAGTTTATTATTTATTTTTTGTTTTTTGATATGATTGTAACATGGAGATGGTGACACAAGTTTGATCAAAAGCGCTGGCCGTCTCGCTATGATGGGGGCCCAGTTAGTCAGTGGTAGTTGATGTGGACGGCTTGAAAGTGGTAGTACAATTTTTCCATTTGTTTCTTTGAGTAGATCCAATGCACCAGTAATTTCTCTTTTTTTTTTTTTTCTAAAAATAAAAATCAAATAAGAAAAAGAATAAAAATAAAAGAAAAGAAAGATAGAAATGTGTTGGTGGTGGGGAGAGTAAATGGGGGAATGGGACCAGAACAGAAAAAAAAAAAGAACAGAGGTGATAAATAAGGCACATGGAGCATGTACAGAGAGAGAGAGGTGTTTGAATGGGGTGGCAAACCCATGAAGTGGAGTGCACTTTGTTGACCTCTGAGTCTCCACTATTCATAATTTCCTATTCCACTGATATGCAAATAACATGAGTGGTAGAGGTCGTAATTCATGTTCTTAGGTCGCATCGATAACATGTATTTTATTATATTCATTAATCCAAATATGGTATTAATAATAAATTGATTAAAAATAACATATTTAAATATAATTTAATTAGTAATTAAGTAAGATAACATGATATGAATAACCTATTTATTAATTTTATAATTTAAAATGATATAAATTATAATCAATTATTAATATTTAATACAATATTAATTAATATAATAAATATACATATTAAATTTGTATTGCGAAATCTACATAAATATAATCCTCGTTTATTAAATCGATTATAATGGCCATTACATCACGCATTTTTAACCTTAAACACAATTATACCGACGTTTAAAAACCTGATCGACCGATCGGATTCGATCGATTTATACATTCAATCAATGACCATTTTTGATCCCGCCTTAATTTACCAACTCCTTAAATCGCGAACAAATATTTCGCTCGATTTTAATCACATCCGATCCAATTTTTTAAAAATATCGCTTATACCGACCTAAACTTATAAATAAATAAATAAATAAATAAATAAATAATTAACGCCGAGTTCGTATCGTGCTGGGGTGGTATCAAAATTTTTACGAGTCATATGTGGTCCTTAGAATCGGTCATGTACTGTAACTAAAAGGGTCGCTGCTGATGCTGCTGCTGTTGCTCTTTCTATACAGTAAATTCATAAACGCGCCCCTTTCCTTATCCTGCTCCCAGAAACAGCCCCTAGCCCTATCCGGAATGATATGATGAAACCAGATGGCCATCCATGATCCATCCGTGTGCTCAAGTGTTAGGATCTGCCACCATAAATTGACAGGAAGCACGTGTCCATGGGAGAGGGGGGAGGAATAGGATGGCCCCCAGTTGAGACTGAGAGTGACAATCCCCACATGGAGTGAGAGAGAGAGCCCCTGGCTCCAAGATTTGAGTTGGAGTTGGAGGAGAAGGAAAGGGAAAGGAAAGGACGGAAGGGCAGATGTCTCACATGCACCTCTATTTGGGGAGGAACAGCCCAGCCCCATCCCCAGCACCAGCCACAGCCATGCTCACATGATAAACATAATTGTACCTCATTCTCATTAAATACATTGACCCTTTCGCTAACTTTAGGGCACTGTTATAGCCTTTAGTAGTCTCCCCCATATCGGACACCTCGTCCGATCCCCCATCTCCATCTCTCTCTGTGCAGCCCGCTGATGTTGTCACTTTGGTGGTCAAGTTTTCCCTCCCCAATAAAAAGATGTCCTTTTCTTTGTTTTGGCCTCAAGGATTTTTGTGTCTCCGGTGAAAACTGTCTTGCTTTCTTTCATCCTGCTTCTTCTCTTGGCTTGAAAGTTGACGCGACATTAATGAACTGAACTCCCCCCCTCCTCTATCTACTTTCTAGTTAATGCCTGCCTTGAAACAGTCCCCACGAGAATTCCAAAATTTATGCAAACATGTTAAGTGTGTTAACTCTCCCAAGACATTTATACCATAAACATTCGAAGATGATCAGATCAGATCATATCATATCAAGAGTTTAGAGTCCTAAGATAGTAAGGCCAACTCTGGGTTCTGAAACGATTCTGGCAATTTTGTAAATCGGGATCGTTCTTGAGGTAATTCGCCAATTCGGTGATAAAGTGGAAAGATTTTGGATTCAGTTATTCGTTCTAAAAGCACTCAAAAGTCATGAAAATAATAATCCAGATTAAAGATGATGCTAAGAATCTTAAGATGGAATAATAGGTATTAGGCAGAGAAAAAGAGAGGAAAGAAGCACATGTATTTAACAGGAAATTACCAGAGGGAGGGATGGAAGAAAAAGAAGAAGAAAAAAAAAACACGTGGCAATATATGACATTTAACTCAACGGAGGCCGGCCAGAGCCGCCGGCGAATTACTGGAGGTGGAGGTAGCGGCGGCGCCGGCTCCGGAGAGGAGTTCAGCGATTGCGGTCATAACTCTGACCTGCATCTGCAAGGCAGGTATGTAATCAGTAGCCTCTTCCAGAACATCCTGCAATGGAAGTTGCCGGCATCCGGGGACTAAACGGGCGATCGCGAGCTTTCCGCTGCACAGAGGGCAAACTTTTCCCTCTCAGACGTGGAATACTCACTTTGGGCTTCTTCGGCCGATTATGGCCAGTTACTTTCACTCTCTGCTTCTTGTGCTTCATGAACTTGAGCTTCAGCCGGTTCGTCAGGATGGCGCGGCTCCACCTGGTTCTGCCCTTGGCGGCCACGGCAAGAGCTCGATCGGCGGCTTCGCGAACGGCTCGGACACGCGGCGAGCGTCCTTGAAGACCCGATACGAACTTGTCGCAGAGCTTGTAGAAGCTTTGAGGAGTAAAGCTGCTGCTGGATTTGGCTCTTCCATTTTGCGTGGCCCTGGTTTTGTTGATCTCTGACTTGGCTCTCGATTTGATTTTTCTTCTTCTTTTTCCTTTTGGATGACTCGCGCGATCTGTCGGAGTTTGTTACGGGATTTGAGATCACCAATGACGCCATCCAATCCCTCGCTTCAAAGATATTCTTCCGTAAATTCTCAACAGATTCAGATTTCAGAATCAGACCTCCCGCACACGCTCCGACACCACGAAGCAACAGGATGAAACATAACACCAACCACTCGTACATCACCACAGATTCAGATTCACGAGAATAAGCTTCTCTCGAAAAACAAAAATTAAAACACAATCCTTCAATTTCAAATCAACAATCCAAAATCACCAACGGCTTCAGATTCTCGCACCAGTCAATAACCAAAATCAAAAAACATAAATAACCAAACACAACCGAATTCTCATATCTACAGTCCTACCAACCACAATTTTTCTTTCCGAATCTGACCTTTGAATGAGAGCCGATTCTCGCCGTGAACTCCCTCCTTCCCTCCTGCGCTGGATCGATCTGTAGAAAACCTAAGAAACGAAATTGAAATCGATAGAGGAAAGAACAAGGGAAGAGAATTGAGTGGGGTTGGGTAGGTGATGATGCTGTGGATGTCTCAACGTTCTCTAGAGAGAGAGAGAAGAGAGAGGGAGGGAGGAGCAGAAGAAGAAGAAGAAAGCGAGGGAGAAGATGAAAGGGAGAAGAGGTGAATTGGGGGGGCTTTAAAGGGATCGAATCATAAGACACCACAAAGGTCGACCATATTTTAATCACATATATTTATTTAAACTTTAATGAAATTACCTTTTAACCCTCCCCACTTCCTTCCTATCATAAGCGCTTTATTTCATGCCCAGACTCACACCCCAGTAGCCCCTACTACCCTGCTTTTTAACGTATTATCTGCTTTGACGAAATTGCCCTTCGTAGCAATACCTTCTATGACCCTCTTCCACTACCCAAAGAAATACCAATTTACAGTACTACCTGCCAGCTGGCAGCTGCTTCCCCAATCACCTCTGATTCTGCTTTTTCCTGTTACAGCTCTGGCGTTTTAAAAATCCGACGAATTGGTCGGTTCGATCGTTAACCCTTTATCTTTTCTATCCCGATTTAATCATCAATATAATTTTTTATAATGTTTAAAAAAAAAATTATAATTATATTTTTCTTAATTTTATTTATTACGTATTATCTTATATATTTTCTTTAAAATATAATTTTTATAATAAGTTTTAAATGTTTTTTTTTAAAATTTTTTCATAATATCAGAAATATGTTTAGATACTTGGGTATGATATTTCCTTGTCTAATTGTTTTGTTTGGGAAACATCCTATAATAAACTTTTACGTGTTAATAACTTTAAAATGTAACCTCACTGACCCACAACCAGACCTGTCACAAAGTAATTTGTACTTCACATACTAATTACTTCTTGACTTCAAATCATCAAGGTAATGCTCATTATATTTTCATTTTTTTAAAATAGTAAAATCTTAAATAAAGATTAGCCAATTAGCCACTTATTTATATAGAACAAATCAAGTTAACTTGTTAAAAATATATTAACCATAACGAAAATTTTTTAATACATCAATTTTAATTACCATTACATTTTTTAAGAAAAAAAAAAAATATTATTAATTCAAAATCGAAAATTCAATAAATAAATTTCTAAACCATCAAAGATTTAAACAATATTCAAGCTTAATAATATAATAACTCAGAGGAAAGACTATAAATTTACTAATATAAATGACAATATCTATTACTTTAATTTTTCAATATATTGACGATCATAAATTGATATTTTTAATTGATCGAACCTGTTTTATCTGTTTGAATCGTCCTCATAAAAATAAAGTATTGTACCAAAACGACAAAAAACATGTTGACGATAAATCAAACGCCTCAATAAAACAATAACAACACGAAAAACACACATCATAACAAACCGACACAAATCAAACGTTGTAAAAAACAACACGAAAAAGATATAACCTATCTGGTTAACAATTTATCGAATAATAAAATGAAAATAAAGATATATAAAATAGTGATTTAATGTCAAGAGTAATAAAAATCACCCATTTTACTTGAAGAAAAGTGCTAAAAGAGAATAAGTATGAGAAAAAATAAAAGGATAAGTGGCTAGGTACATATTGCCTAAAAATTATTTTTTTAAAGTGATACAAAATGATGTAAAACAATTAGGTGCTTATATGGAAAAAACAAAACTAGTTATTTAAAAAGATTGGAGTATCAAAAATTAAAAAAAAACAAAGTAGATCCATTTTTATTTTATATAAGGCATTCTACTTTCAAATAAAACTTTATGATTTTTAAAAGAAAAAAAAAAGAGAGGGAAGAATACCCAAAGGTGCACTTAATTATATTTTATTAAGGGAAAAACTTAAAAGGAGTCTTTAAAAAGGAAGACATAGAATTATAGAAGAGAAAAATTAATGGAAGTGCAAAAAAAAAAGAAAAAAAAAAAAAGAATCATGGTGCCTCACTAAAGCCTTTTCCAAGAACATGTCAAGCACATGGATTGAGCTTCTTTTCTCTTTTCTTTTTCCTTTTTTTTTTTTTCCTTTTGAAAGGACAATGATACAAAGAATGATCACAATGGAATGCAGCACTGTGAAAAATGGCTAAAAGATCAGCCAAGTCTCTGGAGGCCATTTGTCACTCTTCAGGAATAGTATAGAGCCCTGCAAATTATGTTGGATCCTCTGCATAGTACTGTAAAATATATAATATATTATTTTGAAAATAGTCTTATATTATTTAATATTTCTCGGAATTTTCAAAGAATGAATAGAATCATCAACTTTATAGTTTTTTTTTTACACTTTGAATTTTCTCTAGTACTGTAAATTATAGTATATGCGATTTTGAAAATAGTCTTATATTATTTAATCTATCTTGAATTTTCAAAGAATGAATGGAATCATCAACTTTGTAGTTTTTCTTACACTCTGAATTTTCTCATCATGAATGCTCTTGAATTTATCCTAATTGTTTTTTTTCTGTTGTAATCTGACAGGGAACTTGGGAAGGATTTTACAGAATTGGAAGTTCAGAAAGGAAAAAAAAAAAAAAAGAGATATGAAAGGTTTACTATTTGTTTGGTTCCTATTTTTTAAATTATTTCATATTCTCAAAAACAAATAAAATAAGAAAAACAGAAATAACATATTTGATTCTCAATTTTTTTTGTTCTAAAAAACACAAAATGTGTTTGAAAGGATTTTACAAAAGGGAGAGATGAAAGGTTTATGCCCTTATTTAGTTTATGTTTTTGAAAATTATTTTATATTCTCAAAATAAAAAGAAAATGTTAAAAATAATGAATTTGCTCTAAGTTTTATTTATTTATTTATTTAATTTAAAAACACATAAAATATTAAATTTATATAACAAAATAATTTTCAAAAACACCTAAATAACATTCTTTATATTTTCAATAATCGTTCTCAAAGTAATTTTCAAACATAGTTAAAACAAACAATGCCTTAAGTTTTATGGGTCGATTGGGAACAGTAGGAGGTTTTAAGGCGTGGAGAAATGACTAAAAAAATCCAAGTGAATAAGAGAATCAGAGTTTAGAAGGGGAACTTGGGAAGGATTTTACAAAATTGGAAGTTCACAAAGAGTAAAAAAGAAAAGGAGAGATGAAAGGCTTAAGATGTATTTTATTTCTGCTTTTTAAAACTGTTTTTTGTTTTCATAAATACAAAAAATAAGAAAAATAAAAACATATTTGATTCTCATTTTTAAAATTGCTATCTGTTTTCATAAAAATAATAAGAAAATAGTGAGAATATATTTGGTTCTTTTTTTTCTTTTTGTTAAGTAAAAATATAAAAAACATTCCATTCATATAATAAAAACAAATTTATAGAATATCAAAATGATATTCATGCTTTTAATAATTGTTCTTAAAAACAATTTTAAAAAACAACGACCGAACCCAGGCTTAAGTTTTATGGGCAGGATTGGGAAGAGTAGGAGGCGAATTAAGGGCGCGGAGAAAATGATTAAAAAAATCAGTGAAATAGAGAATAATAGTTTTGGTGATGAGGTGGCAGCATATGATTGGATGAATGTGTGGTGTTGGCATCCACTAATTGATTGAGGGGGTGGGAAGTGTGGGGGCCACGATAATTTATTTTATTTTGTTTTGATCCGTGCACGATTATTGGGGGGTGGCGATGATGCACAATGGAAATGATGAACAGAGGGAAACGCATGTGGTTGTTTATCTGCAACTTTTTCAACCTTGGGCTTTGTTTTGTTTTTGTTTTTCTTGCAACTGTGAGCCCTCTGGACTCTTGTGCCCCTTATTTCCTGCACCCATGTTCCTATTTCCCCACCCATTGACCTATCTCCTTGTGTATTTTTAATCATTTTGTAATTTGACCATACACACTTGGGCTTGTATCTTCCAACAAAGGAAACTAGGAAGAGAAGATGATGTTTTTATAAACTGTTTTATGTTTTAAAAAACGTAGAGAAAATAAATAAAAAAACAAGAAAAACAAGAGTATTTTCCAATTTTTTACTGTTCTAATAAATATAAACATAAAACACTAAATCAAAAGAAAAAGAATAGTTTTTAAAAATACTCAAAATGATTGTTTCAAGGAGTCCTACTGTCCTTTGTCATTTGGATAGATTACCTACAAAGAGAAGAGAAGTATACTTCGAGACACTCAATCCCATTCATGGCTTATTCAACATAATTCACCTGATTACGCTTTCTTCTGTTTTTACCCATTGTCAAAATCACATCCAAGCAGTCAACAAATTTACTGAAGATATGAACTAACCGAATAACAGCAATGATCTGTTACTTTTTTTTACTTCAACCATTTTTACAAAGAAGTTGCCTAATTACTGAATCATCAAATTGCCAACACAGCTGAGTAAAATATGCAAAAATTTCTATACAATCATGAGTCTAATCGTTGAATCTGAGAAAAAACATGCTAGGATCATGTGTGTATGAATGGGCTGTTGGGAAATTGTACTAAGCAAATAACCCCTAGAGAATTTTTGGGAAAACTACAAAGACTATGGGCATTATGATGGTGGCAGGAGCTGTTGCCTCCGTTGTGTGAGAGAGACAACATTCAACATTTAGCACCAAAAGGAGAAAGAGATTTAAACAAATCAACAGTACCTACTTGATTGTATGGGCTGATGATTGAAGTTTATTCAAGTCATCAATAGGAAATGATCTTTTATTAAGGTAGTTGCTGTAATTATTATCAGGGATCTTATAAAGTTACCTCTGTTATCTAAAAGCAATGTAAAAAGAATTCAACTAGGATTTGAAAGTGAAACACCAGTTTATGATCCTACAAAAGATCTAATATTGCTGACAAGTTCTGTCTTTTGAATCCATCTAGTAAGAGACTAATGTGGCGTTTATTTTTTGGCTTTTTGCTGAATCCATTCAGCCTGTTTATTTTTTAACTTTTTTACGACTTAATATTGAAATTTGTAAAGGAATTTCTGAATAGAAAAAGCCAACTTTTTCTATTTAGAAAAATTCATCTTGCAAAACATGAAACATCACCATTTGCTCAACAAACGCAAGAAATTCCAACAAGACTCACCACTCAATGTTAAAAAACAAACAACTTAATACTTAATACTATTAAGTATTATTTAGTATTAAGTAGAAAAAAAAGTTATATTTAAGTAAAAAAAACAACCGGTCATATATTTGCTTATGGTATTTGGCTAGCTGTAAATGCCTATAAGGGTATAACCAAGCTCTACATCGTCTAAAGCACTATATAATCTGGAAGTTCAGTTTTCCCTATAAGTTCTTTGCAAAATGAAAGCAACAGAGACATCATAAAATGAAAGCGCAATCACAGCTGAACATCACTTTGTTTACTGCAGAACATATAGGTTATGGGCAGGCTAGAAAGTACATATAAAATAAATGTGCTTTCATAGCAAGCTTTTCATGTCAATTACTATGAAAGTAATGCAATTCCAGTTCTTTTAATGATTGTAGACACAATACAAGAAAGAAATAAAGGAAAAGGAAAAGGAAAAAAAGAGTGAAAGATAGGAAGGAGAGAGAACAAGGTTTAGTTAAAAAGTCTTAAAAGTTAAACGGATGAGCTGTGCCTTCAAATGTTATGGAGAAATATAGAATTACTACCATAGTCATTAGACCTGAAATGTGACAGAGTACAGCAAAATTGGCATAAAGGAACTTATTAATGGAAAATTCACATGGGATGATTGTATAACAAAACCACATCCATGAGATTGATTCATTTGTGGATTACAGCAATCTATTACTTTCATGCACATCTCTCTCTCTCTCTCTTCTGAAATTTTTACTTGTTCATAAACCTATATAAATTTTGTGGATTACACCAAATCATTACTTTAAGTACATAGCTAACTCTATATGGCCCAACAATAGTAGTATGCTTTGAACAAATCACTTTCCAAAGTTATCTGTCTATCACAAAAAGGGATTTACTCCAAACATATACAACATAAAAATATATATATAGTAAGCATGCCTCTTGGTAATGGGTTTTATCCCTTTCTTATTGACCAACTAATGCTATATTTTATTGTCAAATGGGATTTTTTTATGTGTCCCATCTTATAACCACTTTCAGGAAAAAGAGCTATAGGGTTTTGTTTGGTGTCCTATTCCATTCAGAATCTTACTCATCCCTTGCAAGTTTCAAACTACTTCCATAAAAGAGCATGTGTGATGATGCCTAGGTTGGTGGCCTATCATAATGGAAAACCACTTAATCTAACTTGAAAGATACAACCAATGGATAAGGTACCTAAAAGCTTTTAAAGACTCATGATTATACATTAAAAAAATTAAAAACCACCTTGAAGCTGTGACAATGCATTACTCTCTAGCATGGCTCTATATTAAGAAATCATTCTTTGGATTCTTTTGCAGTACTTGCATGATTTTTTTACTGCCTCAGTTTGACTCGTTTTACTTCTATTTTGTTTCATGTAATATGGTAGATCTTAAGTACAGAGATCATATTTTTTTGCTCACAATTTTTAGCAATCATCAACTTGTGTTTTAGTTTGTGATTGCATTAGCTGCCGACTCTAATATTGATATATAATTTAAAGAGTACTCTGTTTGAAGATATTTTCTTGCTCATGTCTGGCTTCTGTCTCTTCCCAATCAACTTTGGTTTTCCCTCCTAGAGCTATTCCAGACCATACAAACTGTGATTTTTTTTCTCTTAATTACTATTCAGAGAACAAAATTCTTACAGTTACAAGTTTCTTTTTTTAAATCTTGCCAGACAGACTATCAAGAAAACAATTACGTAACTTACAAATCTTAACCACAAATTTCATCAGCAGAAGAGGATGAGATGTGTCTTTATGCTGGGCAAACGTAGAAGTCAGCATGTTAAAGAGAAATATTCTAAATGTTTTTAAATCTAAATAATAGTTTAATGTATGATTTGAAAGTATTTTTTATTATATATGTGGACTATACATAACTACTGTTTCAAAATTTTTAAACATGGCTTTAATCTATGTTGCCCTCATGTTATTTAGCATTTGGGGAGTTGAGTTGTTTCAACCACAATAAACAACATTAATACTGCCAACTTTATAACAGACTAGAACCATCCAATCTGTTATGAACAAATGAGAGAGGGGTAACATGACTTTGTCGACATTCCCTGTTCCAGTTAGCACGATATGGAAAAGAACTTCACCTGACCCGAAACTCAGCTGGCAGTTATATGGTCGGTGATGTTTCAAACTATGAATTATGTGCCTTAGTGATGTGGAAAACCAGATTTATGTGGGACTTGCGTCATTTACTTGTAAGCAATAGTAGTAAATGTAAGCATTAGTTGAAGCTATAAATGTTGTTTAGGACAGATGGATGTAGTCATCCATTTCAGAGACTCACTGACCAAAGAGTTTAATTGGAACTATGTGCCAACTTAGGCTCTCAACTTGGGTCCAGGGCAGTCCACACTTATTGTGGGTGAACCAATTTCAAGCCCAAACTCATCAAAGATAGTCTCTGGTCCCAGAGGAACATGGGATGTCCTAAGAAAATAATGTGGTGACCTGTCATGATTTAATTGAGAACGTGAATCCAAACAGAATAGAGTAAGGACATTTTAGGTAGCAGGCCGCATATGGTTGGAGATAAGGTCTGCAAAGCTTTGTTGAGAATATAATGTCAGGCTGAGACATGCCCCTCAGGCTGACTTTATCCCAAGGGGCATGGACTGATGCCCAGAGAAAAATATGCAGTGAATGATCTAGTTGAAAATTCTGAACCCAAACAGAATAAAAAAAGCATTTTATGTAATATAGCCTGTAATGGTTGAGATAACGTTTGTAGAGGAGTTGGGACTATAACAGTCAGGTCGTGACCCTCAGACTGACTTTATCTCCTGAGGATGAAATTGTCCAAATGTAACTAAAGCATAATTTGACATGATTATAAACTATTTTGGAGAGTAGTGGAGGATCATTATGAGGATTAAAGAGATGACATTGATTACTGATCAAGAGTTGTATCACTCACAGTTTGGTAATCATCTTCAATTTGTTTCCTAATTATTCTACCCTAGAAAGTGGCTTTTCCCTTCAAAGCACTACCAAAACAAAGATGATATGATACTGTTTCTTTGGAACCATAAGAGGCCCCATGTGAACTCAACCTTAAGGGTGAGTAATAACTCAAGGGACTAGGTAAGCGATCAGACTGGCAAGCTGAGATTGCAAAGGATGGCACATAGTTGAGGCAGCAAGGATAAGGTCAAATCACTTGAGTACAAAAACAATGGGCTTCCAGAGACTTTTAGGATTGCCATTTAATATGTAACAGCAAAAACTTGGGCTCCGCCAATAAGTTATGACATATTCTAAAGAACGCTAGGCCAAACTCATGTTCAAATTCACACCTGTTAAGGCAGAGCATATATATGGAAAAACCAACAAAGTAGCCAAGACTTAGCCAAACCTAGCAACAACATAACTGAATATTTTCTATTTCTAAACCAATAACCTTGATCTATACATTAGACCTTTTAGAAAAAAAATGAATTTTTACTTTGGAAAAGCAGAATGGCTTAACACTGACATTAACAGTATAGATAACCAGTAAGGGTTTTTAGTTAGTTTTGTTTCCTTTTGAGTGAATGTAATTCTCCTGTTTTATATGCACTACACTGAATATAGTTCTATTTAGGCCTTGTGAATAAGACCAATCAGAGAGATTACATATGCTGTTTTTCTTCAGATTTAATTGAATGTGTAGAACAAAATCATCTCACGAAGCCTCATGCACCTATTTTTGCTCAATTTTCATTGTCTCTGTGAAAAACTTGATTCCTTTCTACCAAGGTGAAACGCTAACAAGATATGAGAACATAATTGTCAATATTAAACTGATTCTGAAAACTTTTAAGATGAAAATATAATGTGATTCAGCTACTTAATTCTGTTCAATGGTCCTTAATCGATTTGATTGTAGTATCTACTCACTGCCAGATCATGCAATTTACAATCATTTTGATCGTGCCATGTTTCCAGCAGTTCAGTATCAAATCATTCAATATTCAACAGAACTCTCGTGAACGAACAAGAATGAAACTATCACTTTAAACAAAAATGCCATACCAGTCATGAGGATCAGAGGATGAAGGTCTCAAGCACACTTCAGGTTGGCGGAGGGTCCATAATTAGTAGCCTTGAGCGCCTGAACGAGAAGAAAACTACTGACGTTGTAAAGATCCGCAATAAAAGAAAAACACAGCATCAAAAGACGAGTTCTCGTGAACATGACTCCAGATGACCGGTCTGTTTGCCCAGGCAAAAGATATGTTTCGTCTATAATGATCTCGATCAATGCGTCCAAAAGCCTCTTGGATCGAATATCTGTATCGGTTGAATTCAGAACCTGTGCTCGTGCTTGTAAGAGAAGTTCCACCACGATCTCTGCTTCCAAGGATCCAGTCTTCAAACTGCCCGATCCCGGCATTCCATAAGACTCCAGTAAAATATGATCTAATTCATTCTTTTCGGTTGGGATTTTTGATGATGGAGTGATATCAAACAGCTGATATTCCTGACGAGGCCGATAGGGCAGTGAGAGGTCGATAGAGCAGCATTCAACACCTTGACACTCTGAAACAGAAACAGAGAATCCAATGACTGAATTGATAGAGAAACTGGTTAATTGTTTAGGTAACAGTTCCAAGAACTACAATATTAATCAAAAATTTTCCCAGAATAAGAAAACACATGAATTTTGAACAAGATTTTTGAAGCAAAAATCAAAGCATTTCATTTTGCTTCGAAACTCAAGAACAGCGCTGCTAAAATCCCTCACCTCTATCGATTCTCTATGCCTACTTTCATCAGAAACCTCCGAAATCGGAGACAGATCTGTTGAATCACCCGTCGATTCCAGCGATACATCCTCAGAAACATCCGCAAACGCCGAATTCAAGCTCTTCTTCGTGATCTGCAAAAGGAAGGGATTAAAGATCAATGTGGATAAGACGAACGAGAATTTCAGATTTCGAAATGTATACTTTTGGAGGCACTTTCGCTTGATCGGAGATCGACTTGGATCTGCGATTTGCGAGCAACGAAGATCGCTTGTGTTCCTTCTCCGAAGCTTGAACCTCCTTCATTTCTCTACTCCACAGTGTTCTTGGCGGGCGGGAGAATTTCAAAATTCAATTTATATATAGTCGGTGAAAACGCCACTTTTGGTATGGGGCCACGTGCTTCCTTCCTTTCTTCTTTGTATATAATATTACTAAATTCGCTTGTAAGACTGTGTTTGACAAAGACATATTTTCAAGGAGTCAAGACAAGTTTGAAGTAAAATCTACTCAAATGTGCACTAGTGATTGGTCCAACCGAACAGACCCTATGAGGCAAATATTTAACGTTGTAAAATTTTTTTTTAAAAAATGGTTAAAAAATAAAAAGATAAACGTGATTTTTATTTACCCCTCAAATCACGTTATGGACGGCTGTTGAAGGTGGTACTAAAATCTGTTAAAACCGAGCTTTGTCCTAAAATAATTTTTTTAAAAAAAAATAAAATAAAATAACACATGTTTCAAAATAATACTCAAACTAAACGTTTATTGTCACATAATAAAAAAGACTATGTTTTAATTCTTTTGAAAAAATGTTAAAACCGTAATCTCCAACTATGATATTAAACTTAAAGTTAAAATCATGATTAGTGACTATCGAAAATGTTTCAATTCTCAAATAACTTGCATTTCTTCTCAGCTTAAAAGTAAAATTGCATATATCATTGCGTTACAACCGATCAATTTATATTACTGTAAATTACGACGATATCTCATAACGTACTTCATAATCCACCATAGAATGGAAACTATGGGAACAAGATAGACACTGAGCTTCTCGTAGAAACGAGTCTGGCCAAGTCCACGTGTCACTAATGTTCATGTCTCTGACCAAGTTCACATCATCGACATGACGGCCTTCACAACTCTACTTCTGCTAGTCATCAATTTCACACCTTCTACCCTCAGCCCGAGGAAAGTGTTATGCCTGTGGATAACGCGTGATACGACGAAATCCAAGACTTCACAGATTGGCCCCGATATAAGAGCTGCCAGTAGTTAATTCGACACTCGCCACATTGGGGCCTTTATTTATACTTTTAAGTTGGGCCTCATTCGTAAGGACATGAGATTACACTTATCCTTATTCAAACTACGATTTTAAAAAAATCATACTCACAAATCATATTTTGATTTACGTGGACATAAGAAACTAGTTTATACATTATTGATTTATAGATTTTTTCTTTAAAAATAATTTTGGGACATCACTAGTTAAAGCCATGGTTGGTTTCAAACTAACCTTCATTGTAATTTGGCTAGTGGTCAACTGGCAGTTTATATAATGAATAAGAACAGTATGGGTTGCAATGATTTCAGATGAGAAGAAATCATTGACTAGATTACAGGGTCATCTATGGTGGAACCCCAAAATGGAAACAAATCCAACTTTAATTATTAAAAAAAAATGAATTTTAGTATTGAAAATGCCTAAATCATAATTACTTCTTGAGATAGCCACGCCTGTCCTCTCCAATGGTCCAAAAGGCATGAAGTTTTCACTGTTTTACCTCTATAGCCACTTACTTCAAGGCCAAAGAATATATATATATATATATATCAACTCTAATTTTTTTAAATAAAAAATTTTTATTTATTAAAATTAACAGTACATTCGATTGAACAAAATCAAATTTATTAAACATTAAATAACGACTCAATATTTGCGTTATCAAAGATTAACATAACGATCGATACAAAGCCTATATATTTAAAAGTTCTAAAATTACTGTAATTTTTAAGAGAATCTAAATATTGATGTGTGATTTGAATTGATGTTTTGTTTGATAAAATATCTTTGTTATGCAGATCGTCAAATACAAGTACTTGTCGCTATGAGTTGTGAAAGCCGATATAAGCGAAATACGCACTTGCCAAAACTGATAATGAAAACACAAAAAAAAAACAAAAAAAATAGATATTTATGTGAAACGATCACTTGATTGATAAAAAAGTAGAAAAAAAATATGCAGAGGGGTGATGGTAGGCCAAAATTGATCAAAAATCACCCTTTATGAGAAAAATCAACTAAAATAACCCCGGTCGGAACCCGAAGAACCTTAAGACTCACCTAGTCTTATGACTTGGAGCCAGCAACCTGGCACTTGTTTAGTAGGTAGAAAATTTTCACATTTTTCTACAACTGACTTTGAAAACAAGGAAGCAGCGTTTAGTTCACGAGAATAAAGCAAAACAAATTTTGAAGCAAAAGAAAAATGAATTATTTATTTGTATTTATATATAGTCCCGAAAACGGTAAATGTTTTGGCATTTCAGATTAAATTCAATCAAAATTCAACCAAATGGGGTTGAAAATGAAAACGTATTTTCAGCCGGAGTGATACGAAGCGTATTTTACGAAAATGAAAGCTAAGATTAGAATCGTTGAAAATTTTCGTATTACGAATTTTGGATAGAGTTGAAAATTTTAGGTAGTAGCGAGTACAAATCTTTTACTTGTAACGAGTGCATTAAAGCTTACGATCAAGCTTTTTGTCAATCAACGCTATGGCAAAACCGAGATGGATTAAACAACGGGTTGAGAGAGAGACACTGGAGTGATTTCTCATAGTTCTTGAAGCAGTTTCTCATCATATATAGGAGAGAGAGTGTCGGTTGATATTAGTGATTTTGAATTGAGAGATAAAAGTACTATTGTCACAAGGCTCAAGTTACTAATTGAAACTTTTTTATCCATTTAGTGTTTTAATGGAGTGATCTTGCCAGGATTTCCAGTGGTCCAATCTATACCCCTCCAGTAAATTATCCCCTGCCTACTTGGGATATATGTATGTGTTGTGATTCATGCAATACTAGTGAGAAAATTAGTGAGAAAAACGATAATAAACACACACAGATTTACATGATTCTAGTGATGGACCCATTATATGCATAGGGGACACATGCCCCCTCAAATTTTTTTTTTTTTAATTTTAATAAAGGGTTTTGAACTTTATACATGAAGATTTGCTTTATTACCTTGTGCCATAATTACTTTTAGGTAATAAATAACCATGAAGTAAATATTCCAGCATTGCCCCCATCAAGCCATTTTGGTTTCATTATTAAAGTAGTTCGATAGTGTCTTTCTGTCAGTAGGAATAACGATTGAAACTTCATTCTTAAAAAATAGGATTCCCGTAAAAAAATAGTTATAATACTTATTTGATATGATAAAATTACAAAAATACCATATACCACGGCTAGCGGTGTGCTTGCCCCTTGCTTTACTCGGTATTACCATTTCTTGAGCTTTGTTCCAAAACCATGAATTTATAAAAAATACCAATCTAATATGCTTTTTTAAAAATAATGCTAAACTAATGCTTAAACCATAATCGGTGACCATGATTTAACCAGCTTAAAGCGTAATTAAACAACTATATTTTAACACAAATAAATTTTAAATTATAAATGGTGACTACGGTTTTAACTAAGCTTAAAACCGTGGTGCTTAACTATGGTTTTTAAAAGCTTTAAAAATTTAAAACCATAATTGGTATTCTGGTTTTAAGTTCAAGCTTAAGCTATATTCAACAATTACGGTTTTAATTAAAAATAATAATATTAAAGCCGTGATCGATAGCTACATTGCTTGAGGGCCTTAGTTTGAATATTTTTTTTAAAAACGTATTAGATGGATTTTTTTTTTAAATGTATTATTTTTGGTCAAATCCCCATTTTCTCCATACATATGTTTCGTATATGAACAGATACTACAACAACATGCTTTACACTTTGTTCAAATATGAGGACTCAAAACCTAAAAGGGAGCTCCACCTTTGATATCACTTAGGAGAGTGATGCATGGAACTGCTTAATTTGGTGGAAGGGCTTAAAGACTGTTATGATCAATCGCATAATAAAAAAAAAAAAAAAACATCAGATTTGATGGGGTTTGAAGTAGGCCGCGAGCCTGCTCGGCCCAGGCCGAGAGAGGCAAGTCGATGAGCAAAGCCCCTGGTGCCGGTGAAAGGGCGAGTCCGCGTCTTGCGAGAGCCGATAACATGGGTAATGGGGAAGGCCGATCTGCAAATCGGAGGCCCGGATCTTACTTGATAAGGAAAGAAGGATAATTCCCAATAACCTCTTAT